>JBAMHV010000024.1:8733670-8760298 GCA_037177535.1 Pseudomugil gertrudae
TATCTATCTATCTATCTATCTATCTATCTATCTATCTATCTATCTATCTATCTATCTATCTATCTATCTACTGTATCAACACCTTCAAAGATTCTAGGATCTATATATACACCTTGAAGTTACAGGCAGACAGTAGGCTACACATATTTGTCTGTCAGGTTTTGCAGTCCTGGATGACAGTTCTGTCAACTAGCATTTGGTGTTTGGCTCCACTGGTACCTTTACCAATACCTTTCTGTGCCTCTGTCAGTGATTGATTCATGTGCCCACTTATCGTATCCACTATTGTGCCCAACAAGAGTTTCCATGTTGTAGAGGGGGGATCTTTCACTATCAGTGCTATTCGTTCTTCGTCCCTTGGGAACTTATTTTTACGATGCTTCTATTGTTAGACATGGGCATGATTTCTCAATAAATACTCCTGAGTGTTTATCAGCTCCAGTTTTGAATGACAGTGATGGCAACAAGACTTTTGGCTCTTTTTTCACAAACTTTGGCCCCATTTAGGCAGCGCTAAAGGCCAATAAAGGCTCATAGACATAAAATTTTTCCTCAGGTCTTAGTGCTGATTTTTTAACTCTTGAGTTTGACAAATAAATAAGCAAAAACAAAGGATCAATCATATATTCTAGAAACAAGATGACTCAACTGTCACTGTCTCCTATGCCTTGAAAGACTGCACGTGTACACTGATAGTTTCAAACTAATACGAGGAAAAAAATCACTATGTGCTTCTATACAACAATGGTTTATTGCAAGCCATTGTGCAAAACCAGGCTCAGTGCCATTTAAAATACAGAGGCAAAGTTTTTATTTGGCCATATTTGATCTGGGCCAGTAAACCTTAAGAGAATTGCTTCTTTTTCCTTTACACATTGTCAGCAGGTGCAGATGTCAAAGGCTGTGCCAAGTAACACAGCAGAGCGCTAACAAAACATTCAAAAATCAGCCTTGTAAATGTTTTATTAGAGCACAAATAGATTTGGTTTTTTAAGACTCCAAAAAAAAACTTTGTGGTTTTTGACAAGTCACAACAAAATAAACATAACATTTTGTTGTTGTTGTTGTTTTACTGTAAAAAAAAAGCTACCATCAGTCTTATGTTTCAGTAAGTTTTCTATTTGTTTTTTTTTTTTTGCATTTTCTCAACAGATAGCTCAGAAGAGGTAAATTTAAAGCCAAGCAAAGTCAATAATTAATCGTCACAGCTCCTAGGTTACACATGGAAAAATGGGAGCAATTTTTCAATTTGCATTTAAGTTGTGAAGCTCAAATTTTCCAATCCTGGTATGCAAATGACATGTGTTCATTTATTGCATAGAGCAGAGTCGGCAAAAAGAGATTATGGTCACCCCACCACCACAAAGGCTGCTTTGTAGCAGTGATCAGATCCCTCCATCTTAAACACTTAAGCAGTCACATTCCTCGAGAGAAGCCCAAAAAATGTCATTTAAAGTGTCTGGCCACCTCCTCACGGGCTTTGATATTCAAATGAAACATGGCCTTGTTCAAACAGGCGCCTTTGCTGAGGAAGAGGGGGTAGAGTAAATCAGATAGGATTTCTCTGAGATGAAAAGAACATGTCTGACATTTTCACAGTGAGCACTGAGGGACCCTGAAGCAATGTTGGTTCGATGTCATGGTGGGAAGTTATTGCTGTGTGGAAAAGGTTAGCATCTTCACCCCTGCTTTCCTGGATAAACTGCTACACATGGAATGAGCAGATGAGATGAGAGTGGATTGAAGATGAGTGGGCATGGTCACATCACACAAAAACAAATCCAAACCACCCCAAGGCATTCCCTTTTTATTGTCACACTGGTCCGTTTGTTTTACTTTTAATGTTTTGGTGAGTGCAGGAGGGCCCCTGCCGATAGCTTCTGCCGATTAGTCTAAACAAAGGAGGACCATAAAGAGGGTCAGAATAGCAATACCGTGGGATCTGAACAGTGGCAGTTCTTTTCATAAAAATCCCTTAATTATAAAATATGACTCTTTGTGGCTTTCTAACGTTTAATACAGCCCTCTGTATCCTCAGGTTTCTGTTAGTAAGACCCAAAAAAACCAGGAATACTATTCCCATGCAGATGGAATCTGTGGATTTGCTGCATTCAAATTGATGGGCACAGTCTGGTATGCAATTAAGGCATAGCTGTCACTAAGAGGCTTTCTTGGGTGATTAACTTGTAAGGCCTGTTGCATCCAAGGAAGTCAACTGAACACAATTAGCCTATTTCAAGGGAATGAGTGTAGTTAAAGGCCCCAGTTGCTGTAAAATGAGATGAGAATAAAGAAAGCCATCAAAGCAGACAAGTGGAAACAGAAATTCAGGAACCGGGAAGTGGGGATCAAACTCCAGATGGACACATCTCTCTAATGTTGGGTAAAGCTTTCGTGCAAAGTGACATGAATCTTTACCCACCTATAAGTATCAACAAACGCTCCCCACCTCTTCTGTTTCTCAGCCCTATCACACACTACCCTCCCCTTTCTTATTTGGGTGTACGTGCTTAAGAGCGCCAACTTCTTAAACAAATTGACTGCTCTTTGAAGAGGCTCTTATCCCTAGTTTTCCTCCTCTTGGCACGCTGAGCATGCTGGCTTCTATCCTTTCTCTCACACACACATATTCAGCTTGCCCAGAAGTGCATACACTCACATACACACACTTGCACATGATCTCTCACATCTGTCTTTCTCATATGCGTGCAGTCTAGTAATGCAGTCTTTTCAGTTGTCTTGCAGCTTGCATTGTCTGCTATACAACAGCTCTTTGGTTCTTGATTGACAGTCCTGACTTATTTAAACATTTTTCCATTCTCTCTTTGCATTTTTGGTTTAGTTTGGAACTGGGCCGCACCTCCTGTGCAGTCCCCACTGAGGATGTTGTATTTGTCCAACCTTTTGAAAGGGTCACCCCCAGTGGCCAGTGACATAAAGGTCAGTGAAAGTGGGTGGGGAAAGAAGAGACTGGAGAGACAGCCAACTGTTTTTTTTTTAAAATGATTTCAGTATCTTAGTAAAGAAAAAAAGACATAAAGAAAAGAATCAAGAACCATGTTAAACCTGAACTCACATAAGAACACACACACACACAAACATACACACAGCATAAACTGGTGATTCATACCAGCTCTGAAGGATGTTTTAAAGGAATACAGGGCTATCTCACGCTGTGCCGATTTGTGCAACAGCGGATCAGTTTCCCACCATGCCTCTAAACATCCTCCTTGTGCATGTTTCCATGACACCTGTGATGGCATTTTCACAGAGACCAAATGGTTTACAGTTAAGTGCAGTTATTTTTACAAGAAGGATGAAGTTGCCTTGTGGGCTAGAGAGTAACTACTGTTTGAGTGTTACTTTTTTTCTGGAATTTTTTACTTTTTGTTCTGTTGTACCCGTGACCCCGTTCAGGGAAAAGCGATAGAAAATGGATGGATGGATGTTCTGTTGTATATTGTTCTGCATCAGTTTACTTTGAACAACGCCGTGTCAGCTCACACTGAATAATGCCTGCCTGTAAAGAGTATTATACTTAAATAAATTAATAAAACCCCTGAAAATATGTGTGATTATTAAGGCAACATCTCTACTCTGTTCTGTTCTATTTTATTCTATTCTATTCTATTCATGTTTGTGAGCACCTCTCCTGTTACTTTTTTAAATCTCTAAAAAGAAAAAAGAAGCAAAAGTTGAACTTTTTGCACAACTCCAGTCTTTGTTAAAAAAATGTTGATAGAACTTTGGATAAAGACGCGATTGCCAGGAACGCAATCTTGTGGCCTATATTGCCAGCTATCCTCCCTGCCTTGCTCTATATCAGATTTATTTAAGATAACACTTAAAAAATGCAGCAGCTCATTTAATCACATTTAAAGAATCAATGTTGTGTCAGAAATATTACTCTTTTTTTATTTGATGGGAATGAGTCATCATTGGGCGGCCCACTGCTTTTAAAAACAGAGTAGATGAGAGCTGCAGGAGGGACCCAGAATATTCACACTACATGCACAACCAAATCACTGTTTCCAAGATGCATTGCTAAAGGGAAAATGAGATATGGATTTGTAAACTGATAACAGTTTTAGCAGTTTCACCCAATTCAGTATTTTCATGATGAGTCATGTGCCCATGTTTTCTCAGAATACTCTCTTATTTGGGTATCTCTGCTGATTTAGACCTTTCTTAAGTTTGACTAAACACTTTGCTCACAAAGCTAACCGTGCATTGTTGACAATTCAATGTCAGACTTTGCAGATAGCTGCTCTGCAAAGTCTGGTCTGCAAAATCTCTTACCTATTGCACCACTACATATTTCATCACACTCACTTATCTCAGCTTCACTCAGCTCACCTCGTGCCACTCTTTTAGCTTTTTTTATGGGTGAGAAATTCAGGTCAAACTTCATTGTGAAATCGGGCAGTTTTAATGTCATCCTGCTTATAACTTATATATGCATCACACAACCAAGCATAGCAGTGTTTCAACAAAAAAGGGAACTAGTTTACTCTCTAATACAAACCACAACACATTAGAGGACTTTCAACATTTTAAAAGGCTGATATTATATAGAAAGGCTGCTGGTTTTACTGGTTAATTGGTTTTACCAGCTTTTTTTTACCTTTCCATGACACAAATCTGACTTGTAAAGCAGCTCACTGTGGCACAGGGTCACTGCAGCCTTTTCTTCTCCTTCACTAATCTGTTTCCATCTATCTGAGCAAGCACATAGAATAAAAACAAAACAAAAAGAATGGTGTATTATAGACAGGTGGAGCCCAGCAGAGGGCACTGGTGATTGTCAGGTGAAGGTTTGCTCTGGGGGTGTTGGATGTCAGCTTCTCCACCTTCTCTTTGCTGTTGCCCTGCTGCTAGCAGTCAGTCAGTAGGACCTTGAAGATTAAACAATAAAACAGTGGTTGCTATCAAGAGTGCATGAACCCTTATTCGTAAATAGGCTCCATTTTTATATCTCCTGTAGCTGAAGTAAATATCAGATGGGATAAGATGAGACACTTTCTGTTATAAATGAGGCACTTAATAGTATTTTTTTCATGAGCCTAACAAATCTATCTTACACCTCTGAGCCTCAGACATGTTATGTGGGTTCCCCTGATGGAGAACATGACCTGTCTCCCCTGCTCTCTTTATTCCCAGCTGGGGTTCATTCATCAAAACAACTTGAGACTGACTTTTCTTTTTTCAACTATTGCCTCCTTTGTTGTATTTTTAACACCATGTCCGATACATCTTGTCCACTGAATGAGAATGTAAAAACCTTACTCTTTGTGTGTTTGTATGTGTATGTGTGTGTGTGTGTGTATGTGTTCAGTTCATCTTGCCCTAGTGAGAAAAAGTCATAGAGTGAACTGCAATCAGTCAAGAGTTTCTCCAGTCTTTATGCATCAGGTTTAATGAGGAGACATTCAGTCAAACAAAGAGGCATGATGCAACAAAAGACTGGATGCTGAAAAGAAGCAAATCTGAAGTCTTTCCATCTCCCATTCACTCGTATGTATAAGGACTGGGCAGTCAAACACAAGGCAAACTCTCCAGTAAAATTCCAGCGCTGGCAATCACAGGGGCAAGAGCAGTCAGGGAGGAAGACCCGCTTTTTTCCCAACAGTTGCTTTTTCATCAAGCAGAAGCACACTCGTGTTTAATTCATTCCATTCATGGTAAATAATAATATTTAAAAGCGACATACATGTATATATTTTGTTTACTTCAGTTATAATATGATAAAAAGTGACATTTTATGACTTTGCAGGAGACATGCTTCAGTTTTCCTTAAATTCTCAATAACCAGATTACCTGCAACACTGCAGATGATGCAGCAAGTGGAACTGTCCACTGAATTTCCCTTCACTGCCTCAAATGCTTATTTATAGATTTCTGGCATTAAGACATCAGCATAGGCAAACTTTCTGAACCACATCATAGACCTTGAAAAATGTGCTGCATTTCACGCTGTCAAATTTTTGACACTTCTCAGTCTGACTTTGGAATATATGATAGTTTCCCTTGAAATGTGATAATATTGGAGACTTTGTGTGATTATTTGGTTCTTGGCAACACCAGTTAGTCTTGTTGAGGAAACAGGATGATAAAAATCGCCTGTAGGGGCAAAGTGTTTGACTTGTTGTTTAAGTCTTTTGATAAAGATTAATGTATTTATCAGTCTAGTGCCAAAGTGTAAAGTAACAATAACACACAAGGAAAAGAGTCACTGAAGCTAATTTTTATCAGATACATAGCTTTATTTTACCAACATTAACTACTAGCCATAATAAGTAGGTGTCACTGTACCAACAAAACCCTTGACACTGATTGAATAATCAGAGAGCTTGTGTGTTTAATTTAGCTTATTTCAACACTCCAGCGTAGTTTGTCTGCTCTGAAGGTAAAACATGGAATAGGATTTACTAATAATAAGATGTGTAGCCACTTTGAAGTACTATATACAATATGGTGCACCAAGATATCAGATGAATTTGAGATTATTGTTATTGGGAGAGGAAGGAATAAAATAAATAAACAAAAGAAAAACAAAACAAGATTTTGTTACACAAGTCTGCTTTTAGTTTTTTGTTAAATGTTACATATTCTCTGACAACCTGGGTCATTTGACATTTAGAAATATGATTAGAGCAGATATCACTGTGTGGCCTGACTGTTGACATGTCACTAAGAACTCAAATTTAAAGGACTGACATTAATATAGGTCCGCTTAAACAAGAGTCAACAGCGCTACAAAATTCATTTCACTTGTTTCTTTGCATCTATAAAATGTAAGATACATATAGTGATAAACAATTTATGCAGTCAATGTACAAAGTAGAATTAAATGAAAACAGGTTTTACTATGAAGAACTACAAAAATGAAAATTAAATTATAAACATAATTTTAAAGTAAATCTGCCAGATCATGCCAAACGTCACTGGAATATTCACCCTTCTACCAGTAAACCCTTTTAATACATTTGGCAATAAATGTATGTGGAAGTTAAACTTGTTTAGGTTGGACGGATATTTAGTGATGGTTATGAGTGAATTGTTTGATGCTAAGTCCAGTTTAACACAGTCTTACATTCAATAATAACACTCACAAGTGTTATAGATGAGTTGTGTATTCAGAAGTGAAGGGTTTATAAACTGCCCACCAGATGGTTCAGATTTATGAAAAAGATGGTGATTAAACCACATGTTAGATATTTATTATTGGTATTGTATTGTTCTATTGTTAATAGTCCCATAGACTGCCAACCTCACCAGCTTTTCAAACAGATATTTCAGTACTTCTGTAAGCTTTTTGATTATGTTAATTCCTCTGAAACATAGGTGTTGAACCCGATTCTGCTCCTGGCTCCAGTGCTTTTACAATGGTTCTGTTATGAGTGATTATCACATGGCAATAAAAAGATCAAAGGTAAAGCACAAAAATGAAGCTTTTCCCTTTGGATTATTTGGTTAAGATGAAAAAGGTATTGATCTCAAACATCTGTCAAACTTATAAAAAACATTGATTTTTGTAACTGAAAGTCAGACGATGGATTACTGTCCAGGAGAAGAACTAAAAAGAACCAAGTCTGTGTTAAGATAAAACAACAAAATCCCCAAACAGCTCACAAGTATGATGACAGCTGAAATCTGTAGGATCTAATTATATAAATACAGAACGTTAACATCAGGAAGCTTAAAAAACAGCACAGTTAAAAATGTGACAATTACCGGTAAGTTAAATTTAGTGGATCACAGATTTTCTCTCATCCTCCTCTGTGGCTGCTGAGATTGAAAGGAGCTGATTTCCTTTCCCTCACTGAAATGCTGGTTTGAGAAACCTGTCCAACTGGCAAGAGCCCATTTATAAATGTGGGATGTTTTCCTCTTTGTTGTGGTAAGCACAATGATCCAAAGCACCCGGAGCTCACAAGGGACCGTCATGGGCTGTGATGGTGGAGAGAATGAAAAGGATTAAAGATGAGAGTGAACAGCAAGAGAACACTGAAACACAGTAAAGTACCATAAGAGAAAACACAAAGTCCTCTCAGCTGATTTGAGTCTCTTTATGTTCGATGTACACCCTGTTGTTAGAGGCTCCCCATATGCTCATAGAAAAGGGGGAAAAAAAAGCACAAAAGCATCAAAGACGTCAGATCCTCATGTACCCTACCCATGTGTTTCATGTTGTCTTTTATTGTCTTGACCCCACAGCTGTTGGTGTCTCAGTCAAGAGATCTTGTTACTCTCTTATAATAAAATATTTAATGTAAGTGCATAAAAAAACAGTAAAGTTTGTTTTGAAGAAGAAAAGAGAACCGAATCTCAGAAGTACTGGAAAATAAAGTGAATGATTATACACCAAAAGAAATGTTTGTTTTTCTAAAATGTGCTGTCAAAACAGACACGAAAAGCAAACTTGATGAAAAACTAAATTAACATGTAAAAAAAAAACTTTATCCACATAGTTTTTTCAGTCAAAAGGCTGCACATGGCAAATATAAAGACATACAAGCATGAAGAGTCAAAGCTGTTACTGAACAAGGATATTTGGTTGCCAATAGCCATCTTATTCCATCTTAGATTTATCTATTTTAGCATTTAAATAGTATATCATATACATAGTTATCACTACACTGCTTAAGTCCAGAGGAATTTAAGCACATACAAAACATCCATCCATGCATTTTCCAAACCGCTTATCCAATTCAGGGTCACGGGTAGATGGAGCTTATCCTAGCAGCCATTTGGGTGAGAGACACCCTGGTCAGGTCGCCAGTCCAACACAGACAACCACACACACTCACATTCAGAATAACCGATTACCCTAACATACAATACAAACACTCCAATGAAATTTGAGACTGTTATTCATTGCAGCATCTGCCTACATTTGGGGTTAAATAGGTTGCAGAACAAATATCCCATTTAACTGCTACATTACTTTTGATCTGGATGATACCACATGTCTACTTTGTTTGTTGTGATCTTTTTTTTTCTTTGACATTAATGAAACCTGATTTTATTAAGTGTCCAGTGTGATTTAATAACTAGAGTTTATCCACTACTATTGTCCTCTTCAAAATGTGGCCATGTGGTGTATGTTCGTTCAGACACATGCACACTATCAGTACATCCTCTGGTGGTGTTGAGAGCAACCACTTTAGAAGAATAAAACAGCTGAAAGAAAAAAAAAGAAGAATAAAACAGCTGGAATACCAGGAAGTGAGAAGTGCCATTGTGTCACTTACAGACAGATTGTATGCCCGATCTTGATCTCTCATCTCACAAAGGCTTATCGGCGGGTTGGAAGCGCTCCAGGTAACTGTGTCATCCAACTATTCCTCTTTTCTTTTATGAGCAGTTTGTGGCTTGTTAAACAAAGTCTACTCTGATGTGGAAGCTATCATATGAGGCAGATAGCACTTTTTAGGGCAGTACTTTACTGGATAGAGTTATGACGTGAAACAGACAGAAGAACTTGTTTCATTTGGAGGACTTGTTGGAACATTTTATTAGAAGAAGATGAAAAACCTAGACAGGAAGCTAGACTACCGTATTAGTTACAGAACCAATGAGATCATGTTGCTTCACAGAAATAAACATCAACCTCCTCATTAAAAGGATTTTTCCCTATAGCCTCATTGATAATTATATATTTTTAAAAGATGGTTAAAGAAACATGACATTTGTTTGATTTCATTTACCTTTTACATAAAGTATGCTTTATTTCTAGGCACAGCTGTGCAAAAGGGGGCTGGTTTAGTGGACACATAATCACTTTTGTGATCACTTCCTGTTGCTTATGAAGCTTCCAACAACAGCACATTTATCTTAGTTTAGCTTAACTTAGTTTACTGTAAATACTGTTAGAGCATAAATTCCACAGACCAGTACTGCCAAGATTTACTTTTTACATGTGTTGACTTTAAGAATATATGAAATAAACACCATCCCTTATGTAATGGATTAAACTTCATAGTGACGTTTATTGGTAATGTATAGCATCCTGGTCCTCAACAGATAATACTCAAGTTAGATTTCTGAATAAAAACATTGCCACTTTTTTCATTCTTTAAATGTCTTTAGACTACTGTCACTTTTCATATGTCTTCCTTTTTGCAAGTCCAAGTCAATAAGTCACTTTTAGTTGTAATGAGTCATTTGCTATATGATGCTTGTTGTCTTGTCTGCTTTAAATAAAGCATTATAATATCAAATCATTTTAAAATGCTCACTCAACCTTATTTTATTAGCATTTAACAGTTCTGATCGTTAGCTTAAAGATCAGAACTGTTACTAAAGATCTTTAGCTTAAGTTGGCAGTGTCCCTCTCCGTTCTTTGCTTTACTGAATTCAGAAAACACGGAGATGAACGTGTAAATAGGCTCTAAACAGGGATTTCCAAATCCAGTCTTTGAGGTCCGGTGTCTTGCAGGTATTCCATGTCTACCTGCAGCAACACACCTGATTCAAGTGAATAAGTCATTAACAAACTTCTGCAGAACATGAAAACAAGTTGTGGAGATCATTTTAATTTGAATCAGCCACTGCATCGGGAAAATCCTAATATGATTTGTAAAGGGCTGGGGCAAATTGTGTGAGGCTAGCACAGAGATATTCAATTGAAAATGTTTCAGACTGACTAAGAAAACTATACTTTAATCAGTTTATATCCAATACTTGCAAGCCCAACAACTATTTCTTGCATTCTTAAACCAGTGACAGAAGAAAGCACGCACATTCATGGGGCAAAACAACTTTGTTTTACAGCTGGACCAACGCAAAAACTCATGACTTTGAGGGAATTTTCTAAACTTAAAATGCCATCTTGCTGTGCTGTGGGATGTACAAATCAGAGTAAAGACAATCCACATCTTTGTTTTTATTCCAGATCAGGTGGCAACCCTCCATTTAAAATAATTGATTTTTATGGCTACGCGCCATCAGCTGGGATAACTGGATGAAGTCCAAAATAAAAGGCAAGACTATATGTGCATTGTGCGCATTTTATTTCAGGTAGATATTTTGGTATCTATGACTATTAAGTCGTATTGTAATATATGGACATGCATGTGACATAGCTGCTTAAGTAAATATTATAGCTAAACATATAATAAAGTGACATAAACGTGAGCGATAATAGTATGACATTCCATATGTTAATACAGCACTAATGCAAAGCACAAAATTACCCACAAAGCACAAAATTACCGGCTTAGTGATTTATAGACCTTCTATATACATGTAAATGTCAGGCCACTGCAAGCTAGGCCATGTTTTCATGTCCATAAGCCAATCCTGTAACAAATACAGGTCAGGTAGGTGTGTACCTGTATTAACTGCTAGCTTCTTTAAATAACAGCACGATCAGCAGGTGAAAGACTTTCCGTATAGTTGTTTTTAACAATAGAGTTGGACTTTGCCATTGAGTTAACACGGGCGTAAGAGGCTTTCTGCACCAAGGATGCATATCGCTGACTTTCCCAGTGTTTGTAAACATTGCGAGGAGTCTATACCAACAAAGAATAATTTTAGTTGTCTATTTGTGCACTTTGGCGGCCCCTGAAGAAGGCACGAGTAGGATGCCTGGCTCTTGTCTTTTTGGGTTTCTTCGATGAACCAGCCATGATGCACATTCAAAATGGCGAGTGTGATATCCAGTTGCTGGGGTGTGATCCAATGCTGTACAGCAAAACCCTGCTGTAACATGATGCTCCAGGCATGAAAAATACGATTCCCTAGCTTCTGGATGTGAGGTTGCCATAAATCGGAAAAGAAAAAACAAAGTTCGGAAACCTAACACACGTCTGATCCCACATTTTTACATATTGCAGGTTTTAAACATACTTCTAAAGTTATGATTTATTAATAATTTTACTTTGAAGCATTAATCAATTCACTCAACACAATCATTTCACAGAAACACAGCCAAAAATATATTTTTATAAAGGCGATCCACTGACAGGCACGAATAGAGTCCTCCATATTGTTGTTTAGATTTGTACACTGCAGTTTGACAGTAAGATCCCAGCCTGGATTTCATATCTCCTATCCCTCAAAGGCCATCACCTTGCAACAGAAATGTGGCTATGATTATTTGACTTGACCTGAATAGGTTGCAGGGTAAACTTTGGGAGGCTGAAAATAATGTGAAACAGATAATCTGTATCTTTAACGCAGCAAGCCACACTTTCAAGGAAAATGTTCACTTGTCATCAGCTGAGAAATCATGTTAAACACTAATGCTGCAGGCTAGGAATGCTGGTGTTTAGATCCAGATCGTAGACAGCAGTCTCTGGGGACAAAGACAGTATTATTTTCATTTATCTCCATGCTAAAGGAGGTCTTTTTTTCGTGAAGTAATATCTGCATAGCCTGAGGCATTGGATCATTCACTAACAGGATGTATAGAAATTGCATGCCACTAGTAATAGGATAGTCCAGCACTATTAAACTCATACATTGTCCAAATATTTGCAACTTCTTTTTTACAAGTAGGGGAAGGCTCCATGGTTTCTACCATGGGTTTTGATATTTTTAACAGCAAATATTTTGGGAGTTTCCAACTAAACATACTCTCACGCAGAGGGAGGTTTTACGATTTCAAAGATTCCCATGCAAGTTTGTAGTGGATATCACTTTCACTAATTCTTGTTTATGCATATTAGTATTTTTATCATGATGAGATTGTACAACTTCATTTCCAAAAAACACTGGGATACTATGTTAAATGTAAATAAAAACAGGATGCTGTGTTTCCAAAATCCTCCTCTTTGAATACTTGCTTATTTTTTATGTTTGAACAGGGGAATGAAAGACAAGGAGATTGGTTTCAAGTTTAAGCAAGACAGCCGGATAGTTGCGTGATAAGAAGTCTTTCAACTAAAAATCATGAAAATACTCTCAGAACAGAGTGTGCCGACAAACAGATCAACAACATAAGAATTGTGTTTCTGATTTCAGGGATTTTTAGTTTACAGTGTAAGATAATTTAGTGGAAAGAAATCAGGATTGTGTTGTGGTTGAGGAGATGAAACATAGGCTCAGATACCAAACTGAAAACACTGGCAGGGTCCAGAAAACAACTATTCAAAAATGACAAACACAGACGAGTAATCGGATCTGGCACTGAACAAAGCAAAGCAGTGATCTCCAACAGATGATTGGCAATCAATGGCAGAATGCAGGTGTGAAGCAAAGCCAAGAAACTAAACTAAACTGAAATGCACTGATTTTCACAGTGAAGAGGAAGATTTTGATATTAATCAGAGTATGTTTTGATTTACTGGGTCACCCCAACTCATGTACTATAATCATACATCTATACACACATGAGTAAATAATCACCAAAAGGTCATTATTCAATATCAAATTTAAATTAAATTTATAATTAACTACCATAGCAATTATACTATAGTTTGGTGCATTTATTTTCCCTGCATCCATCATTTATTTTATACTTAACTCACGTGATGTTGCGGGGGGCTGAACACTGCTGCTGGTGAAGGTTTTGAAAATATAGAAAGCATTTTCCTTCCCCAGCATTTTCTTGCTTTTGATAAACTTCTTTCTGCTTCTTCTTTCTCTTTATTCCGAGTCCATTTGCAGCAGTGCCACCTCATTCCTCTGCCTATCTGCCGTTCTACCTCCAGGTGCTCTCGTGTTAATTAGTCTAAAAATAAAACTTCACCAAAGACATTTTGATCAATAATTAGTGACAACTGTAGAGCATGAAACATTTTTTTCTCAGTCAGGACACTGAAGTGCCCAGGCCTCTGGGAATTGTCCCACCGCTCATGACGGCCAGTCCAGTAGTTGTATTATGAACTATTATTTTACAGTTATGTCGTGCCCTACCAACCAAATCTCTTGGTTAGATGTGATAAACAGTATCATGAAATGCTTCAGCGTGGCTTTTCTCCATTTAATTTATTTTTCATCTTCAGCAGCAAGGAAAATGTGGACAACACTGTTTTGATTAAACAGAGATGCTTTGTTATTTAGGATAAAGCAGGGCCCTCTCGTTTGTTTTCATAGGACAACCTGAAAGCTAGCATGGGTCATGTTAGGGCTGGTCTAACTTATTTCAGCAGCACTTATTACAACCGTGTGGCTCTATAGTGACAGTTTGTAGTTTAAACTTTATATGCGTTTTGTGAACATTTCATAGGGAACATTTGCTTCACTGTGAAACTGAAAACCAAAACTGGCCCTAAACTGTTTGTTGCCTAATTCTCACAACAACAAACACAGTTAAAATGGTTTTTTGCAAAGCTTCTGTTCAAACTTCTTTAAAAGTGTTATTTTAACCATGGTTCTAATGAGCATCTATTTATTAAGACAATCACTCAGCCTCACCATTTGATTCACTGTGTTGGATTAACATTTGAATGATTTGCAAACCATGTTGTTCCATAAATGTAACACAACTGCTCACTGAAAATGCACATTTTATTATAAGAGCCAAGTTTTTGCTCCTTCATCCTGAAAGGAGTAAACTGAGGTGATTTGGGCATCTGATGAAGATGCCTTCAAGCTGTGTACTTTTTGCCTTGGACAGACCAACAACTTGATGAAGACACTGACCCGAGGAAGGCCTCAGGATCCCCCGGAGGTACTGGAAAGAGTCATTAGGGAGGAGGATGTCTGGGTTTTCTTACTGGGCCTGCTGCCTCCACAATCTGATCAGGTAAGTGAAAAACAATGTAAGGCTAAGGGATGGATTAAAAAAAAGGAATAACTCACTATGGCTGTACTTATTACTTAGTATAATAGAAATTAAATACAACTTCATTTATAATTGATTGTTTGTGCTCAGACACATAATTGCTCTTTAACCTTTTCTTATTGAGCCATTTGAGGCAGGCATATTGGTTTACAATTTCTATCAAATTAAATAAGCTCTTGAAATGGCCTGAACTGCTCTTCTTCTACGAGCAGTGTCAATGAGAATGAGTGAAAATTGAAAACATCTGCCTTGGTTGCTGTTTGTAACAATCGACCTCACCACCCTATCGGACTGGCTGTATCCAGTGATTCAGAAAGCTGTCAATCCCGGCACTAATTCTGTTTAAAACACAGATAACCTCTAACCGGATCGTGTACAGTACATGAAATTTGTCTCTGAACATTTTTCTTGGACCTCTGCCAGACTGCAATCACTCTGACTGCTGATCAAACTAAAAACCCCAGGAGTTGTACTTTTGGGAGGACTGTTTATTACTCATGTTTGTGTTTTTAAATTGATTTTCACAGGATTCATGGAAACATGAAGTTTTACATAATCTAAAGTCCTCGTAATATGTTTGCATAGCTTGTACGATTTCTTCTTAGATGCACTACTCTTTAGTCCTTCACAGAGGTCTAATTTTCTTACCTCATTCACAAGCTATGACTCCCAGCAGTGTGCTGCAGGATAATGAAATTATAACCTTCAGTATATCCCTATTGACTTATAAAGACGTGCATGCTCGAATGTTTATGTTGTATAAAGTCTGTAATATTAAATCAGTTTGGGACATTGTAAAAGTTTAGAAGGACCTTAGGACACATGTCTTGGGGCCCAGACATTACAATTAGCTTTTAAGGACGTCAAAGAGCCTGCGTAGGTCTGCGATCTTTTCATCCGGATGGGGATCCTGGAAAATCCGCTCCATACATATTATGCCTCTGTGGACTGGGGCCCTGGTGGAAATTAAATGACCTGTTTTTTTAAAGAGGCATGGTGGTCACATTTTAAAAATAACAATATTAATAAGTATACTTTTTAGATAGCTCGAGATAGTCTTGTTTAAAAGAGAAGTGCTCCATTTTGCTGTTGTAGTGTTGTTTTTTAATCATCAACTTCCACCACTTGCTCACTGAAACACACTGAGGGGATATTGTGTCAGTTCGGTATAGAATAGGTGCAGCATATTTTATACAGATGGTGCTTTAACTCAGTGCCTGATGGATAGCAAAGACTGACCCCTTTAAACCACAGCATGCTATTCTTTTCTTTGAACACATGAACTGTATGATGAATGTGCAGTCATGCATCAGGTTTGTATTATGTAAAATGCAAAACCTTACATGAATGTTTGAAAGACCACAGCAGTCCCTGTAATGTACTTTATTATGAAGGAGTGGTGAGATTTAGTCAGAGGCCTCCTGGACACTTCTCTGGTAAGTTTTGCATTGGGAGGACTTTCTGGGAAATACCTCAAAGAGAGGGAATCCCCCCACATACACACACACACACACCCACAGACACACACACAAACACTCCCACCATGATGGAAAAAGTAAATAGGTAAAGTAAAGCCACATGACTCCACCCGGCCAAGGACAAGAAGAAGAAATGGATGAGCCAATGGATATTAGCAGAATGACATTATTCCTGACTTAAACTTTTGTTGTGTACTACTTTTTAATTGCATTCATGCACAATTGTTCTTAAAACACATTAAACATTATCATATCTGCCATGTATTTTGTTCTTGTATCAATACTGCTGATCAGCAAAGGAAATAGATGTTAACAACCTACTGATCTATTAAAAGGCACATTATGGCCCCACTGGCTCATACAAATGGAGTAATAACCTACTGGTAATATCCATTCAATCAGGTGATAACATTCATATTGGTGGTGCAAACCTTTTTCCATGTAAAAAAAACAAACAAACAGGTGCCTAATTAGCCATTTTATGACGCTAAGGGTTCCTAGCCATCCCTACAGACTGTTGATGCATTAGGAGTGGGAATGTGTTGACTTTTAGACTTCTGATGTCATGATTGTCAAAATAGTCAACAAGGCTATTCAGTTTAGTCCTTGAGGGCAGGAGTCCTACAGGAAGGTCAAAGTTTGAAAGTCTCCAGGACTGTGACCCTCATAGGACCAAGCCTTTTCCTGCTCTAAAACCTCTTTAGTTTCACAGGTTACTACGCAACATCTCCCATCATCTTCATCAGAACTAAGGAAGCTCATCTTCATGAAAGTTCAATTTTAAGTTAAAGGTTAAAGACACTACACAAGGTCTATCTTATTCTGTGATGAACAGCTCAGTAGATTAAATTTAGTTTATCCTAAAAATAGACCTAATATAAAATGATACAGACATCCTATAACTGGATAATTTAGAGATGTTTTAAATACTTTTTTTCCCCCTCTGCTTCACATTTAACATTTAATTTCTGCTGTCATGATTTGGTGTTGGAAACATGTCCACCAATCTGGAATTTGGTTGTTTACTACAAAATTGACCAGTTTGACATTTACAGACACTAATAAGCAGTTTTTTTCTATCTTTCTTTGAACATCTTTGTAAATGGATGATTGTAGTTTATACACGTTTAAGTAATAAACAAAACTAAATGAAGTTCGCTTTCACTCACTTGTTAAATATAAAAGCAAAATTTCTTCAAAAGCCCAAGCTAATCTAGACTAATCTAAACAATACTAAAAGCAATTTTTCTATTAAATGAAACAGCTTGGTTTTGTCTCAAACTAAAACTTAATTTGCTGTTAAGATTTTTTATTTACTATGATTTACCCCCAAAGGACTGATTTGTAAATTCAAATCACCCCGAAGGTGAGTATATGTTCAGTTTATCAATTGTCTTTAAAACCCTGCTTGTTAAATAAATGCCAGACCATCAGAAATGCAGAAAAATATTTATAAAAGCCCAGAGCAAAGATTTTAAAGACTTGAACCACCTAGATTTTGAATAAAAATGTATGATTTGGATTCAATATTTATCAGAAATGAAACAGACTGGAGTGATGCATAGCAAGAAAATGGCTTGTAAAGCTAAATAAGTAGAGCAAACTCTTGATGAGTTCTTACCTAATCATTCTCATCCAAATATCATGAAACCTATATGTCTGGAAATTACAAAAACTTTATCTTATAACTGAGTTCTGCTTAAGATCAATTTTTCTGACTGACTTTTCAAACAGCTAAGCTCTGCTGTTTGTGTTTTGGGGTCAGGAAACCTTGTACGCGGGATACCCAGATTTTCTGTCTGAGAAGCATTAACAAACTCATTTACTCTCATTACAGAAGAGCCATTGGGGAAGGACATGACCACATCAAGCAACATTTAGTTAGTCTGATGCTACAAAGAGATTTCAGTGTTTACATCCAGACAAATTGTGAATGCAAACAAACAATGTTGCTGAAGGTTGTGTCTGAGTGTAACAGACCTTTGTCCATGGTTTTGGGATTTCATGTTATGAGGAAAAACTGTAGGAAAGCAAGTCATTGCAACAAGGTGCCGCTGCAAGGCTAAAAGACTGTTTCATAAGTCTCATCAGAGAAAGGCTGTGCTATAATACATTTCATTTGTCTGTGCTGCTTTGGCATCCCAAGTAAACTATTGTCAAACGGCTGGCAGTGACATATGAACTATTTAGTTTGTTGCATTATTTCTGGTGCTATGCATACCTTTCATTCTTGTTGTCTAAATTAAGCTTACACACAGTGACATCCTGGTAGTTTAACTGAAAATGTGCAAAAGTCTTGAAATACTTTCCATTTATTTATATTTTGCATATAAGAATCCAGACTGGTTTTAATGCTAAAGATAATAGTTTTTGTGAGAATTAGGCGACTTCCAGAGATTAGCCCAAAACTTGTCTACAAATGGATTGTAAAGTCCTTACAAAGTTTATCATAACTCCATGTGGAGGAGTAATGATGACCAGCCTAAAGAAAACATACTTTACCTGAAAAGTAGCATCATGTAAATGGTTATAAAAGAAAATACGGCTGAGATCTGACTCAGAACTAGAGATGCATCTGGTCTTTCCATTGATCCGTTTGATCAATGTATCCCCATCAGAAAAAGTTTCCATTAAAGGATGCCAAGATGTTATTGTTAAAGAAGATACACAGAGAAAAGGCAAAGGTATGCCAAACTATACAAGAACTGGCCTGAAAATCAGTTGCAACAGGTCTGATGGAGTGATGAATCCTGCCCAGGGCCTCAGACCTCCACATTTTTGAAGCAGTGTGGAATGAGCTTGACAGAAAAGTCAATAATATTTCTGAATGTTCTTACTTGGCATTTTGACATTGGCTGTTTGTCTACTGTTTTCCTTTGACAATGTCAGCAACATGATGCTAGTTTAATTTGGCTGAGTATAAAATAATGTTCATAACAAGTTGTGCTTTACAATCCTCCACATTTAACTGGGATGGCACTGACTGGACAAAACATTTCAAACCATTCACTGATAGGAATAATGGTAAGATCAAAAATTTCTCAGCACATTTGATTCAAGATTCCTTTATAGTCAGTACTAAAAAAGCAAGGGAATTTTGAGCAGACTGTGGTGACAGATTTATTGCTGCAAATGGTGAGATCCAAGCTCCCAGACTAAGCTAACTGTCACATTTCTAAGTAATTGCACAGCCTGATACTTTACTGAGAGTGTTATTGAGCTATAATTACATTCTGTGTAGTTTTCAAAGATACGTTTTATTTGCATTTTGAAAGATGAAGTGAGTACTGCAGAAATTTAGCTTCTTCAGATATAATTTATTCCAATTGCTATCTGCAGGGATGCAAAGGTTTATTTAACCTGACATGAAGAGAGCAGGTAAAGGCCACACAGTAAGGGTCCTAGCCAGGTTTTGCTCCCTTTAAGCCTGTCGAACAAACTCTGGTTTTTACTTACATGCTGTAGTTGTGTCCCAATTCCGGTTGTGTGCACTTCGAAGTGTGCAGACTACATGGGCCATGGAGGCGACACAGACTCGGACCTTGGACTGGGAGCACATTCTGTCAAGCTAATGTTAACTTCAATGAAAAAATAATCTTGGTGATAAGCATTTAGTTAAATTACTTTGTCGTCATTAAGTAGAAAGAAATGGTAGTCCTGCCCCAGTCTACTGGGGTGTATGTGTAAATAGAATATATATAAAAGATGGACAGAGCCTCCATGTAGGTTTCTGACAAGCAAAAGAGAAGCTTGTTGAGCGGTTCCTACCGTCATCATCTTGACGGCGTCAAGCATGCCAAAGCTCCTAGAAAATACAAAAATGGGCAACAAACTGACACTTTCGGCGTGTGAGTGGAGGATTGATATCTATTAAACTCAGAGTGGCCTGTAGCTAAGAGTTAACTGAGCTCACTGAGATCTAACAGGAGCTAACCGCCTAATGGAGGTGGACTGAAGCTAATGTGCACTGTTAGCTGGCTAAAAATTGTGTTTGTGCTACACTCTGCCTTCTTGC
Source organism: Pseudomugil gertrudae (assembly GCA_037177535.1). Taxonomy (NCBI): domain Eukaryota; kingdom Metazoa; phylum Chordata; class Actinopteri; order Atheriniformes; family Pseudomugilidae; genus Pseudomugil; species Pseudomugil gertrudae. Next base: position 8,753,898 of record JBAMHV010000024.1, read on the forward strand.
TGGGGATATTGGATGCTTGTCAATCATAAGGACACATCCATAATTTTGTCAAATTTCAAGATTAATTGTGTTTCTATGGGGATTTGCTTTTTTTTTGGAGCCCCTAGTGGCGGAGGGGAGAACTGTTGTTTTGGCACTTCCACATTCTAACAAAGGTTGCCGCTTGACATATACACATTTAAAAATGTCCACCTCTGCACTTTACTGCTGCTCATTTCCCACCACCTTGCACAAAATGAATTCTGAGGAAAAAAAAAGACAATTAAGGATGCCTCATATGATGCCTTCGCTACATGCTAAACATGCTTCAGATGAGGAGCCCTCCAATTAGGACACTGCTTATGCCACTATGTGAATGTTGACAACAAAATACACACTTCAAAGTGTGTAGACCCTGAATTGGGACCCAGATTGTATCTAAATTTTTTTTAATCTGGTATTCTGCTCATTTATTTTGTTTGTTAAATCATTAATTAGCTTTACATTTTCTGTTAAGCTCAACAAAACCAGCAGCGTTCTTAGAAAAATAAACGCAGGAGTATTTTACAACTGTTTCTACTGGAAGAGACAAATTAATTACTATCAGTTTGAGCAACAAAGGTTCTCTAGCAATGTCTTTAACAGAAACGTTTTCTTAACCCATATACAAAACAGCTTATTGTAGTTTTAACAATGTCTGGCCTGCTGCCTCATGGCAATTCTGCCCACGCTGTATTTATTTCCTGTCAGATGCTCGTCCTAATAGCTCAGTCATGCCCTGGGGTTTGCACCACCCAGACAGCAGACACCCCCATTTCTTTCACCCCCACTCCCCCTGGCCCCTTGCCTCACCCCTTGGAGAGCATGATTAAGCCTTTCCCATCCTAACCTACCTCACCATCTCCCACTGTTCCTTTGTGCTACTTTCCCAAATTGTTGCTGCACCTTTTTCATCCACACCCTATTCCCTCCGACTTGCACATCTGGGAAAGGTTAAGAGTACTGTCAGGGCTTTGTGGTAATTTAGCTTCATAAAGCCAGCATAGGAACTTTATTCTCATTCTAGATTAGGCAATGCAGAATCACTCAATTAACCTTTGAAATATTATCTTAGAAAAAAAAAGTCACTTCCTGCACGAGAAAAATCGATTGGTGATCTTATTACAGGAATTTTGTTATGGAGTCAGAGCAGTTTGCTCAGTAATCTTTGGCATTAACACTATTAAATCATTTGACAGTTTTTCAAGGTTAATTAAAGTGTGAACACCAGGTTTGTAATTTAAAAGAAACTTTAGTTAAAAGTTATAGTTTGAACTCCAGTTATGAAGGTTTCAGCTTGCTTGAAAGTGATTTTAAAGGGTAATGGTTCAATCTGTCAAAGTATGTCTAAAGGCAATGTGGTTGTAAGACTGCTGCCAACAATCCAGTAAGTTCTTTTTTTAAAGCAAGTGTAGTTTAGAAAGTTTGACATCTTACAAAGCGGGGTTATTTGTTGTCTAAACTGTTGCTGCAGCTGAACTTGACACCTTTAGGTTGAACTTCAAAGAGTTTTTTTAGGATTTAGACGTATGAGAAAAATCTTTATGAGTATGTCTTCGTGCTTTTGGGTTCAGGAGGAATTTTTTGTTTTGAAGGTGGCTGAGGCGTGACTGGTACGAGGTAGTATACGAACTGTTAGGTGAGGAACGAGAGGGTATAAGGCTATAAGAGGTGTGGCGAGAACCTTCAGATAAGCTTCATCTGGATGAAGATGGAGAACCACCTCAGATTAAATTAACACATCTATCCTGAGGCTACTAAGCACATCTGGTTAGGGTGCTGTTAAAAAGAACCTGTTAAATCAATTATCATCTCAGAGTAGCTTAAATTACAGCCAGAGAAACAAGAAAAAACAGCTGTGAGAGTGATAACTTGTGGGAAAACTGCCACTAACGCATACTGACACAGGCCGGCAGGTTTACAGGGTGAGAGATTGACTACCACTTGTAAAATACTATCAGGAAGGGTGTATTGCTGTGTCAGTCAGAGTGTAATGCAATCCTAATGTTACAAGGCATAAGGGGAAAGTGGGCTGTGACCTTGTTAAGACAGGCTTAAAAAAAAATACACGTGAGAGTGTAATTGCAGCCAGATCTGTAGATTACTTATTTCTGTCCTTGAGATATGTCGAGGTATATTTTGTTTGCCCAGACATAAGTTAGCTTGGATAGCAGAAAATCCTACAGCTTGCACTCTGTGAAAGTCCTCTCCTCAGAGACATGCTTTCCAGAAGAGAAATCATGGGGGCTGAGAGGCCAACACTGAGGCTGTACTCAAAGGGGGCCCTTTGGTATTTGAAGGATGGAGTGATGACAGTGGGACGTTGTTTGTGTATAAAGAGGAAACAAAGTGAAACAGCTCTGAACATGTCAACCCGTGTGCTTGTCACCTCTGAAAAACATGCATGCTGACCTGGTGCAGGCAACTACAGGCCCGGTAACCTCCAGACAACGTAGTTATGATGTGCTGTGAAATGCTGCTGTCAGTCTAAATTTATTTACTTAAATATATTCATGTTCTTTCAGCAAAAAGTTTTTAAAATCATTTAAGTAACGATGTAGGTGAGTGGCATTTTCTGTGTAATAATCCAATCCTTTCATCTATATAAAAAGGTGTTATTCCACCCATCAAATCTCCTCATGTTGCTTTTTTATGCTCCTTTATTTTATCTGTGATTTTCACTCATCACAGACATCCATATTTTAACTTCTTTGTCCAGGAAACAGAAGCTTTGGAATCTCTTAACTTGATTTTTCTCTCCTTTTCCCACATGTTTCCTTAATTTCTATCACATTTGTAAGACCAACTTTCAGTGTTGCTTAATCAAAAATGTGCATTTGGCATGTCTCTGTGATCAGGTGGGGTTTAAATGATCAGAATAATCTCAGTGCATGGCAATGATGTTGCATTAGGCTGTGATAAATTAAACTGACCATAAGCCAGAAATAAAATGTCTGAAAAAAGGTCTGAACAAAACTAAATATTTACATGAAGAGAAAAATGTAGATCATCAGAAATTTGTGTCACATGGGTACATGGTGCGTTTCTTTCATCTGTGCTAATTTTGTTCATTTTTATTCCCTCATTAGATATTTGTGTGATCAATGAAGGATTTTATTAAAAAATAGCTAAAGTAATACATTTACTATACTGAATTTATACTTAACTGTACTTAATATTAGTATATAAATTGCATTTTATTTATAACTTTTTATATTTAATTCATTCTTTCAGCTTAAAAATGATAAAAAATAAAAATGTTGATAAAAATCTATTTATTATCTGATTAGGTTTTGCCTACAAAAAAGTTTAGGAACCAAAGTAGCTGGTTTAATTAGGCAAAAACATGAGATTAGGGGAACAAAGGACGAAAATTAGCACTGGCTATAATCCTGCATATTTACAGGTATGGGATTTGTTCCCCAGGCCTCTGTAACCAATATGCATTGTCCCTTTATTAAATAATAAACAAACAAACAAACAAAAATCCAAGCAAACGTATTGATGAGAAGCGATAAAAAAACGAGTAATTGACCAAGCTCATTACCACACTTTTCCATTCCTCTTGTTTCAAAATCCGTCACTTAATTCTATACACTCTTAACGATGAGCAGGGCTTACCTGGATAAGTCACCAGTCTCATCAAATTAAGTTTATATTCATCTAATGTCACAAAATCTATTTCAGTATAACTACATAAATAAGAATAGCTGCTAAATAAAGCAAATGAATTACATGAAAAATGTAAATATTTAAAAAGGTTTATGCATTTGCTTAATATTTACTCTCTTACTTTATCATTAGCTGAGGAGATTGGTTCCATGGCTATAAAGCAGTAATGTAGCTGAACTTAGCATCAAAATATGTGAAAATATTAAGATTTTATATTTTAAAGATTTTAAATATATTAATTTTTTTATTTATTGTGGAGATGTAATATTATCATAGACAATGTGGCACAACATAAATAAAATCCAATCTGAGCAGCCTCCAGTCTGAAATATGTAAAGTATACCTTTCATGATATTTTTGCCTTCGTCCTATTTTTGCTATCTGGGGATCCATGCTGCTAAAATATAATGACCTAGTTTATCAGGATACCCCCCGTGTGATCAACCCTTGCATGTGATATTTCCAGAAGCTTGGATGGACACAAACTGTATCAGAATCACTTCTGTTTCAGCTAGCCCAGCACAAACCACAAATTCAGATGTCCTCTTTGTCACCTGTAGAATCACCCTTACAGTCTCAGATCATGACACATCCTCTGACCACACACCACAGCGTTTGTTGTCATATCAGCACAGTCACGTGTCTGTCATACTCTGGCAAGGTTAGGACTGTGTGACCCAGCAGGTTTAGCAGATATCTGAGGAGGCACAGTGCAGCAAAATGTCACAGTCTGAACAGCACTATTAATGAAAAGTACTTAAGGCATCCATCAGTCACTCTTCTCCCTCATGCTTCACAGTATCACACTCAGAAATACTATTCAAACGCCATCATGAGTTACTGTTTATTTTATGGTGTTGATGGCGGTCACCTGTGTGATGAGGGTGTTGATCAGGTGGAGCAGACAGCTGCATGACTCTATTTTAGTTTTATATTAAGTAGGATGACCGAACAGAGGCATTAGGACACTGCTAACATTGCTGCATGGTGACCAGTTTCCAATTTACAGTTTACTTATGTAGTTACAGCTCAAATTATTAAATAAAAATATATAAACACATTTTTAATGGGATTTTCTTTACTAATTAACACAGCCATGATCCAGTTCTTTGTCTACTAGATTTTTCTCTACCTTAGTATAAAGTTTGGTTGTTTATTTTCATTTCTAATATCATAATTCCTGGTGTTAGGATTTGGAAACTGTCATAAAACAGCTTATAATGTTGTAATGATTATATTGTTTAACTTAACTTTTGTTTAACTTTAAATAATTCTAACACAATGTTTCTGGGGGGAGTCTGTGAAAGTGACATTTTAGAAGTAGTGAATAAATTTAAGAATAAAAAATCAACTGATTGTGATAATCTAAATATGTCACTTATAAAAGAGGTTATTTTTGGTGTCCTTGAGCCATTTAGATATATTTGTAATAGGTCTATTCAAAATGGCATCTTTCCAGATAATGAAAATAGCCAAAGTAATCCTGGTATATAAAAATGGTGATAAACATATTGTGACAAATTACATACCAGTTTCTTTATTGCCTCAGTTTTCTAAAATTCTTGAAAAATTATTTGCAACAGTTGTAGATAATAATAAATTTGGAGTAGGTGTCTTTATTGATTTATGTGAAGCATTTGATATGATTGATCGTTCTTTACTTTTACATAAATGTGAACGGTATGGCATTAGAGGTATAGCACTACATTGGTTAACAAGTTATTTAAAAATGGGCTTCAATATGTGAGCATTGATGATATTAAATCAAATCTTCAAAATGTAATCTGTGGAGTTCCCCAAGGGTAAGTGTTGGGACCAAAGTTATTTATACTTTATATAAATTATATTTTTACAGTAAGTGATGTATTCAAATATGTTATGTTTGCAGATTATACAAATTTATTTTGTTCAGGTGGGAACATTAAGGAGTTGCTAACAATTGTAGAAACAGAATTGATTGTGATTGTGTTACAGCCCTAGGCCTTCCAGGACCTTATGCAGATTGGACTGTGCCACAGCTCCCTAAGGATTGGCTACTCCAACTTCACTTCCTCATACACCCTCCTGACACCTTCCCTCCAGGATTGGTGGACTACTCCTTCCCCTCCACACCGGTTGGCCAGTCCTGATGGCTCTCTGCCTATATAAGCACCACCTGCTCAACAATCATGGCAGCTGTGTGTGATTACAACACAGTTTGCCACTTGGTTGTCTGGTCTGGTCTGGTCTGGTCTGGTTTGGTCTGGTTTGGTCTGGTTTGGTTTGGTTTGGTTTGGTTTGAGCTGAGCTGAGCTGAGCTGAGCTGAGCTGAGCTGAGCTGTTTGACAGTTGTTAAACTTTGTCTGTAGATCCTTTGGCTTGTTTTGGTCTTTTGATTTAGTTGTGCTTTTCGCCTGTCACAGGATGTTTTGAGTTTGTTTTTCTTTTTGTTTAGCCAGTTATTCAGAGACTTGTTTGTTGTAAATATGATTGTGGGTTTTGTTTGGTAAATTACACTCTGTAAATAAATCACTGTTACCTTTTTATACAATTAGTCTCTGGTTGTTTGTGTTGCCACCCCTTTTTCTCCTGGACTCAATAGGGGTTGTAACAGTTTGCCTTAATGTCAGCATCCTGCATGGATCTCCTCCTTCCCCCAATCTGAAGGAGAGGCGGCGCTCTCAATCTGCGCTACACAGCTGCAGCACATTCTGGATCATTAGAGGACAAGC
>JBAMHV010000024.1:8760398-8775552 GCA_037177535.1 Pseudomugil gertrudae
ATATACAGTATATAATGAGGGGAAAGCACATACACAGATGTGGTTACAGAGTATTTTTTTAACCACAAGAGCTTCATGGTGTCCTTGCTCCCTAAGCCTCATTGAACAACGGCTTCCTGCAAACAGAATGGGTTATCACAGCAACAAAAGAGAGATGACTGTGTGGAAATCGTACTCTTTCTCACAGCATCTTGCAATAGTTTACAGGATATCTTCAAAATGAGGTAGTCTTCTTGCACCAGTAAGCTACCCACCTGTGCAGGCATGGGAGCCCACCCTCCCCCTCATTTGTGTGGGAGCCAGTGACAGCCAAGCCAGAGCTGCATTCGTTGCCTGTTAATCCTCCTTATGAGAGACAGCTCTTATAGAAGGAACAGGCTTTGATCCCCAACAAATAAAGACAAAACCATTTAAGCTACTTAGACAGCCTCCTTTTTCTTCTACTTCCTTCTTCATCTCTTGACTTTTCCCTCGCCTCGCTGCCCCGGAGATGTGCAGTGTTGGAGGAAGAGGTCACTGGGTTTTTGTCGGGTGGTGCCTCATAATGTCAGCCGATGGTACATGTCAAACTTAGATAAAGCAAACCTGTGAGTAGAGACACATGTATGTCTATCTATATTTTACAATAAAATCTTCTCCATTAGTTACCCACACACATGTTTTATGCAGCACTGAAGCAATTGACCTAAAACAGAAAGAAACAAAAAAGTTGTTGAAATTAATATGTCAGTTTCGACACAAGATTTAGCAGCTTTGGCAGTGATAAGCATCAGAGAAGCGCAGTGTTTATAACTATAAATTTAGGCTCTGCCTAGCTGGACAGAGTTTACATCATTTACCTTGTTTGAGAGCTGTTTCTGCAGCAGCACAAAGTAATTATAATTATCACAATCATGTGACCAGAGCCAGACCACACCGACAGGGAAGTGAGTTTGTGTTTTCCAACTGCTGCAACATGAAAGGCTTTTGCAGTGAATGGTGCTCTGAAGCTGCCACAATGACACATGAAGATGAATGAAGGAAAAATCAATGGTTAAATAAATAAAAATGAAACAAAGCAGAGATACTAATGAAAGATATGAATATAAATAAAAATAAGACTTGTCATGAATATGATGAATACATAATTTTAAAAAATACAAAGAAAAGCAGAAAAATTATACAGAAACTAAATAAAATACACAGACAAATGAGTAAAATATTACTTAATTAAAGTAAAAAGTGGAGTATTTAGAAGTTTAACGGTTGGGGCTTAAAAGAAAAAGCCAAATAATCCATTTAAAATTTTATATCAAGAATTTTATTTTACTAATCTAATTTGTTTTATTCATTTTTATATTAGTGAGTACATTTTTTTTTGTTTTTGTTTGAACCATTATACATTTTTTCCACAAATACAGATATCAGACACACTCTATACAAACTCCAGGTGTTCAAAACACACACTCACTCGCAGATAGAGATAGAAAACGAGTGAAAGATAGGGAATTTCATAATCATAGCCAATATCCACTGATTCATGTCCTTTATTTTCAAATCCTATTTTTATGTTTACACAACAGCATTACACCCATTTAATTCTTTTTTGCGGTTGCTTTTCTCTCACAAACACACATTGTTAGAAGGTTAAGGGAGTACAGCTGCAACCAGATCCCCCTAGTTTGTCACTCTCAGCAATCAGTCTGTCAGTGTGGTAATTAACCTACAGAGTAAAGTAAACATGACTACTGAACTTCCCCACTCCATCTGACATTCCTCGCCTCCTCTTTTTGATTCTTTCCACGCTCCCTCATTTGGTGGCAGAGCCAGACTGCTCATATGCTGACTGTCAGGACTTGTGATGTCAAGAGGGGCCTTTAATTCCACACCTTTATATATTTTAGGGTGGGGGGTGGGTGTGCCTGCAAACTTAATTTTTGGCAGCTCTGGTCAAAACTTATTCTTAAAACAAGTGTTTTATTTTCATTCTGTGTTTGGGTCTCATGTGAGATAACATCATATATTAGTAGTTACATCCGAGAGCACTATGGTGCGCAGTAAATCCCAGAGGAACAGACAATTTCACAATATCTAAACTTATTTATAATTCTTGGAATTCTGTGTAAAATGTAAATAAAAGCAGGAAATACATCTTCTAAATCTTGTATTTGATTAAAAATGGCTAAAAGAAAACAGTAAATGTTGAAACTAAAAGGCAAAATTAGGAAAGGGGAAAAGCAGACTTTGAAAATCACACATAATGTTTGTTTTTTTTTAAGTTGGAAAATATGAAAAAAAGTACTTAAAAACCCTTGAAGATAGAAAAGGAACAGCAGGGGGAGCAACCCAACTAATTGAGTTAATTGCTACCTTGTTATTCTGTGCTTACCATAAGAGGCATGTCATCAGCAGGAAATGCTTACGGTAAAACAAATACTGTTTACTCAAAGGTTATCATGAGCAAACATCATTTAAATCAGTTGCATCATATATAATTGAGATGGATTAATCTATTTTATCTATTTAAGAATAAACCTGTAACTTGTTTGTTTAAAAACACAGATCTGCTTGCGCTTCAGAGGCTTGGCAGTGACATTACCCAACTCATTCACACAGTCACTCTGACATGTTTCCTTCCCTTGTCAGCAGCAGCTGTGTTACTTTCCAGGCTGTCAGGAATATGGAATTGTGATTGGTCATCTGCTTTCAGCTGCATCTGTGTCACACAAACACTCACATTTACATAAGAAAAAAAAACCCTGAGTTGACTAATAGAATTCATAAACAGGTTAACAACATTGCCATAGATATGTTAAACCAGATCGCTTCCCCAAAATATCTGGGTACCACACAAATACAGCAGTGTAACAAGTCAGCCATCAGAATCGCCTTGTTATCTTGGTCTGATGGCTCACAGATTTAATGCTTTAGTTGAGCACCAGATACATCAGTTTAGCCACTAGCTGATGAACTCACGGAAACATTTTAGCCAGCCAACAGAAACTGGCTAAATCTGAGCTAAAAGTATAGTGGATATAGGATGTACGTACAGCATCCTTAGGCTACATGACTTCAAATACATTTTTCCAGTCATATAAATAGAAAACTGTGTCTACTGTATCACCTTTCAAGCTCATGAATATTATATTCATTACTTGTTCCTTCAGATAAAATACTTTCTTGTCAAGGTCTGACAAGTGAAACTCGAATCACATCAGGCTTTTTCTTTAATTCAACTCAATCAATTTGAATAGTTTTTAATTGTGAGCCAAAGGGTCCATAGAGCTTTTACTTGACCAGTAAATGTCATATTTTCAAGGTCAGTTTACAACACAGTGAGGAAAAGCTACATTTAGCTTCAGGTTGGCCAGGTGGGCCGTGCTGATCAGTAGGCAGTTGTCCTTGAGAGAGGAGTTTGGCTTTGTTCAGACGGTAGTCAAATTAAATTTGTCTCTCAAATCAAATCTTTAGGACGGAGTGTCTGCACTCTTATTTGAAAGTGATCAGATTGGTTTCATGTTATCAGACATAACTGATTTATCTGCAAAGGCTGTTTGGTTTAAGACAGGAATCAGTAAACAGGGTCAGAGCAGGATATTTGGGGTTAAGCCCAGATACTTAGCATGTTAGACATTGTTTTCACGTTATTTGAGAGAAATCTGTCTATAAAGCTGTCTATAAATAAATCATATGGATGTAGCATGAAAAAAATCCTTTCATGATGCATTAGGAATATTTGTACAGTCACTATTTTGGGTGTAAATCACAAGTATATTATGATACATGCACATAGAAAAATGGACGCATATCTTGGTAATCATCATTTATCTTTGTTTTCTTCTTTACTTAAGTAAAAGCAATGCCCTCTATATGGACTACCTTTCCTCTCCTTGTCACCATTCATGACATCCCTTCAGTCTGAATGGCATTTGAATGTCCCTGCTGTCCTGGTGGTATGGATCAGTGAGTCAATATATTACTAGTATACAGCTTCATGTCATTCAGAGGAGGTGACTGATAATGGCCTGAATCCTGCATCAGTATCTGTTAATCTATCTGTGTCTTGTTAATAAAGGGATTCAGGGCTACAGAACAGCATCAGACAGTGCATCTCATTTATATACCACATGTGGTATAGACTAGCTTCAACTTAGTGTCAAGGAATGTCAACCACAGCTGTTTGCAACAAATGCTCTTATTGACCTTGTACAGCTTTTGGCATTGTAGGATCCATACTGTATGTGGCATTGAATTATCGGCTTATTGGTAAGCAACCCAGGTAGTGCACAGGTTTGGTATTGCAGTTCTGTCAACCAGCAGCTCCTCTGCTGGTGTTTATCTCCTCTGGTATGTTTACTGATGCCCACTTTTCTGGCACTTCCATGTTACGGAGAGGCAGGCTTTTGTTCTTATAGTTGTTTATGACTGTTTCCTTCTGGAAATCTTTCAGAATCAGGACTGTTTGTCTCTTGGTCAGCAATTTGGGTGCTGTCCCTCAGCATCTGGTTCATTTGTGCTGCTAGGTACTCATGGAGTACACGCTTCTTTAACCAGTAGGCCTGGATTATGTCTAGTTGCTGTCCAGGTCTCATTACCTGAGAGTCTTTGTTGAATGTCTGCCACTGTAATAGTTACTGAACCTTTTTCAGGCAGGCTGCTGTGGTCTACTTTTAAATCCTTTAATCACTCTGCTTCCTTTTTACCATATGCCATTCCAGTATTACAGTCTCCAGTTTTGTTGGCATGGTCTCTGGCTGTTTTTATAAGGTTTTTGTAGTCTTGTCATGTATAGTTTTGGTTTCCTGTTTTTTATTTTGTGGGTTTTTTTCCTTTACAAATCACCTGATTTAATTTGCCCATTATCTTCACTTGCTTCCTGTTAGATCACCTCTGTGTACATATACCTCCTGGTTTCCTTTTGCATTGCCAGTTCATTTTTATATCACATCTTGCCCTGCTGCTATGGTTTTCTCATTTTAAGGTTTTTGTAAAATGAAGAATGTCAATAAGGTTTGACATTATTACGTCATTATGCCTACCTGACACTGGTGGGGTAGCTTGTGGTGTTGCCTTGCTGGGTGTAGACTTTAGCAACTTCAATAAAGAACCGCTGCTTTATTTTCCTGGCTTCTGTAACTCACCTTTTTTTTACTAAACATGTTATTTACATTTGTCACCCTTTTCCTAGTCTGCTCTCCTGCCTGACTCCTTAAAAATTCTGGATCAACTCATTGGCAAAATAAGAGAAAATTAGATGTAGCTAAATATTCATCATTCTTTTATTATTAAATGCTAAAACCAGCTAAAATAAGTCCTAGCTTCAGATCTGTTTTGAGTTTGTTGCTTATTTAATGTTACTACAGGACACGATGAACCCAAGTTTCATTGCTACATCAGCATGTTAACATGCTGTTGTCAGCATTTAGCTCAAAGCATCACTGCACAGAGTTGGAGGAGTGGCTGCACACTCTATAGTCGTATTTTTTTTTAACTTTCAGGGGATGTTTTCCAGACAGACAATTGAGACCTGACAGGAAACAAGAGGAGACAGAAGAGGACATGGCATGGAACTAACATGCAGAGCTGAATTCAAACTAGGGACATTGAGGTGACATTGTCACTCTTAAACCCTATGGTCACCCCAGTTTTGTTTTTCTGCTGTGCATATAAACAGAACTCTGTATACACCAATTTGACCCACAGACCTTTTCCCAGTAGTTTAAAAATGGATCACAGCATGGAAATACCACAATGACTCATTTTATAAGAATAAAATATAGACTTATGGGTAAAAGAAGGCCCACATAACAGCCCACTAAATTTTCTTATAAGTTATTCATGATATAGTCTGACACTGCCTCAGTTTCTGTATAAATAATTGCATCTTCAAATATTTGAGATGCATAAAATTATCAGTTTCCATGCTGTACTCTGTCCAAGAATGTGACATGGGTAGTACTCTGAGTGAAAAAGTGATTTCACTGGTGCTTCCACAGAACCTGCCAGTACAGCCAGTCAGGGGTCATGTTTGCTAAATTTACCATGGAAACTGATCATATATCTCAAACTTTACATCTTCCTTTGGTGGAATTATTTCCTGTAAAGCAGCTGTTTAATAGCACAACATTTTCAGCATTTGGAGCAGACTTAACCATGTAAGATACTCAATGAATGTGCATATACAATATCATTAATGTTTAAAGTACATCTATTGAGGTTTCAAAAACCAGTGTGTCTGACATTTGTATATTGTACAAAGCTAAGTGTTCAAAATTATGTTAGCACTCCATGTTCTGGCTTCTTATAGATTTCTCAAGCATAGAAACAGCTGAAAAAAGAATTTAAAGCATGAACTATTTTCTGGATAATCTCAGAACCTTATCTTGAAGGAGGTTTTCATTACTCACTTCTCGTCTGTCAAGCCCTCAAACGTCCGAGTACATGGATCAACAGTCATGTTAGTGCAGACTTTATTAATAGACCAAAGTTGTTTTATTTTTTCATTGATACATGTAAAAATGAGCCACAATCAGAAAACTTTGCTTAAATAATTAGATGGTTCATGTGAAACTTCTATTTCCTGTTGCCTCACTAACAACAGTAGAGTGACATTTTGGCATGCAAACGTCAAAGAATCAGTCTACGTCAACGTAGGTGCAGTCCCATCATGAAGCATCCTATTCATGTTTGTTGTTACTGCAGCATACACGTAGATACATCCGCTCAGTTTCCACATACACTTGCATTTGTTGTAATGGAAAACCTGAGGATATTACTACTGTACAACAATAAACAGAAATGTTCAAATACTGCTGACCCTCCTTCCAGGCTAAAATATTGACTTTGATGTTTTATTTACTGTTGAAATATTCACAGTGTTAACACGTTTTATTTATGTTTTAGTTTGTTCATGACATTAATCAGATTGTCACCCTACTATGTTGTTAATAAAAGCCTAACTTAAAAACATCATTGGAATTGACTCAATGAAGGTTTTTTTTTACTGGGATCTGTTTAGTATTAAGTTTATTTCTATATTAAAAGGGAATTGTGAAATGAGACTTAGACTGTTCTTGGTTTGTTATTTAGTCGCTACATGCTGAAATAATCTGTTGGAGATGTTCAGTTTGGCTCAAAGCTTTGAGAAAAAAAAGCTTTTTAGAGCACTGTTTTTGTGTTGAGTTTGTTACTCTTGCCAAGACTAATTCTTGGCTACTCTGTGAGGTAACAAATACAAACTTTTTGTTTTTTTCTACGTAGAATTACTTGATATGATTTATTGTTTTATTTCAAACTAAAGAAAATATCAATTTATATTAAATTTATATTAAATATTAATAAAAAAGTAACATTCAGTCTAAAAATGAGCAAGTAAAACAGTATCATTGATGAAAACAGGTTTTGCATAAATCTGACTAAAATATTTTTTTTACCATTTTAAAAATCAATAAAAACATAGTAAAAAAAGAAAAAGTTTAAATTATTTAAATTCCTTGTGATAGACTGGCAACCAAACCAGTTATTTAATGTGGAAACCACTCTGTGGCTGGGAAATGCCAACTTGACAGTAACATTAATATGGAAATATGATTCAGACATTCCTTCTTCAGCTTGTAAGGATGGCTCTGCAGGATGCTGCTGTGAGTGATGAGGATATGAATAAAAAGTCTATGTGGTTAGCTCAACTGAAAAATAAAAAAATACTTGTTTTTTCCACCAGTAAATGTATTCATACTGAAACTGTGTGCAAATGTAAATATTTACAGTACATTTCCATCTTCCAAGTATCTCCCACTTTGATGACTTGGAAGTCTTGGTGGTATCATGAATCAGACTATGAATGTTCAGCTTTTCCTCCATTAAAACTAAAGATACAATACGGTATGCTTAAAGATGATTTGAAGCTAAGCCTTCTTGATTCTGCCAAAAATACAGCTTTATTTGTTTTAACATGCTTCATTGGGATCTGTTCTTTCTTTTTTCTTTAGTAAAGTTCATGTTGTCCTTGCAGTCCAACTGCAGTACCAATATGATGTTAGAAAAGTATATTTCAACTCGTTTATAAAAGACATCAGTGTTGTTATGATGTGCGGCATCAGTCTCATGTCTGTGGTGTTTAGTAACCACAATGGGTGGCCGGTTATCAGCACAGTATTGTTTTTACTCATGTGTCAAAAACATGCAGGCATTACGGTTGTTTTGTTTGTAACTACAACAAGACTAACATTTTATAAAATAGCAGTCTGGGGTGGTCTAAAATCATTATTCTGCATCTATTTGCAATCAAATTACATTTATTTGCTTTTTTAAAAGAAATTTTCAAGTAAATTTCATAAAAGTTACACAAGACTGCGTCCACAGTTGTTGACCATTACGTGTCTTTTCCAATTCATTTCACCCCATTGGATTTCATTTCACTCGCAGTTATGGAAATCTTTCTTGTTATCCTGGACTTGTTTCAGATGGCGTTCCACCCATGCAGAGAAAATGAAAAAAAGAGGCCTTTCAAGACATCATAGCACCAAGAGCATGCACGGATTATTCCCATTATTTTCTGTTGATGGTTTTAAGATCATTGCCCTTTTGGAATTTTGGTCAATTAATAATTTATTATTATTAAAAGCTATATAAACCAAAAGTATTTTCTAAAACAATGTTAAATGGACATTGTGACTATGTTTGCTATTCCAGACTGGTTTGGTTTTACCACTTATATAGAACAGTGAAGTCCTGACAGCTGTGAGTAGTTAGCCACTACACTGAAGAGTCAACAAGCAGACATTAACCTTGATTTGTTGGTTTTGAATCTCTAACACCATTAAGTTAACAAAGTGGGAGTCCTCATCACCATCTGAATTCTGTCACTGGTGATTATTCTTTAATCAGTCCTAGCATTTACAAAAACGCTCCACTCAGCAGCTTTCCGTATCATTTCCAAATCGTTTT
The DNA here is from genome assembly GCA_037177535.1 of Pseudomugil gertrudae. NCBI lineage: Eukaryota > Metazoa > Chordata > Actinopteri > Atheriniformes > Pseudomugilidae > Pseudomugil > Pseudomugil gertrudae. The sequence continues at coordinate 8,769,324 of JBAMHV010000024.1, forward strand.
ACAAACACCTCCAGAATACTTTGGAAAAATAAAAGTGAATGAATGCAGACATAGAGGAAAAAAACATCAGGTGTAAACACATGTGAATTAGAGAGACGGAAATAGACAGAGAGGTTCATTCACTTAATAAAGCTTTGATCTCCTTAATGGGGTGCCTGCCCTGCTCCAGGTGGGATGTGTCGTCATGGGCAACGGGACAAGAGGAGATTGATAAGGCAGCCAGCTCAGGAAAACACACTTCAAAGTGGCCTCTTACTGTACAATGCTCACTCCACTTCAGAAAGTTTAAAATGAAACGGTAAGGTTTAAAAGTACGAAGAACTACACAAGCAATTGGAGACTGCAGACTCCACCAAGCAGCTCATTTTCACTCATATTGTGATTTCCACCCGATGTTATAGTGCTACATTCATTTTATATGTATACATTAGATTCATTGATAATGCATCCACAGTGTCTGTGTTATATTGTGGTGCTTATTGTAGGAATTTCACCAGGATCCAGATCTATGTTTTATATATATCTTGGGAACTTCTCCTGTATGTTTTAGTCAAGCATCCTGACCAGTTATTGTGGAATCATACTGAAAAGGGCCCGATCTGTTTATGATAAAGAATCACTCAAAAAATGTCTTTGATGCAGATGGTGAGCCAGATCACTCCCAAAATTTAATACAATCTAAGTTAGACCAACCCCATCTTCAGAAAAATCTTTTTTTTAAATGCATAGTGGGTTTGTGTAAAGGTACTACATAACCTCCTTGGCAGAACTAAAGAGGTTTTAAAGTTGTTTTGTGTCATTGTTTGTTTGTTTAGTTGTTTCCTTTTGTTTGTTTGTTTGTTGTTTTTGTTTTGGGGGGGGGGGTTGTACTGTTGGTCCATGTTGTTGGGGACTGTATTATTTGGAAAATAATGGAGTTATTGACAGTAAAATAACCTTCATAACTAAGCAAAGCTTGTATCTGAATAAAAAAAGCTGCAAGCTATCGACAAATTATTGGTTTGTCTCGAGTTGGGGAACATTACAAAAAGATTTTACGCACTCATTTTTTTTCTCTTGAACTCCATTCTGGTTCATCCTTCTCTTTTTTCATCTTTGAACTCTCCGCCTATTTCCTGACCCCTTTCCTGCTATATGTCATGGTCACTCCCTTCATTTCTTAGGAGTCAGGACTTTCTTTGATATTCTGCAGGATTAACTCAGAGCTGTCTGCATGTGTGGGCGTGTCCAATATAAGGCCTCTTCCATTGAATCTAATCACTAGCTATGCCTGAACACGCACATTCACACATAAATAAATGCTGATAAATTCCTTAGTGGATTTCCTATGAAACACTCTCGTTTCATTCTTTTGAATGGAAGATGTTGCTGTCCTCATTTCTTACAGGTTTGTGACAGTCCACCTTGTAAGTCTTTTATTCTAGCTTTTAACGTGTAGCTGTAGAGCTCCTTTGTTCACTGTGACAAAAAGGATGTATGTTTATTAATCATTTTAAGTGACCAGTAAGTACAGTCAATTTCAATGGAAGCGCCCATCTTCCCAAATATTTGATAAACTTTCTCTTAACTTGTTGAGGCAGTTTGGAGGGTTGAGCAAGACGCCTCTGCAATTCCAAATTTGCATATTTTTCCAAGGTAATTCAGAGAAATCTATCCTTACTTCCTGATGAGCCTAGGTAATAAACCAGAAAACATTAGATATATAATAGATTTGCTTGTCACTGTTGACATGTTTCTTATACTTTTTAACTGAACCTAACTAAATGTTGTATGTCTTGTCATTAAATTAAAACCTCCATGAGATTTTGTTTGACTAATTCCTCACTCATCCACACTTTATTGATCTTGTAAAATCCTAACCTGTTAAAGATCTGAGTGTATGACGGATTACATGGACTCCTGTGTGGACGCCACCATCCCCGCAAGATTAGTTAAGACCCTTCATTAACTATTTTATGTATTTAAAAAAAAAAACTACTACAATTGGAATTTCCCTCTGGGATCAATAAAGTATTTTTCATTTCATTTCATCTACTACAGAATTTAGTCAATGTTTTCAGTGATGCACGCTCTTTTGATAGCTAATTTTATTCACTTTGCCGCTCTGTGAGCTCTCCCCAGCCAGTAAAATATAGCAAGATACAAGACAAGAGTCAAGACGAGACTATTCCCCTTTCTCTCTTTCTATCTGCTTTTCCTACAATAACATCCGCTTGCCTTTTTTTGCTGAGTCAGTGGGGGTGTGTTCAAAATGGCCAGTTTGTTTATATCCGCTTGCTACGCTGTGACGTGGTACGCAAAGCAAAACTTGACAGCAAGTTCATACAAGTTCAAGAGAAAGTTGAATGGTGTGGTTTCTCAGCATGTTATGCACATAACAGATGTCACTGTGTTATTTATCGAGTCTGTCATACTTGCGGAACTACAGATTGACAACATGTGTTGCATCTAAGTTGCAGCTAAAACCGGATCTCCAATGTCCACATACTGTCTTTTATTCATGTGGGAATCAGTTGAAAATTACATTTATTCAAGTATAAATCCCACTAAAGTCTCATAGGTGCACCTTCCTCTTCAGTTTAATTCCTTCAATTTAATTAGAACCAATTCACAACAAGTACAGAGAACAGGTTTATAATAATACCACCCATTTCAGTTCATCTGTCTATTAAACCAACTTTATTCAGTACAGAACTGCAGGAGGAAGGATCTTATTCCAAATGTCATCAACAGAGAGGCAGTTAAACACACAGTAAGGTAAGACTTGTCTGAGAATCATCACCTTAAAGGACATGCATTTTTATTTTCCATGATGGGGGCAGGGATACAAAATATACAGAAATGCAAATCACCTTGTAAAAAGACTGAAACACTACCCACCACAGATTCATTCATCCATTAATTTTCTCTACCGCTTATTCCAATGAAGGGTAGCAGGTAGATGGAGCCTATTTTGTGAAAGGCAGAGTATACTTGCCGTGGAAAATTTGTGGCAGCTTTTCTAAGCTATTCTCCCTTATTTCCCTTTTAAAAAACATTCTGCATTTTGTGGTTGTTTACTTCATACCACACCATCTTAACTGGTCACATGACCTTCTACCTAACATCTGGGGACGCAAAAATGCAGCCAACCTGCAAAAAGGTGTTTCCATTACACTGTGTAATAATTTTTTGTATCAAAATATCTGAAAAACCACTTCATGAGTGGAGAAACTTAAACAATTTAGCGATTATTGAGCATTTTTTTAAATATAGGTGTTTCCATTAGCGACTTCTAATGCAATATTTAGGTTTTGCGCAATCTGGGGGTAATGGATGCTCATCTACTCTCTGCAACAAATAAAACCATATTCAATAAATGCATTTAATTTGGAGTCAGAATTTTTACACCACAGTCTCTTCTGTCATACTGTAATCACTTTTATCATCATCAAACCAAGTGTTGTCATCCTTCTGATAGGCACAACCGTTTCTGTACTGTTTGATCGCTGCCAGGTTCTCTGGCATTAAAATGTTATTCTGTTCTCAGCTAAATATTATTTTGTTTCCCATAAAGATTCCACAGAACACGGAATAATAACAGTGTGGGATGTTGCAGAGAAGGGTTAATGGGCCACATGTTAAAGCTCATGGGAAACATATTGCCAGCACGACAGGAGGCTTTCCTCACATTGATGGAGAGGGGCATGAGAGGAGGAGGGGTGGGAGGGTGGAGCATGGTTCACTGGTTCCCAAACTCCTGTGGAGCTTCAGTAGCCTTCACTGCCACCCTGAGCCTCTTCTTACCCCTCCTGTCTTGCCTCTTTCTTCCCCTTCACTGCCCTCCACCACCCCTCTCAAGCTTCTTGCCTTTCTTTTGTCCATCCCTATTAAACCCCCTTACCTACTGGCCTTTAACACCTCCTTCAGGCCTCTCCATGTTATTTTATTGTCCTCTTCTATCCTTTCTATTTCTTCTATCCTTTCTATTCACTCAACTTACATTTTTTCCATGTCATGCTCTTTTCATTATATAACCATGTGTAATCTTTCTCTATATCACACACATGTGTGTCTGCTTGTCCATGTGGAGTTCTCTCTTTCTCTCTCTGTGACATCTCTGGATTTTACTGTACATGGTAAATTACATTAGATCTAAGACTCTGCTTTATGACTGAAGGTCAATATTGACTTTCTACAAACCCAGCAAGGTGGGAGCCAGAGACAGAACCAGAAAGGGAAGGTTGTCTCTCTGTGGCTTTCTTCTTGCTTTTTTATTTGGGTGCCCCTCGCCTTTACATTGATTCTGGCAAATTCTCAAAGTCAACATAGTTAGAAAATTTTTCCCATTAGAAGAGGTTTTTGCTGCTTTTTGTTTGTTGTACATGACAAGAAATAAAAGGGGTGGGGATAGGTAAAACAATTAGATTACTGATTCATAGACCTGTAATTCTAGGAAATTATTTTGCAGATGGGTAAGTACACTATTAATCCATCAGTATGCTCTCTATATAGCTCTACACCCTCCTACCTGGAGTACTGTCTTTTATATGAAAATGTTTGACAAATATTGAACACAAAGCCAGACAAAAAAAAACACAATAACAAAAAAGTGTACTTCTAAATCTCAACATTTTGTGTTAAACTGCTGGAAGAGGGGAGTTAAGGTCTCTTAAACAAAACTAATGAAGAAATCTATGTCATTGGACTCATTCTGCTTTGTGTGTGTCTCACACACTCTGAGACACAATCCTTACGCTGCTCATGCTTGTTGCCTACCTATCACATGCAAGTTATAACATGCAGCCTTCCTCCAGGTGACAAAAAAGCCGCTTTGTGTGTCAACGTTTCCACATATCCCTACCTGCCCCCAGCAAGCCCTGTTTAAAAGTGCAGGGAGGCAAAACCTTACATGTGCAGACGCTTTTATAACTTTTCCTCAGACTTTTTTTTCTTTAGCTGTCTTTTTTATCTGCTTTGTTGACAATGTGCACACATTGATTAGACAAACAAGTAAAAGATTTAACTAAACAAATAGTTACTTTGTAAACGCCCCTATCATAGGAAGTGGTACGTCTGAATCAAAACAGCATATGATTTATTACTTTATGTATTGCAGGGAATATAAAAAATACCATTAAATAAGATATATTTCTGCAAATGACTATATTTGGATTATGTTTCATGTTAGAGGACTCTTTGTACTCACAGGTATTTACTGACTCAAATTTTAATGGCAGTGACACACAGTGGAATCCAATGGGTTATGTAAATTTGCACAATCATGCATCATTGGCTGCACTCTGAGCTAAAAGCATGGGCTCAAATAATTTGTCTTCCTTTCTTTCTTAACACATCTTTGCAAACAATAGTGCTTTAGAAGAATGACCTGAAACTGACAGCACCAACCCGTGGATAAAAGGAGAATGATGAATTGTACTGGTCCTCAAGACAACTGGTAGTTGTTTCTCAGGCCCCCTGTAGGGATCTGTGATTGTCATGGTCCATGCAAACTTTCTCAGAAATGCATGCCTATCAAAACCTGTGCTCCACCACAGCTTGTAGAATGCAGTGTAATGCTATCGCTTCCTGCCTAGCTTACATGCTCGTCCCAAGAGAGGAAACTTTTACTGGGGGGGTCATTTTGAAAAGACACAAGTTTTGTTTTTTTGTTTTTTAATTGCATCTGCATGCTGGTGTTAAAATGTAAAAAAAATGCTGGTTTAATTAATTATTTACAGGTAATTTTGAAACAATAGTTTGTGAAAGTCACTGATATAATTAACATTTTTTAACTGTAAAGTGCAACAGTTTGCTCATGACAGCCATAAGACTAATGAGAAAGCTACTGTAAAGCTAGAAACACCAGTGGTATGTCACATATGCTTTGCTCAACAGCTGCTTTGCAGCTGCATGTTTCCTCAACATTGACTTGACATGTCTTGCAATATCCTGCTACATCTCAGCTGCTGCTGGCAAATGTTATATTTGGTAAAATATCTACAAATACTGACATATATATTTCCTATTACCACTGTCATAGGCAGAAATATGACCAACAATTTAGATCATTTAAATTAATTGGTCATCACAAAAAAGGAAATGTAATAAATGTGTATACATTTGAGATAATATATACATATATATATATATATATCTATATATATATATATATATATATATATATATATATATATATATATATATATATATATTCACATACCGCTATATTATATCTCCACCCACACAT
>JBAMHV010000024.1:8776538-8789268 GCA_037177535.1 Pseudomugil gertrudae
TATATATATATATATATATATATATATATATATATATATATATATATATATATATATTAACATATTAATCTATCAGATCTCCAACTGCCAGTAGTGGTGCTAAAAAGGACACAAACCCCATTACAACTTAAATGTCTTTTCATTCTGACATGACAGCAGATGTTAAATTGTGTGTGTTCAAGGGTAATGTTTTTATGCTGTCAGATGATGATCTGTTAACAATTCTAATGGGATGTATTTCACACCTTAAACAAGGTCGTGGTTCCAAACCATTACCTTATACTGCCTTCAAACTTAAATAGTTAGCTCCTGGGTAAAATAGCAGAAGTCAGTCTTCACCCAAACACATAGAACAATGACTTCTTGGGCAGAAAATTTCCACTCAAGACCACAATAGGTGGACTTCCATTCGGCTCTGACACCATTTGAAAGCACAACAATGCGCAAGGTTTGCAGATTAACGAAAAGTACTTTAACATTTTTCCTGAAATAGAGGGGTTGCACACCATCCATTTCCTATTAGTTATACACTGTTGCAGCCTAAATTAACCATAAGATTTAAACATGATTAAAAGCCAAGATCAAATGTTTCCAGACCAGATTAACCCTCCTTGCTTCCGTGCTTAATGTTGGTGGTGAGGATGCATTTCCCATTGATGTCTGTTTATTTATTATTTTGCTTATGTACCTCACTGTATGTGTCCCATTGTTTGTTGCTCTCCCACTATTTTAGCTAGTTTTTTTCATTCATTTTCATTTATTTAAAATTTTCTAATTGTTAATATCCCTTATGTACCTTAATGTAATGCTTTTTATCTTTTATGTATTTTGATTTGTCTTATACATGAAATGTACTACTAGTAATTCTACCTTGCTTCATCTTGTCCACATGAGCCTAATGTTGATAATAAATAAGCTTAAAATCTTTTTCCTAGAGCAGTACTACAGGTGCTTGACAAATAATTTTTTGCTTTATTTAAAAATATGGATCTATATCAATAAATGTTTAAAAAAAATCACTCAAAACTGGGGTGTTATGTCTTTTATGTTTTGTCCACAAAGCAGCACAAAACTTTTTCACGCCAGCAGAACAACATATAAAGTAGATTTTTGGTCTGCATTACATCAGCTGTTATATGCTGCCTTTCGTTTCCTGGTTTGTAATTAATCTCACAGCAGTTTTTCATGTTGTCGTTGGCTGTTAATTATTTTGGTAAGAGTACAAGCTCTTTGTAAAGGAAGGTAGTGGTTTACTTGCTAGTTTAAAGAAAACCTAAGCTTGAAAACCCAGTCTGGCATTTCACATACACTTGTGTGGTTACACTTAAAGGTCAAGAGGAGAAACTTCTGTCGCTTATCCTAAATGTTTATCACTGTGGTACTAAACCATGTTGTTCTAAGTACCTGTGTGCAGTAGATGGTAGAGTTACCATCTTCATGTACTAAAACTACTTCACATGGGGGAAAAAATGCATCTATCAGGCTTCCTTTTGGTTAGATTACAAATACTTCTTCAACTAAGGCTTTGCTGGAATGTTTGAGGTCTTAGTCTACAGTTAGTGCTGTAGTGTTTTACATTACCAAGATTTGTTTACTTTCCCCATAACAGGAAGATGTAATCACCACAATGAGAGGAGCACTTTCAGATTCCTTGAACAACACAGAATGAGCAGGGATCTTTTTTTAGATACAACAGAAAAGCATATTAGCCAAAACAAAGATCAATTGCTGCATTTGAGCATGGTTGATGAATGAATGTTATTTGCTGGTGTTTTAGCTGATAGCCTTTTAGTCTAGGCTAGTCTTCCTAACCTCATCAGAGGTCATCCTCAGGTCACAGTTGTGGAGGGTCAGAAAGTAGGCAAGTCCTTTCTCCTGCTGTGTCCTCAGCCATGTGTAGAATGTGGGCCATCTTCAAAGAAGCTGAGGTACAGCCTTCATCATGAGGCAAAAGCAACTTCCATTGCAGGGTGAATCCCAACTTCAGATGGAAAACTAACGTTCGAGGTTGAGGCTGAAAAGGGTCATGATGGTAATTAGTTTTGTGGGTTAATTTTCTCCTAATAGCTCAATAAGCAGGAGCCTGATTGTACACCTATCAGGGATTGCTTATCTTACTACTAATTCACTCTTTTATGTCTGAAAATGTACTGAAACACAACGATTCTCACATGAAAGTACATAATTGTAGTTTCCCAAATGTATACATTTAATAGGGTAATTAATAAGGCTTTCATTGCTTTAAAGTAAATGATGACCATGTGTCTTGCAGGTGCTTGTATTTATTCTCCAGTGTACTGTACACTGTATTATTACCTCAACAATGAGGATGATGCTGCAAACACATATGTTTTGATCCACCACAAATTCCACCCTGTTTGCCAACTTCAAATATCCTGCAGCTCTGCAAAGTTATAAAACCACTATCAACTGTGCTTACTGGGACATAATTATACATGTTGAGGCTGAAATGTAATTTATTTCTGCATTTTTTTAATGTTTAATAAATTGCATTTAATGGTGTTTATTAATTAAAGAGCTGGACAACACAATTTGATTTGATCAACTAATGGGAGGAAAGAGCAAATGGAAAGCAAGGTATAAAAATAAAAACATTAGATTTCACTAGTTTTATTAGTCTAGATTTTACTACAATGCCAAACTAAAAAAAATTTGGACACTGTGATATGTCAATAAAAATGTTAAATGATTTACAAATCTAACGAATGTTTTATTTCCCTCAAAAGAACATAAAAGCATCAGATGTTAAAACGAATACATTTTTCCATTTCCTTAAAAACGTTAGCTTATTTTGATTTTATTGGGTAACAACAAATGTAAATAAACTAGAACAGGGTGATGACATAGGAACCAGGTGCTGTTTTATGTAAGGAGACAAGCCAGGAAGGCCAGTTCAGCACCCAGACTCTTCTCCTGCGAAGTCATGCTGTGGGGATTAGTGTGTATTAAAAAAAAAAAAGAAAAACATCTAAATATAAAAAGAAAACATCAAAGTTTATATATCAAAAAATAAAAGAATGGTTATCAAAAAAATGTTAAAAAAAAAAAACATTACTACATTTTATGCCAAACGGGAAAGCTTGGTCAGTCATATTATTTCAAACCAGACATATTTTTCTCAAATACATCAAAATTTTATGTTAACTCGTACAGACTTTATTCAGGAAAGCCATAACTGTGTACCTGAATGTGAGAAATTTAAACAAAGTCAGTACTTTTCACATCCAGGAAGCACAGGAGATTTGAAGTCATCAATAATAGCATGCATCTGCAGGGTAAGGAAATCGCCTACCAGATGTGGATAGTACCAAATTATAATCACATCCTCTCACACTGCAGTAACTAAAAATTGGGCAAAGTTTTTCACTTTCATAAGCTAAAGATGTCATAATGATACATAACTCTTAAAAGTAATGTTTGAATCATACTTCTCTCACTTTGAATGAATCCACCCACTAACCTTGTCTGGAAGAAGCACCTGTGGCTCATTCTTAGCTGTAGCAGGAAAAGGTTTTATACCAGTTGATTACATCTCTTTACAGCCCATACTGCTGTTTGCAACCTTGGCACAAGGACATTACAAATGAGAAATTACTTTCTTTCTCATTCCAGTTTCATAATGTCAATATCCTCTTTAGGTGATTGTTTTATTTAGCTTCACAAAGTGTTTTCTCCACTATCCCTGCGGACATAATCATATGGTTTCACCAGGTTTATGAAGCCCAATATTATATTGTTAAACCTGCAAGCAGACCACACAGAGCCAGTGAGGCTTTTTGTGTGTGTGTGTGTGTGTGTGTGTTTGTGTGTGTGTGTGTGTGTGTGTGTGTGTGTTGCGAGCCTCATTAAAACTCTGCCTGCACAAACCAGAGGCGATCAGTATATACAGCAGATAAGACTGTTAGAGGTTTGCTCAGATTTACAGCTGCTGCCTCAGGGAGAAAGCCTATGAAAGGTGAAAAGGAGCAGGAGTCCATATATTGTTTAATGACTGGCAGCCAGATGAGACAGAATAATCAGTCATTTTAAATTATATGAAGAGGTAAAAAAAGGGAGGTTTGTAGATCTATTGTTTTATTGACAGCAGTAATCTCTAGAGTGTATTTAATAGATGAGAATGAAAAGCCAGCTGGAACACAGAGACTGCTAAAGGAGGGTAAGATGAGAAATTTAACTCTTAACTGTAGAAGAGGTTCAATCTTTTCAATGTATTTACACATCATATGAAGCGGCTTTTTAATGCTGCAACAAACACTTAGATTTTACTTATTCAGACAATGATTTTACTGAGACTGCAAAACCAATAAACAACATGCTTTGATAGTTTTTCCTTCTGTCATGTATTTATTGTATAAAAAATTGACACAATGTCCAGTTTATCCCAAACAGGTGATATAAATAGATAGATAGTAATCAAAGATATCATCTGTAGCAATGTTTTTGTACTCTGTTGCGTAAAGTTTTCCTCCTGTGAAAAATCTTCTTCAGATAGATACATAAATAGATCTAAATCAAGATGATATCCACTGAAATATATTTTACACAAAAAATATGAATCTATGTTTTATATTATTAATTTATTTCAGATTCTGGTTGTTGTAAACAGCATCTTACATTCAGAAAGTAGCACTTGTATCACTCGATTCGGAGAATTAAAGGTTCCCCAAAGTGTGAGCTAAGCTATGTATGTGCGTGGTGTGTACACACACACGTACACATTAGATAGATGGATATTCATACCACCAATGCAATTCTGTAACTGTCATAAAATACTTTAAAAAGAAAATAATAAAGCATTCTCTCCACTGAGACGGCATAAAACTTTTCATGGGAACGGACGTGTTGTGCTTTAGGTGGTCACAGGAGATATTACGTCCAAATCATGTAACATTAATGTTGTGCTCCTTCTGCAATAATGAAAATCCATTTCCCACATCAACACTGAGTTCAGCACATCATTAGAGCAGCTAGGAAAATGCTCATGGGAAGCTGCAGCTAAAATACATCTCTTATTCATTAGCAAACTCAAGTTTTACACAAAATGTCAAAGTCTCTTGTCAACACCAGAAATCAGCCTCTCATAACCTCAGCCTGATCCCTCACCTTGTTCACATAAATAACCCTGCCTCATGAACAGAGGTCATCTTTGTCTCTTCCACTCTACTTTCCTTCCTCGCCTCTCTTCTCTCTCTCTCTCTTTGATTTACATCCACTGTATTAAAACCTGGGGCATCCTGCTCTGAGAAAACACAGCGTTTTAATTTCTTTGAGTAAATTTAAATGGCAGAGGCTCGTTTTGGCGTGTTCAGTTTCAGGTTTTGCAGACATCCCAGTGTGTTGGCCCACCTAGTGTGGCACTGCACCTCGTAAAGAAATCAAGTCAGAGTTTTGGGAAAGGCTATTCTCCCCAAGCGAGTGTTGGGTTTCACTACTAGTCTGTGGACTCACTCACAACGAAACAAGCAGCGCTAACAAAGACAAGGCAATTTAGCCACCTGAAAGAGGATACAGACACGTACACACTGCAGAGTTCCTCTGTTACTCTGTATAAGTGAATGCACATATTCTCTCTCCAGCATTGTTTTCTGTAGATTAACATCTGTAACATGTTTTAGTGGGATTTTACAAAGTTTGAGATCAAACAAAATTTAGTTTTGGTAAACTTGTGTGGATTTTAGACATTACTTTGGAGCCGTGCCCAGAGAACAAACCAAGCGTGTAGCTTTAAGAAGGAGCGTACAACGATATTCACACATTTGAACAGTTCATTTGCAGATTGTCCCAGAGGGCTTGGTGTTACTGACGAAAACACAAACGTGCAAACTCACCTCATGTCATGCCAATGGGACATTATTTTTCTCTATTGTCAAGATGAATTACGGTACTGTAAAAGAAAGGGATCTCGGTTCTCTCAAAAAACACGTATTCAAAAAGATAAACACATTAAGGAAATTGTTATCTTCACTTTCACCTTTTGATTCTTCGCAGTAAAAATAAAGGCGAGACATGACAGTATTTCAACCCCTGAGTCTTGCCCTCAGGGCATCTGAGGAGATGAGTGGAGATGATCATGTTTCTTTAGTTTCCTCTCTCAGCAGGTATCTGATCCATTGAAGTGGCCTTGAGTAACACCGTATCCCTACCAGCCCCAGAGGTGGCCGTTTTTCTTTAGGTGATACGAACCTAAAGCCAGGATATGCTGTTTGTTTGTGTGTGTGTGTATATATATATATATATATATATATATATATAGCGTGTTAAGTTCTTTGTTTTTCAAACTGAATTTTTCCATTTCTTCAGCCTTTTGTTTTTTTGAGAATTGAAGGCATGGCAGCATCCATATTTTTGTCCATTATGTCAAAAAGAAACAACTGTTTTTCTGTTTGGTATTTTTTTGGGGTTTCGTGCTCTTCAGTCATGTCTTGAATCTGGCAGACAGAAACAGCTTCTGAGCCAAGCCACTGTAATTTGGCAACAATTTTCTCAAACTGTCATTTTTGATTCCACAAACTAGCTCGTCTCTTATTAGCTCTTTGCTCACATTGCCACATTTACAGCTGTTTGCCTTGATCCTTAGATCACTGATGTACGATTAAAGTTTTACCAGCTTTTTCATTCCATTGTGATGTTCATCTGTGGAAAACTCCGTGAACTTTCTCTTGAGACATTTGGGATCCTCCTTGGATTAAGCCGGAATGTGGGCACTTCCTCCTTTGCTTGTCTCTCTCAACTCGGGTGAACAAACTGAAGACCGTTATGCTTGGTTGAGCAGAATGTAAGCCAGTGTGCGTGCTGGCTTGTCAGAGTGAGCTGCTGCTATGAAACTATTATATTCCTGCTAAAAGAGGCAACTATTCTCTGAAATGTTGCCACCAAAGATGAGTGGGGTTGGGTCTCCAGAACCCATCATGTTAACTGTTAGCAAATTCCTCACATGACTGAAAAGAAAAAAAGTTCAATAAAAAAATTCATAGACATAAAACTCTTTAAGCACCACTTCTGCCACCATGTTAGATGTGAAACATAGTAGAAAAAGAGAGAACTGATAGTATAATAACATGGCTGCTTTATTTGTAACACCTAAAGATCACAAACAGAACGTAACTGCAGCATACATATGAAAACGTAGAATGAGCATCATAGTGCATATCTATCACATACTATCATGGAAACTGACTCATCTAATTATAGGGATAATGGATCTGGAGCATAGCTCTGTGCAAGTTTGCCATATTGCTTTAGTCTTGTACACTTGTCTTTATTCTCTCACATACTTCACTAAAAAGCATAAGTGCTCCCAAACTAAATATTTTTACAGTAGAAATATCCGCTAACCATAACATTTGCTGACTAGAAACCTTAGTTATGGTGCAAGGCAGTTAATCTTATGTGTGGAAACGTGTTACATCTTTGCTCTATACTTGCCCTATACTGCCCCAAAAAAACACAAACATGGATACATGTTTGGTTACACCCCTAATGAAACGTATATGTATATATATGCACAGTAAAGATTCCTCTGTTTGGCAAAACACTTACTACATAAACACATACGGGTTCCACCCGTATGTGTTTATTAAAATGTTTCTTGTGGTAATCCACAAGTGTAACAGCATTTTTTGTTTCCTACATCTTTTATCTTTTAGTCCCAGTAAAATGTTCAGTTCAAACAAAACTGAAAAGTCTGTTTTCAATTGAACATCAGACAAAAAATTCAGTTTCAGAAAATCAAGAAGGGATATTGCACCAGTAAAAAAGACTGGGACACAGTTGGACCTGGACATTGTGTTACATGTCCATCTTTTTGGCTGTGATCTTCACCGCAGTAGCTGCAATCAGTTAAGCACCCAACTGTATAGCCTACTGCTGCGCCACATCTTCTACAGAAGAACATGATGTGTCGACTTCACACCAATTAAGTCCAAATCCACATCCGATTGTATTTATTTCCAGAATAGTCTACCCACTTAGTTTCTGGTTTATCTGGTATGAGGTTCTAAGACTTCCAGATGAAATCAGAACCCAGACCAGGACCCGAATCTGCAATCGGAACAATGTCTGTCTGAAAGCGGTATCAGAGACTCTGAACTCACCCTCACAGACTCACATTTATCCCTTTGTTTTTGTTACACACAGTTACTTAAGAACTGCCTTTAATTACCTGTTCTCCTCCATTCTCATGTGGGTCTTAGCTACAAATGATGGATGAAGTCAAATAAATCAATTTATAAAAATGTATCTTTTATCACATCATTCAGCTTTTTGACATTCAAGTAGTGTCTTAATTTTTACGTTTCCCAGCTTTCCTCTCTATTCTGCTTGTAAATCTTATGTCTTTGTATCACCCTGTCTTGTGACGTATGTTATTTCCAGCAATTATTTGGCAAAATCTCTTTCTTTGCTCCGGGGAAATTAGTAGATTTTAGTCAGTGAAATAACTTGTCAATTAGATTACACAACCCAGCATTATTTACATGTCTTATGGGATTTTTCCCCTCCCTTTTTTTTCTTTTGCATGAGTAAAATGAAGTCATGGTTAAAGGACTAGGCTGATCAAGCCAGAAATTTTTTTTTTACCTGTCAAAGGGCTTTTACCAAAACTATATAGGCTGAGATGCTCCTGCTGTAAAATGATGCAAACCAAACTTCCAGTTTACAGGGTCAGCGTCTCTCCTCCCAACTTGCATGACTGTTATTGCAACTAACGTCAGAGGGTGATACATCAGTGTGAAATAAAACCTTATGGAGCAAATAATTGTTGTTGTTCATGAAAAAGTTGGATTTTTTTTCAGAAGATAAGTGCCGAAATTAAATTATCTGCCTAATCTCTCTGGTGTAAAAATTCTTTACCCTTGAACTGAGGTCATCTGTTGTATAACAGCTACAGAGAAAAGATATTTCACAAGCATTTTTTATATTCCCAGATTATATGGTGCAAAGGAGATTTAATTACAAGTTTCAAAATCAATTTGAGTCTTATTACTGTCAACAGTTACATGTACAGTCACGTGCATGTGAACAAAGACAAGTTCAATTGATTTCTAATGTTGATGTATAAAGACATGATAAAACATGACTGTCATAGCAGAACTTGAAATAAGCCAAACATACTCTTATTAATAACATCAAAAACTGATGTATTACATTATGTACCCATTTTACCCGGGAGTACCCCTAACCCAGAATTGAGATGATAGGAGCAGCCAGGTTAGTCTTCATTTTTTACAATTTTGGCTTTTTAATTCTAAGAAATTTGTGGGCACCTCTGTAATGATAAAGGTTTTTGGCATTTTACTGTTCTGAAGCGTCCAAGTAAACACAATGCTTAAGGTTTATTAATGTGATGCTGGAAAAAACGGAAAAGACCAAAAGCCACATCTCAAATATTGCTTTTTTTCATCAGGTAGCAGGGTAAATGTTGAAGTTTGTCACATAAATTAAAAGAAAAATCACCACTTGTTTGGGTGTGTAGCAGGCCAATATGTCTTCTTTCTAAAAAGATTAGAAAAGAACTCGGAGAGCACAGACCTCTGCCAAGTTTATTTTTCTCACGTTAAGAAGTGAAGCTGGATTTTCTGAGTTTCTAGTCAGAATCACAACAAGAAGACTCCTTGAAGTTGGATAATCAAATTCTGTTACTAACTCACTAGCTTTAACTACATCCACTGAAGATGGCAGTTAATTTCCAGAGCCAACATCCAACCCCAGAAGCAAATCAAATGCAGTATAATAACAAGACTTCTGCTACAATGTGTTTTGAACAAAGTGGAGATGCCATGCACAGCATCATGTTTCATAGCATAAAAACAAAGCATGTTGACACAAATACCTCATACTGACTGTCATACATGGCAGTGGAGGCAGAATGATCTGGGCTTGTGTCCAATGTCAATGTCCACGAATGAAGCAAAACAATATTGTACAAGTAAGGCAATGTTTTTTAACAATGCTAACTAGTCACAGAATAGAACATGATGTAACTGTTACATGTTTTAATGATTGTACTAGAAGTTATTGAATCAGAAATGTCATTAGGGTGTGGGTGTGTGTGTGTGTGTGTGTGTGTGTGTGTGTGTGTTCCTGTGGGGTTGGCTAAGAGCTATTCAAGACAGTTGATCACACCTGGAGTGGGCGGGTCAAGTCAAAGAGGTTTATTTGTCACATGCACAGTTATACACAGCATAATTGTACAGTGAAATGTGTATTTTGTATCTGCATCCTTTAACAGTAGAAGAAGAAAAATCTTAATATTTATGAAATAAAATAAAATAAAAATAGAACAGAATGAAAGGATGTTGAGTTTTAAATAAGATAATAAAAATAAAAATAGCAGCATACTTGTGTATATTTGTGTATTTGTATACTTATTTACATGCGCAAATAGAATTCGATAGTGGCTTTTTGTTTTGTTCAATGTTCATAGTTGAGCAAGCAGACAGCCCGAGGGAAGAAACTCTTCTTCAGCCTCTCAGGGTACTGGTTGGAAGGGTTTCTTTCTTATTTCTCTATTTTATTTATAAAATGAAACTGGTCTAATATTAAATTTGAATGGGATAACTGAGGCCAGGGTTAGAGTTAGTCTGTTCCCACTGCGGTTGCCAGAGTGGAAGGGGGCAGGGCCATGCTGCTGAGGTTGTGGATGTTTCACCCAAGAGCAATGGGTTTATGGGCATGGGTTTAATTTGTTTTTATCCATCCATCCATCCATCTTCTACCACTTCTTCTCCCTGAACGGGGTCGTGGGGGGGACTGGAGCCAATCCCAGCTGACATCGGAAGAGAGGCAGGGTACACCCTGGACAGTGAGTGTTTTTATGTTTTTTTAATTCATTTTATGGACTAAAACATACATTTTACACCCTTTAAATTGTATTTTGGAGTCCCCTTTAACTGGACGTATTCCACAGCCTGAAACACTCCATTGAAACACTGTCAGTGATTTAGACTTCTGACATGTACTTTATTCCACTCACACTGTTCTACAATTTGTCTTAGTTTTTGTCAAATTGATATTGTATGACATGTTGCTGTTCATTTGAAGTTATGTTTACCCAATATGTAGTTTGACAGGAAGTACATCATTTTTTATCATCATGAAACATAAAGTGTTTTCACAAAACAGGGAACATTATGGGGTTTTTTTTGGAAGTCAGGTGAACAACTTATCAAAGGATTAAACGATTAAAGGATTAAACATTCGACAAATTTAGCATTTTCTCCGTCACATTTTGCCTTTGTTGCAAAGGAGCACGTTAGATAAAACAGACTCATTTCTGAAGTAGAAATGTTTGCATTATTTTTAAAGGAGAATATGAAATCCATTCTTTGGTAAGAATAAAGTATGATTGTACCCACAAAAAGTAACAGAATAATTCTTTTACAACATGTGCATATAAGTGAGATCCCCCCCCCAAGATCTGCAAGTTTTTGTGTGTTGTACTTTCCTTCATCAGTCAAAGCAACTATTACTTCCTAACACCAACAAAGGCACACACCACTATTTATATGCAACTGGGGAGAACTTGTGTTAGGTGATGACAGGTTTGGTATTAAGTGCATGTTGCTTTTCTTACAACATGACCTCCACAGTCCTAAGCAGGATGTGCTCAAGCTGTGATAATGATTGAGCGCTGGACCTCTTGCTGAGAGGAGAAGTTGTACTTTATTGTAGTGTGCTGCATTATATGCAAAGGAAGGTTTGTGTGTGTGTTTGAATATATATACATAATATGTCAAAAGGGGATTTGTCTTTATGCAGTGAATTTTTTAGGACTTTCCACTTTAGACAGTGGGTTTGGTGATGATTGATTGCTACACATCCACAAGCCTTTTGTGTGAATTTTTGTGCTCTCATAAATATGTTGGGGTTTCATATTGAATCTCTTTGTGATTTAATTAAACTCTCTTGTGCTGAGGAATGTTGCGAATATGTTTCTTGGAGGTGGAGTCGGGGGGGGAAAATGAATGGGATGATGTATTTCACATGTCTCCAGTTTTTGATGGTTAATTTCCATACTTTTGCTTCATGGGAATGCCACTCCACTTCTTAAATTTACTGTGAACATGTTTCTGCAACATCTACTGGCCCAGATTATATATTAGTCTCATAACTGACGAAGTGTTTAAGAGTGCATTAGGTGGGGCGCCATAACAGACGAGGTTTACACAGCCAGTTTGTGAATCAGCAGATGATGCAATTGTGCACTGTGTTGCATATTGTGGGCGAGGCCATTTTTAAGTTGAGGGTGTAAATACTTTTAGAGTGAGATCACAAGGAGAATGAATTAAAAGTATTTACTATGTGGTTTCTGAATAATCCATCCAACCATTTTCTTAAGCGCTTATCCGATTCAGAGTCGCAGGTAACTGGAGCCTATCCCAGCAGCCATTCAGGCGAGAGGCGGGGTACACCCTGGACATGGCACCAGTCCATCACAGGGTTTCTTAATCAGATAAAGAAAATAATTAGATAAGAAAATAAAACAACTGCTTAATATTTTTATTCCAGTATCAAAGCAAATTTTGCGAGTCACGTGCAATGATTGAGAAAGGATCTTATTGATTTGCTGATTTTCATTTGTGACCTTTTAGAACCTGAAGTCCTCCAATTAGAGGGAGCTGAGAACAGACGGATGTCAGGGGATTGGTTTTATTGTTCCGAGTGAGGCATCTGTTTCAGAGAGGATCTTTGCTGCAAGCTGCCACTACTC
>JBAMHV010000024.1:8789368-8816192 GCA_037177535.1 Pseudomugil gertrudae
TGTAAATAAAACCCTTTTATCACCTAGATCGTGTGTGATTCTGCATGTGGGTCAGGAAACTACCTCCCATTATGACAACGGAACTGTGTCTGAATAGCAATTTTAGAGATGAACTGTGTAATAAAACCTGTCTAATTTGGTTGTGCTTTACTTTATCATATTTGGCCTTTGCAAAGCCAACATTCACACAGATTAGATAGTTTAGTTTTCATTTATGCAATGTGCAACTTATATTTATTTTTCACCAGTAACACACTGATATTCACACATCCAAACATATCTAAGTGTTCTCTTTTACCATGACGCCAAGAGTATTTACAAACCCTGTGGCAGAGTTTTAAAAAAATAGGGGAATAGCACAAAAAAAGGCTTTTTAAGCTAATATACCAGTATTAAATGTGATTATTCAAACATAGTTGGATTTTTTTATGTAAAATTGTAAATAATAGCAAATGTATCTGCTTCTGTTAGGATACAGAGATGTGGACCTAAATGGTGGGATGAAGAGGCAGGAGGCTGAAGGACTGTGAACTGAAAGCTATGCAGGGAGAACGCAACAGCAACAATACATCAATACATACAACAACAGACGGAACAGAAAACTAGGGGTTATAAATGCACAGAACAAAATGAGACACGGGTGAAATGGATATACTAAATTAGGGTGAGCTAATGAACAGGAAACAATGCTAACTGAAAAACAGAAGGAAACACTACTAAATAAAACAGGAAACCAAAATATAGGTCAACAGCTTTAGTACCAGTACCACTCAAGTCTTTCTGTGTGGAGTTTGCATGATCTTCCCATGTTAGCCGGGTTCTCGCTGCAGATACTCCAGCTTCCTGCCACTATCCAAAGACATGCGTGTTAAGCTGATTTTCATTCTGAATGATCCTTAGGAGTGAATGTGTGAGTGTTTGTCTTTCTGTGTTGGCCCTGTGGTGGACTGGCGACCTGTCAAATAAATCAAATAAAAGAGTGGAACCATCTGTAATTATACCACATGCCATGGCAATGTTCATGAAATACTGAGATAAATAACTCTACAAGAAAGGTGACCATCATACGATCCACCGTTACCATTACTACAACTCTGCCCTTTTTAGCGAGACTGATGTTAATTTTATTTGAGTTATTTCTTTTTTGTTAACCAGTTAGATAACCCGACTGTGGACACCTTTTGTTATTTATTGAACTTGGGCATTTTGGTTTTATATTAAATATTGTTACCTTTGAGTAACAGTATTAGTACTGGTTTTGTTTTGTTATTGACCCCAAAACCCCTAGTCTGCAATAGGAGTCGTAATAATAGCCACATACACGCTTTGGCCTGAATCATCCATAATGCAGGCATGTAACAGATATCAGAATGACCATTTCTTTGCTAGAAAGCACCTTCTGATATCACTGTTTTTTAATGTTTCAAAGTGATCCAGGTGTATTTGTTTGTCAAATCAATTTGCATCAATCTTAGCTCCATGGGGCACTAATTAACCTGAGGTCAGAACCTGAGGTCACAGGTCAGTGTTTGTGAGGAATTGGGCACTCTGATAAATGTGTGGGTGTGTTTGCTTTTGTGCTTACAAGAATGCTTGTGTGGCCGTCAGCAGGCTGGATGTGATAGTTAGGACAGGTCCACAATGAAAAGCACATACAGATAAGACCTGGTGAGGAAAAGTGACTTTAACCAAGAGTTCCCAAACACACCTGGGAGCTGTTTATACTAGAGATGAAAGCCCTAAAAACATCGATAGCAAATAGCATTCAGTTAAAGGCTTGACATTTGGGATTGGATGAGATTTTAGTACAATCAATAAGGATTTTCCTCTTTTCAGTGCTCTGTTTAGACACAAGCAACATCGTGGATGTTGTTTGGAGATACGGTCGAGCGAGCTAAAGCTTGTTTAGCTCAACAAACAAACACAAAAGACTTTCTTCCACTTTCCTACTAACAGTTAACATCAGTTTTCTTTTGTCAAGTCTGACCCTACAGTAAAAACCAAGAGGGAAAGAAGAGTTTAAAGGGCGGTTTGTAGAGAAAAAGACATAAAATCAATAAGCACCTCCATAAACCCTTTCAGCTATGTAGATTTACTGCATCTTTTGGACATCAATTTGCTTTTCCAATTTGTGGTTGGTTAACTTGTTTCAGTCTTGTTTTACTAACATTTTCTGATTCACAGTACATGTTAAAGACAATAATGCAACACTATAATTATGTCATTTTATTGCACTTCTCTACAGATCAAGCATTTCAGGTTTAAGGTGATGTGCCCCCAAACAAAATGTAATTTAGTATCCATGTTGCTTCCTGTGTCTGAGCTTCCCCCATAGCCACTAAAAATCAGTCTAACATTAACTCTTGCGTTATCTCTTGCTCTACCTCTTTCTCTCTTTATTTCCTTACTTCTTCCAATAATATTCATGTAGAAAATGACCCCCGATGCTACAGTGCAAGGATGCTCCATGAAATGTACATTATGAGCATAAGTTGTCTTTCAAACAAGTGAGAGGCACATTTATATGGAGAAACATATAAAGTATAGTTTTAAAGACAAACCATCTTTACATAAGTGTACATGAGAGCCCGTCAAACCAGAAGGTTTGAACCCCTCATTTTTGTATTTTCAGTTATTGTTTCCCTGCACAACATGCAGATGTCAGAAATGATTGATGATCTGCTTCTTAAACAAGCGGATGTTCCATTTTAGGAAAGGGGGAAGAAAACAAAACATTTTAGTCAAAATAAATTGTTCTGATTCTGCTGTGTGACTTACTCAGTATGTGTTTCTTCAGCTTGGCAGCATTTTTTAACATGATCAATGTTGACTAAACTAGCCTTTGGTCGGGTTAATGGACGCTAATATTCGTCTCTCTCATGCTTTCCCTTCATTTTTCTTCTTTGCTGACCACATAGACTTATGAACTCTTTGAACTGCTTGAAACAAATCTCAGCTCTTCTTACTGGAACTGACTAAAGGAGATAAAGTGAAGACAGAAAGAGGAAGGATTGAGTGTGTGTGTGTGTGTGTGTGTGTGTGTGAGCACTTGAACTTTTAATCTGAAAGCTTCTGTTTATCTGAACATCCTAATAAGAGAGTAGAATGAAGGAGGAGGTGGGAAGGGTGATGACGGGCGGCTGGACGTGCGCTGCCGCTGTATGGCACGTTCCTCACAGCTGGGCAGGGTTAAAAGTTGTGACACTGCTTGGCTGACAACTCACACAGTCACTATCAGGGAAGAGTGAATTCATCTGTGCTGCCTGGAATCCAAGTGGCTGTCAGATGTTTGCTGTAAGGACCCAGAAAAACATTTGAAAAGACTCTTTTCTTTTAAGAGCATGTTTTTACCACATCCATCCATATCTGATAACGCTCTGGATAAACAAGAAATGTGAAGAAAGAAACCAGGGAATGACACAAAATTTCTATTTGTGTCGTATGCAAAGACCTTTGGTGGCAAATGGTGTATTGTCTGCAGAAAGAGACATCAAAGTCCTTTAAAAGAGAACCGCCAACCAGCTATTAGGAACACTTGAAACGTGAACAAACAAAAAATCCTTGTATTAATGGCATGATATGATAAACTGTAATCCACCACAGCTTTCAAAGCACTGTGTGGGTGTGATGTTTTGTCCCTACAGCATATTTATGTCTTGCAGAGGAGGTGGGATTTGTCAACCCAGTGAGCAAAAATTGAGAAATGATCAAGTCTAACAGAAGATGAATCTAGGGCTTTATAAATATTAGTCTTCTTTATAAGTTCAATTCCCAATTTCTCAGGCATTTAAAAAAACAGACACATGATAGTTTTATGATATTCTCATATGAAGCTATTTGATGGCAATATACATGACAGAAAAATGCTTAAAACTAAGAAAATTCACATCTCAAATTGATGCTTCAAGTTGTGTTGAAATTTTGAGAACAGGTGAGAACTATTCTGGAAAACCATTCATGTCTGAAAGCTGAAACAAATGGCTCTTTTTTCCCCTCGTTTCCACAGACATTCGCGCTTCTTATTATACATATGTAAATAAGTACAGCTTCGTCAGACAGAGCCAAATAATGCACTTCGTCACTCACAATGGGGAGGGGAGCATTCCATTAGATAATTTATATCACATCAGTGTTGAGGTTGATTTTAATAACCCAGTCAGAAAAACCATGCTGCACAATTCTCTCTCGTGAGTAAACTTACCAGTAGCTTTGAGTCAGTTCTTACAGAAAAGGAGTGTACAAGGTGAAAAGGAGGAGAGGGAACGGAGATGAAGAATGTGCAATTTAGTGCCAGATGATAAAACGCTGTGGCAGTCAGCCATCGGGCTTTCGGTAACAGAATACTTCTGATACATTGTACATTATTTAAACAATGTGACTTTCATTCAGACTCACTCAAACACACTTTTCCCCTGACAGAGGCAGATGATTCTTTAGAAGTTTGAACAGCATGAGGTTTGTAAAAGTCATTTCTGTAAAGCGGTGATGAAGGCATATTTACCGTTATATTTATTTGTGGCATCACATTATATATTTCTATTTTTAAACATACTTTTTTAAAGGATTTTAGAAATGAGAATACCAACTTTATCACCATTTTTTGTTGGGTTCTTTGTTTTTAACAAATATGCATCTCCTCTGCAGGAGGCTGCATTGTGGTGCAGTTGGTTAGCGCTGTGGCCTCACAGCATGAAGGTTTACTCTAAATTGCTCATAGGAGTGAGTGTGAGTGTGCTTGGTTGTTTGTCTACATGTGTTGGCCCTGTGATGGACTGGCGACCTGTCCTCTCGCTCGATGTCAGCTGGGATTGGCTCCTGGATGGATAAATGCATCTTCTCTGCATACATACCCCTTTCCAGGTGCTAAGCTGCCCATGGTTTGTCATGTCAGCTGCTCAGCTTTGCCAGCCACCTGATAATCAGCATATACTACATTTCCCAGGATTCTCTGGTCTCTGCCTACATGGAAATCACCTGTGTGTCCCTTATTTCCCTAATGTGTTGCACCTGTGTTTCGCTGTATTTAATCCCTGTATTTTGTCCACTCCCCATTTTATTACCAGGTCTTCAGCTTATATTTATGTAGTTTTCCTTGCTATGTTGTTAATAAATTTAAGAATTTCTTACATATTTTTCTTCCATTTGTGTTTGCCATCTACACGCTAGTAGTGATCTGAGTCTGAGTCTCCTCTTTATGATGCTTCATTCTTCATAGAGAAAGAAACAGTTGTACACTGTGTTTTTGGTAAATGTAGCTTGAAATAACTTTTTGGCAAATGTAATTTTTCTTTGATGCTCTTAAAAAATTATATGAGCCAATGAACAAAACACAGATGTAAATCTTTCCACTAAAACTTTCTGACTTCTCTGGAAATGGGACATATTTTCGAGGTTACTGGAAGTAATGGTAAAGCACCAAGCAGTTGCAGATAGTTGTTAGGGAACAAACTAGACACATCCAACCTCTAAACAACGTCACTAAGCCTTGTGACTGTGTCCTACACTTGTGTGGAAAACTACTCGTGCTGTCGCATGAAATCAGACCGCAGGCACTTATAGCATGGTTGGTCATTATGGAAAAAGGCCAAACATTGACTAAATTAAACACCATGGCTGCACTGTAAACAGCCGTGCAGATCACTCCTCTGTCTTACTCCTGACAAAGTCGCTGTTTGGGGAGTGTTTGTTGGAGGATTAGAGCATGCTCACTGTCCCCCATAGCACACACAGGGATCACCCCGGGTTCCTGCTCACATAACAGTGTTTACAAAGCTGTGTCAATGTGCAGATCAATGCAGAGGAGGCTGCTTATTGTACACTTAGGAAAGAGCCTTCATTAAAGTGCGTATGTTTGGATATATATGGAGTCAGCATAAAAGCTGAGATGTACACACATGCATCACATAACCTTGCCCACTTGAGAACACACTCTGAGTCAGCAGAAACAGGAGCTTGGTGACACATATAATGAACCCAAGTGTTATTCTTCAATTTACCTGGGGACCAGACTGAGGAACTCCTCTCGCCTCTGCTCTGGTTACACAAAACCTTCTCGTCTCATAAAAGCTGTCGTTCTCCTTATCTATCACTCACTCTGCTTCTCCGCTTTCTTGCTTCATCATGCCTCAGTTCTCAGCACTGTAAAGTCTCATTGTCTGCTCTGTTTCTCTCTCTCCCTCCCTCTTGCTCATACCAGTGAATGCATGATAAGGTGAGTTGCAGGCAAGGCCTGTATACCAGAGACATGGCTGCCACCTTATTACTGTGTTTATCAGTTCTTTTCACTTCTGTGGTGTCTATCAATCTTTCAATGAGCGCTGGAGATAGACTAAACATTTTCCTGCAATTATACTGTTTGTCCAGTAGAGGGCGTATGGAAATATCCAACTCAGATGAGATGATGCAGAATAAATCTAAAAAAAAGCATTTGAACTGAGATTTTTATTATTGTTTAAAGGTGCAGAACATGTCTTTATTAAAATTGTAAGTTTAACAAACCCTTTGTGTGCCTTTTGTAAAATAACTTCAGCCAAATTGAACATATAAGTATTTAAAAGAATTAAATCTCATGTATATAAACCAGAGGGTTTTTTCAGTGATCATTGAAAACACACTGAGCAAATTCAGCAGTGAACAAAATGATAATTAAACTCAATTACGGGCCAGCAAATGTCGACAATTAGCTGAGTTTTATTCATTTAAAATGATTTATTTTAATTACAGCCACTTTATGTCTTACTTCATTGCTCAAACTAGTAATAAAATGTTACAAGTTACAGGTCACAAGTGCAGGAGGCTGAGAAAGAGATGTGATTGAACTCATCTGAAAAAAGCTCTGAAAAAAAGTTATTTTAAGGTTATTTTGTTATTTTTTACATAAGTCTGTGATGTTACTTTCTCCATCACTGGCATCAACCAACCCAAGTTGGCAAGAGGATAATCATTTCTCATTATCATCATGATCATTGTGAAGAAAAAAAAAAACTCAGTCGTGATGAAGTCGCTTCCTTCGCATCCCACTCTCCCTTCTCCCCCTGACTCCCATTCCTTCTCCTTCCCCTCCTTTTTCCTCTCAGCTGTTGCTCGGAAAGGACAAAGAGCCTGCGGTCAGCGTCGACTTACCAGGTGGCCTCTCTGCCGTGCAGGACACCACACAGAAAATCCTTTCTGCGGGGAACTGACGGGCAGGAAGTCACGACGCGCTTCTCCACTAACGTGTGCGCGAGATGCGCCAACATAAAAACTCCTGACTTACAGGCGCGCGGTCTGGATCACTGACTCAGACAGCGACGTTTGACGGTGCACGCATGCTCCTACGTGTCCGGGCACACACGCTCCCCGACTTCTGCAACTTGGGAGTCCTCTTGCTTTGGCGAGGCGGGGCGCAAAACGGGGTGCAGCCACAAGACTGGAAAATATTCGCCCCGCATCGGGTGGAGGAGGAAATGAGATGGTGTGGCGCCCTTTATCCCAGCCTGAGCGTTTGACCTTTTTCTTTATTATTTATAGGCTATTTTGTAACATCCCTCGTCATCATACTGATCAGACAACAACAAAAAGTAATCATCAGTAATTTCCTCTTAGAAATTGATCTTCCACTGCCAAATAGAGGGGTAATTTGTTGCGGAAATCCGGTCTGGCGCTGTAAATAACAGCAATAATAACCCTCAAGTTCCTGTATATTAATGGGATATGTGACTTTCAGATCTGCAACCTGTTAATGTTGATTATGGAAGTGATTAAAAAGCACAAGGGGGGTATTTAAAATAAGTTTTTGATTTTTAGAAAAACACAATTACAACGTCAGTGCGCATTTGTTTGGTGCGCATTAAGGAAAAGGGAATAAACACGTCGTTTTTAATGCTGTCACCGGTTAAAATATATTAAACTTGGTCTCGAAACTACGTTTTTAGTGCCGTGCTTTACATCAGCGAGGAGGACCGCCTTCCTTTGATCCTCCCCCCCAATCGCCCGTTTCAGCAAGCTGAAGTAGCCAACACAGGCGCAGTAACCAGAGAACGAAGAGGACACGTCTCTGCACAGTCAGTCACCAGAAAGGATAAAACAGCCTGATCAGAGCCATTACACAAAACTTTTACTGCTGTCTGCCAGCCCGCCTTCCTCTCTCTCCCTCTGAACGTCATCCTGTGGTTGAAGTTACACATTATTGATGCTATTTGCAAGTTTCAAATGGACAGATCCTTGGAGACGGCTGGCTCAACAAGCATGGGATTATTCTTGTAATGTGGATTGCAACTATTTTTCAAGAAAATAAGGCTCTGCTGAGGAACGATGTGAGACACTGTGCGTCTTGGATTCTCGTGTTTCTGGATATCTTGAAAATTATTGGCAACAGTTGAGAAGGAAAAACATTAAACACGCAAAAGGATTGTACGCTTCAACGTCGGGGCCAGCATGGATCTGCTATTGAAACCCCCTTATTGAAAGAAGTTTTAATCGTTCCACTTGTCTTGTTTTGTCTCGTGTTTGTAAACTTCATGCTTGAGAAGAAATTGCCACAATCGGCCGTTTAAGTTTTGAAACGTCGCTTTACCTTTTGGACTGGATTTCCAACATCATGAACTTTATTGACAGTTTGACATTATTATTTTTGACGCTGTCAGCTGTCAAGGTGAGTGTGTTCCTGAGAAAAACATCCATCGATCTCCATTTGTCCAATGTAGAAAGTGGTCATTAATGTGTAGCTTGTCCTTGTCTTTCGCCTGGCTAGGTCACAGCTCATGTTTAAACAAGCTGAAATGTTTAGTGGCTTTGGGGAGATTTAAACAGACATTACGCAAAGCTGACACTGTATAAACCGAACCCACTTAGTCGTGGGTCGTGCGTTTTTTGTGCTACATATGTGACATAAGTGATGATTTTTAAATAATGTTGAGAAGTTTGACGCTGGGTGATTGCAGGCCTGCTCTAAAACCACCTTGGAGATATTATTACGCTTTAAAGGCGCAGTGGCTCCATTCTGAATCAGGACATGTGAACAGGTTCACTCCCGGCTCTGTGGCGACTCATGGAGCTCCTGTAAGAGAAAGAGGCTGTGGTTTTTAAAAGTAAAATGTAATATCTAATCTCTGTACGAACCTGTCTTGACTTCATGGACTGATCTGCTGGGTTGAATCATTTTAATGGGTGGCTGAAACCACGTGGAAGTCTTTTTTCTCCTATATAATCATTAATGAAAGCTGTATGGTGTTGAGCAAAGGTTTCTGTGTGGAAAAAAAACAGCAACACAGCACCTCAGGAAGCTCCGTGCTTTCCTGT
The DNA here is from genome assembly GCA_037177535.1 of Pseudomugil gertrudae. Lineage (NCBI taxonomy): Eukaryota > Metazoa > Chordata > Actinopteri > Atheriniformes > Pseudomugilidae > Pseudomugil > Pseudomugil gertrudae. Next base: position 8,798,648 of record JBAMHV010000024.1, read on the forward strand.
GAAATATTTGGACTTTGACAGGTAATATATTTAAGACATTTAGCACAAAACCTGTCATTTCTCCTTCGGTTTCCGCTCTCACGCATAGGTTAATCCCTAACCAAACCAAGTGTGACTCCTTTCCAGAGTCGAGTAAACTGTTTATTTAAATACTAGGATAATTTAATGATAGCAGAGACACACTATCAGGATGACGTTTCCCCTGTACTTTTATCTGTCGACATATCATCACTAAGTTAAAGAGCTGCGTTCGCAGCTTGGCACCCATTTCCAATACAGTAGGCTATATGGCCCAGTGTTTTGGGGGGCTGGGGTCTCTCAGCCCACAAGATTGGACCCTCTCACGCCACCAGAAAGGGGTGGAGCCTAGACACAACCCAGCCTTTTTTTTTCTTTCACCCTAACTTTTCATTAAGGAATTGAATTGAGCGTCTTCCCCCAGAACGCCGACTCATTCAGCGCATGCCGGGTGCCACAGGAGCAGGTCTCATGCAATACTGGCGATGCATTGCACGAGTTGCGCGCGCTCCTGGGTGAATAGGAGAAAGGGTGTGTGTGTGTGTGTGTGTGTGTGTGTGTGTACGCGTGTGTGAGAGGGGGGTGGGGGGGTAGGGACGACAGAGCCTTGTGCGTAACGAACAAAATGGAAAGTTGCCCAAAAAAAAAGGAAAAAATTCCGCGGCCCCTCTTGTGCGGTGACAGTTTCCCCCTGTGAGGAGCAGGCTGGCATTCTTAATGGGTTTAATGGCAACGGTTATTAATCTGGTTTGCCTAGAGGCTGCGGAGCCACACATGAAAGGTTTGGAAACTGAAACAAAGCAATTACTAAGTTTATGAAGATTGGCCACGTAGTGAGTATAAGTCAGCTTCATTTGCACATCGTACCTACCTTTGCGCAAATGCTTGGCCAAATAAGGACTTCAAACCGCACACAAAACGTTACTATTATATAGGCTACACATATATAAGCACTGAAACTTTATTTTACATGAGAATATTCAGAATTATTATAGTATTGCTTATTGTTAATAACATGGACTGGGTCTGCACATGCACTGCTCATGGCCATTTCTGTTTTGTCCTGGGCCAGCTCAGATAAGATATCTATTGTGGTTCTCAAGTTTTGGCAATGGTCAACAGAAATGTCAAAATGCAAACATCTTTTGCACAACTGGATAAGTAGCTTAGAGGGTTTTACTGACTCCTCGTGCAAACTAGTATAACTAACAGCATGCTTTTTTTTCCCTTACAGAGTGCCCACATACCGAAGGAAACAGAGAGAGGTCCACATGACGGTAGGTGTCCCTCTGGGCACCGTGGGAATACAGTCTGCACAGGGCTCACTGCTTGGCACACAGCCAAACAGAGAGCTGGTTTGAATTTCACCTTGACATTAAAGAAAATTAGCGCCCCCTAGTGGGCTTATTTGTATCTTGCTCCTACAAAAATGTCTCCCCCTCAGCCTTTTTTTTCTTCCTAAATGAGCGCAGTTTCCACCTTTAAATCTCATCAGCTGAATGTGTTCACCCTAGGTACCATTCAGTTGTACTTGAGGGTAACCTAGGAGAAATGTGGTCACTAGAGTAAATTAGAATGGAATGTCACCATCTTGGTCCAGAATTTAATTTTGCACAACTCCAGCATTGCCCAATCTAATTTGGACAATCATAAGCTAAAGTTCTTGATATTGCTCAGGCGCAGTGTGCTTGGCCTGGCTTTCCAGAGGCTTGTCGGTCTGGGTCTGTTTTAGGCTCGCTCGTGGCCTCTGTGAAGTCTCAGAGATGTTGTCAGGCTGTGTGCTAATATCTTTCCCAAGAGCAGAACTCCTGGGTAGACACAGAGATGGGATGTGTATGTGTGTTTGGGTTGGAGGGCTGCAATTGAGATGGAAAAACAGACTCAAGGCTGTAATTGTGCAACTGTAGACAAGGTGAATGAGAGGTGGCCAGATACAGAGCAGAGACATGAGGTGACAACCAAGTTTTGTGCAGCTAATTAGAGTCAAGATATGTCTTCTTAATGTCAATGAGAAATTATGTAAGTGTTTGTCAAACTAGGCCAGTCTTTGTTTGCTTATGCAAAGCAAGTGCTTTTAAACTGGACAAAGTGAATTCAAGTGTGAGTGTATGTTTGTGGACATTGGCGCTCCATCTCTTTTGACGCTTGTGTGCCTGCCAATATTTTATTCAGATCTCTGTTTAGATGTGTGACACTGTCAGTGAACTGTTCTGTTCAACAGTGCGTGATTGAAACTGGAGTTCCACTGCCATTTTCTAACTGTTCCCTGTGTCTCTGTCTCCCAGTGATCCCATTATTGGAGGTGTATAACAAAAGTTTGTGTCAGCCTCGAGAGCTCCTGGTGGAAATACTTCAGGAGTATCCGGAAGAGGTGGAGCACATTTTCATACCGTCCTGTGTGGTGTTAAAGCGCTGTGCTGGCTGCTGCTTAGACGAGTCCATGCAATGCACACCAACAGCCACCTATAATGTAACAATGGAGGTCAGTGGAGTTTTTCTGTTTGTTTGTTTATTTACAATAGTACTGTTTTCTTTAACAGTGAGCTATGAATCATACATGTCACCTAATTGAAGTCTTTCTGTAAATATTTTAGTTTTGTCCAAATGTCACACATTAAAGGCTCAAATGTGGAACTCTGGCTAAAGAGCATCTTAGGTGTAAGATTTGGGGATTCAGAAAAGGTCATTATTACATTGTAGGTGTTGCCCCTTACTAGGATCAGTTTGCATAATTCTGTTTGACTAACAGGTAAAAAATGTGGAATATTTTCCCCGAATGAGATTAAATGTGTCCATTAGGGAACAAAGAGCTCTTGAACTTTGCACTTACTGTTTCAAATCCCTCTTTTATTCAATTAGAACGGCCCGTTAAACAAACTGAAAGATGGCAGTAAATCTCACTAACAACATTTCACAATTATTATCTTCATGTTTGCTTGTTTTCTGCTCCCCTCTTCCTCCTCCTCTTCTCACACATGATTAGCTAAAGTAGAGGTTATCAGCTGATTAGGAGCTGGCAGCTCTCAGCTCCCGATTGGTCAGATGGCCTTGAACCATCTGATCATCCGAGGAGACGGGTGGAAGACGTGTGTAAATTCTTACACCACCCTAAATTTGCAGACATGTGCAGAAAGAATACAACCTAAATTTACAAAATGGTGACTTTAAAACACCTGAAGGTTAAATTATTTGACTTTTCTTCTTTGTAACACATTTTCTTTTTCATTGCAGATTAAAAGAATAAAACCCCAAAGGCTACAAAAGGACATTTTAATGAGTTTTGTAGAACACAGCGCATGTGAGTGTAGGTAAGAGACCTCCAACGTCACACTCTTGCAAACACACACACACACACACACGATGAAAAGCAAATTACTGCACTATTGTGTCACAGAGCAGAGGTTGACCAAATACATCATGTAAAGTTATTGTTTTCAGTTCTCCCCCTGACACATTCAACAGATGCAAATCATGAAGGTTTCCGTCTTATCGCAGTTTCTTTCACTTAGCCGATGTTTTCTCAGAGCGTGTTTTAACATATCACAGCAGACATCCTCTGTTTGTCCTCATTCCGCAGCATAGCTCACGATCTGTGGCATCTCCAGGTCCTTCCTGTAACTGCATACCTAAGGTGCGGTTGCTTCTGTTATCGATCTCTCAGACATCTTGTGACTTTTACTCATTCCTTCATTACAGGATGTATCTACTGTTTCATTTTCATTCAGAGGACACAGATATGGTCAGAATGAGAAACAGGTGCTCTGAAGTACATGTGGCCAGATTCCTCCATGTTATCTTCACCATCCAGTATTTTTTCCGGATGGTGTGGTGGATCAGGAGTTTGATTCCCTGTTGGGGCAAGCTGTCCTTGATTAGCTGCTCCAAAGGGACTGAGAGTACTTGATTTATTAGCATAAGCTTTATTAACTTAAGCACATAATCTTTCATTTTAAACACTTGGCACATCTTTGTGCTAAGTTGATAAACGCAGTGTGGTGGCGTTTTTACTGAAGTCCATTTAGTTTTCTGATATTTAACACAATAAAAATTTGATCTTCTCAAAAGTGAAACAAGCCACGTCATCTCTAAGAAGCGATGACCCCATCACAGCTAATCATTAACCGAGCTGTCAGCTTTCCTGTTGCATCCTGAAGCCGGATCATTATGGTGGCAGAGGTTTGGGCTGTGACGCAGCAGCTCAGAGGGCACATGCATCATCCTCCCTCATTTTGGGAAAGTCTAAAAGGAAAACAAACATTGTAGGGACAACAGCAGTGCTGGCTCAGGGTTAGGTTTACTTGCTCAGTTGTGGCTTTATGACTTTAATTTGTGCTGTTTGTTGAAACTTTAAACTTTCTCTGCAGGGAAACTTTCCCAGTTTGGAAAGTCAAGAGGTTGCACAGACATGTCAGTCAGTACATAACTAGTTATTTGTAACTATACAAGCCTAATAACTTGTTTTAAAAGATAAACTCATTCAGTTATAAACAATATACAAACTTTTAATCAATGTTTTTTCACATCGCAATTACAAATCGTATGGTGTCATTGGTTTCACAGTTGTTCCAGTCATCTCCTATTTCCCCATTAACGTGTGTCCCATAGAATGTAAATAAAAGTTGGATGGACCCTGCCAGTAGGTTTTGAAGAGACCAAAAATGAAGTTTGTTGGGCGGTTCTTACTGTCGCCATCTTGGCAGCATCACACGTGTCATCGCGCTGTGAAATACAAAATGGGCAAAGTTGGAGTTGAAAGGGGGGCTGTGAGCATGAAGGGGCATGATTGATGTCTATTTAACTCCAAGCTGCATGTAGCTAAGATTTAACCGAGCTTACTTGGATCTAATGGGATCTAACTGGCTATGAGGGGTAGGTGGGGTCAAAAGAAAGCGCACGCTTAGCTGGCAAAAAACGCGTTTCTGCTACACTCTGCTTTCTTGCTGCAGAAATGGGATATCTGTAAGACACACCCATAAATATGCAGAATTTCTAAATTAAATTGGCTAAATTAGCTAACTAAATAGATGAGTTACTCACAGTTGTCATAAAGGTAAACTCAACCTAATAAACCTAAAATGTTTTTTGTAAACGTGTTTATTTCTGCTGTGATGTTGGCTTTTAAACATTGGAGTTTATGCGGAGCTGCTTTGTTTTGAAGAGTGGCACTTCTTGATAGCTCAATATTTTTCTTGCTCTCTGTAGATTAGCTACTTTTTCTACTGAATTGCAACAAAATGCTCTTTACTGCCACCTGCTGGTGTCTCTATGCTTCCACTAGACGTTCAATTGACTTTTTTCAGCTTTTAAAAACACTGCTTCAGATTTATTGATTATGAATAGAAACCCAGACAATACTATTGATCCAATATCACATCAAATAAACCACTTTCCCTGTATATTAAATCCTTTATTGATTTTTTTTCATTATTAGTACTTCAAATTACCTTTAATATTATGTTAATTAACAAACTGAGTCTTCTGAATCTGTGGAGACAGTGCAAGCTGTGCAATCTCTTAAAATAAGAAACCTGTTACATTTCAGTGCAAATCAGATAAGTTACCATGTTACAGAAACCCTAGATATAGGCCTAGGCAGAGGATGCAGATCATGTATGTCTGGAGCACTGTATATCAGTCATTTTATTGTGCATTGTGCACGCTTACAAAATGTGAAGTTTTCTAATCAAATAGAAACTTGGCTGTAAGTCCATGATTATCTTGAAAGAAAGATTGTTTCCCAAGACTATTGGCAAACTGTCGCCTGTAGAGTGTGCCAGCAGATTTATTGCTCCACACTCACTTATCGGCAAGAGCTGTCACATGTACAAGAAGTGAAACGAACCTTGCAGTTTCCGTTTGTAGATGTGTTTATATGTGTGTGTATATCCATCGATGAACACACCCCCCTCTGTGTAACTGTATTGAGAGTGTGTGCTGCATTATTTCCCAACTCTGTTTCTTTTACTGAGCTAGGCATTTGAAAGTGAGAGCAAGTTTAATTACAGTTTCTAGTAAAGGATGATGACATAACGTGATTGGAGAAGATTAATCTGAGCCTACCCATGCTGCTGATTAGCCTCTGGTCTTTGATGGGCCTGATACATATCTGTTTACCAGCGAACAGCTGGCATGCTGTGATCTAATGTCATGTTGTTTTGTCCCTGCCTTTCAGGTCAAAGACAGAAGTGAAAGAACCGAAAGAAAAGTGAGTACAGCTCTTTATGCATAGACATTTGGGGACATTAAAGGAGGGAGGGGACAGTGGGCACTTGAGATATGTTACTGCCTCACAAATTTCCTCTCTGTCATCTGCAACTTTAATATACTACTGTGCCCACTCTTAATCGATCTGGGTGATATTTATCCCTTTTTTCTCTTTCTCACACGATCCTGTGACATATACACACAAATTCACTTAAAGAACTTAATTTTTTTATTACAACCTTTGTGGACAATTACACACGATCATCTCATATGAGGCATGGATAGCTGCATTCAGTTGATAAATGGGGAATAGCAACTAAATCATCAGGTGAATGAGTGACACTTGATGAGGTCATTACCCTCCCTTGTCTATCTTCATCTTCATCTTTACATTCTTACCTGTTTCATCCCATCGAACGTCTGTTTCTGTTGCTTCTAATTGCACTGATATAGATAAGTGTTTTTGAAGACCTCTTATACTCTTCAGTTCATGGTCCTTTCATGAGTGATCCTCCCTTCCTATGCAACATTGAGTCAGTGTTGTAAGGGTCAATGAAGCTCTTTAATCCCCCCTCTGCAAAGAAGTCGTTAATATTTTTCCATTGCGTGGCTGTTGTGTGTCGTATTTTGGTTTTATGTCAAGTTGTCTGTCATATAGATAAGGCTCAGCTTTGAGACCTTCTCTTTAACCTTGTCTCAACTGTTTACGAGTCTGGCTTTGGTGGCGTGCTTCTACAAAGCAATGGTCCTGGAGGTCATTCAACTCCTGTTTCTGAGGCTTTCATATGTTCATGTTAGTTTTATCGCTGGTTGCTAACCTCTCAAGAGGTCCTCGAGCCTGTCAGTGTGAGTCATCCTGCTGAGGTTGTGAAACTAGTTAACTGTCAATGTCCCTGAAAAACTGGGCCTGATCTCTGACAATTTAGAGGAAGTTTTTACATTTACACACATCCTGTATCGTGAATGAGTTGGTGTTTTGGTTGGACTCCATCTGGGTCTTCCGGAGTCTTTATGTTACTCTATTATTCAATACATTGTGTTTCCTTGTAAAGGTCATATCTTTTGTTATGCTAGCACACTGACTATTTGTAGGCAGTGTCATTAGTTTGTCAGAAGAAATAAATCTTCACAGCTGTTGAATTTGATTACATTCATTTCACATGACCCTTAGAGGATTTATCCTGACTTTAGTGCATGCTGGCTCTTCCTTCATTGTCTGCTTCATAATGAAAATCTTATCAACTGGCTGTGGTCATCAGTAGCCAGGAAATTAGAAACAAATGCAGGGGATATTTTGTCAAAATTTGATTTCTTGACCTTCAATTTAAAGAAAAAAATCCTTCATTGGCTCAACACTGACAGATGCCAAATAGCATTTGTTAACAAACTAACACACTAAACCAGAATACTGAACATGTTGAAACCGATTGCTTCCAGATATCTACATGCTTCTGCAAGCAAATAACTTTAGCAAAACCCCTAAGACCTACTCATATCAAGTATCCTGACACTGATATCTGCTTTGCCCATCTGTGCGGTAATTGAGTGGGTGGGCGGAAGGAGAAGCGCAAACACACAAAAAATTCCTGAAAATGAGATGTATTCACATAAGGTGCAAACTTAAAGACATACCCATCAGGTAATGCAGCTTGTGCAACATTTGCAACAACAAAAAAGTAGCCGAACTCTTCCCAAGAAAAACGTGTAGAAAGCAGAAATCAATGAGTGCAAAGATTCACATTTGTTTCTTAATCTAACCTGCTGCAGTGTTACTCTCCTTTTTTCATTAACAAATACCTAATCTCTTAGTAATTGAATAACAAAGTTTCTTTGAGTATGTACAGTTATCCCAACTGCTCCATTTTTGTTCTAAAGCTTGTACAAGAAAATTTTTTTCATGTTTAAAAGTCTTAAACTGTCTTTCCATAAGAATCAGAATTAATGTACCATGTATACACCGTACATTGTGTTTGATTGCGTATACAAGTATGAAGAATATACTACCACGGAAGCATTGTATTGTCTGCCTCCTTCCTGCACCTGTGAAACACCAGGGGCCAGATGCATAAAGTTTGTAACTAAAACTGTAATGTTGGTATTTGTATGGCAGAAAGATTATTCAAGATAGTGTTGCAGCAAATAACTCCATTGAAAAATTAATTTGTCTTTGGAAAAAAACCCTTCATGCACCATAAATGATTAGTTACTGCAATGAAATGAAGATATAAAAACAATCTCATAGAAAGTAAAGAGGTGTCTTCATAAAGAGAACTTTAAATATGTTATACTTTACATTTTGGAGACGTGATTTTTTTTTATCCTTTTGAGTTTAAATCCCAATGACAAATGCATTTGTGCGCATAATGTAAAGGTCGCCTCCTGTTACAAATAACAGGCTCTGTGAAGGGTAAAAAAGTGGGTGGTGGGGGGGGTTTGGGGTATACGTGGTTACTGTGCACACACATTGTTTATGCATCCAGCCCCTTGTGTCTGCTTCATAAGCACACTTCTGTTTGTTCTCATTGTGCTCTTTTCTGAAACAAGTTGAATCAGCTCTAAAGAGTTGACCTAGATATGTTGAAAGATGCAGTTTTGGTGAAGTCCAAGTCTTTTGTCCTCAATTCATCTGGGAAATTTCCGCCCACGGCAAGCCTCACACTTCTAATTGGTTTCACTCTGCGGAGTCATTGTACTGATTTATAAAACTTTTTTTTAAAAAGCCCTTTGAACCTAACCCGGCCAATGTAGCTATTTTCTCACAGATCATATGATATTCATCACATTTAAAAAAAAAAAAAGGAAGGATATGTGGATAACTCTGGGTGTGTCCCTTGCTTGCTTCACCGTATCAGGTCATTTTTGCTCATCACCTCTTGGTATCAATGTTTTCGCTGCATCTTTGAAATACACATCCACCCTCATTGAAAGCATTGGGATATTGTCCACTCTGGCATATGTCTGATGCTTTCCTCATAATCTGACAAGTTGTCATCTCATACAAATCAATCAGTCAAAAATCTAAAAAAATTTAAAGAGAAAAATCACATCAAGCCTTTTGAATGACTAATTTCCCTAATTGATCAGAAAAAAAACAATGCAAAAGAAATATTGCTGTTACCAAATGTTGGTTTACAATCACCGGTTTACGATGTTAACGCATTAGTCCATTTCTCTAGTCAGTCTCTCAGGCATCTTTCTGCGTTGTTGTCCTCTCTCTCTTGCAGAAAATCCCGGAAAGGCAAGGGTAAAGGCCAAAAGAGAAAGCGAAAGAAAAACCGAGACAAAACAATTCATGACGCGTATGTCAGCTCCGCCTTCTCCACCTACCTGCACCTGAGTGTTGCGCTTCTCATAATTAAGCTAATTTGGGAGGAGCTCTTATGCCCCTTTTAATTTGTATCATTTACTTTACCGTCAACCACATCAATTAGCATGTCGCTTCCGTGTATTGTCTTAACTTTGTCTCACCAGCCATGCTCTACATATTGAGATAAGAACTGTTGAAGCTGGCCTGTTTGCCAGGGACTGTTGCTAATGTAGCGATGAAAAAAAATATTGATAACAATAACTTGGGAAGTGCTACAGAGTTTGGCATATTCCAATTTAGAAGAAATGAAAACATAACCCTCTCTCAACTTTCCAAAATCATCAACTAATCTCAGCAGTGTTTGCAAGAATGTCACCCCCCCCCTATGGATGAGCCTGGACCAACTATTTGGATAAGATACAACAGCAGAAACCCAAAGATTTAAATTCTATCTAACAAGTTGTCCGGTAGCTAGCTAGCCGTTTAAAGCAACTGGGATAAACAGATCTCAGCTCAGCTGTTAGCTGTAACCTGAACCTTCTACTGAAACAGATCACACATCCACCAGCATGGCTTTGCAGACTGGCTCTTACTGTTCTGCTATCTGTGCTGGAATCACCAGGATTGTAATCATGGTCCTGTCTTCAGTGTTGAGTCTGTGCTGCTTTGCTGTGTCTCGCACTCGTCTCTTGGCCTCTCTTTGTTCTTTTCATCTTTAAGAACGGGTTTTGCTGTCTTGTGTCTAATGCTGGTACTTTTTATGTAATGTGAAGATATGAATGATGCCTATCTATTCTTTTTTTCTTTGGCAAGTGCTGTTTTTTTGTTTCTTTCTTTGCCTACTGTTGGGTTTGAAACCATAAAATTAACTCATTCAGAACTAATATAAAGATGACCTCATGTTTCTGCAGTTATCCTACTGTGAACATATTCCTGTATGTATGTGCATTTGTAATTTGTATAAAAGATGTCAGTGGAATATCTGAGCCTTCCTCAATGTTGAGAAATGTAATTTAGATAACTTTCAGCCTCTGTTTTGAATTTCATGTCTTTGTGGGAAACAGTCTTTAGTTTTCTTTCAATAAAATGAAAATATTCTTAATGGTGCATCAAACAGATCCTTGAGTCTTCTTTATCAGAAGTTGAGCCTTTGTAAGAGTGAGAGCGAAAAGTTTCTTGTCATTAACCTGCAGCTCAAAGCTATTTCATTTTATGTGTGTGTGTGTGTGTTGCACGAATCACAGCAGAGCTTCCTCACTGCATGTTTAACCCAAGTTGTTTGTGAGTGGTCTGATCAATGTGGATGGGTTGGAGGTGGGTGGTCATTTTCATGCTTGAACTTTTGCCTGCTCTGTGGGAACTTGTGTGCAATACTACCTGAGTGTCACATGCAGAGCAACTTGGTACTGAGGGGCTAACTGCAGCATATAAAAGGGTTGACCAAGGGGCGACCTATCTTAGGTGGTAATCATACAGTGTTATAATCTGCCTCTCCCTCTTCCTCCCCATCTCTGTCTGTCTGTCTCTCTGTCTGTCCAGTGTCTGTGAGCCATGTTGTGATCACTGCTCAGTGAAGAGAAAGCGTTTGTTTGTGCAGGACCCTTCAACCTGCCGGTGCTCCTGCAAACACACAGATGAATACTGTAAAGAACGCCAACTAGAGCTCAACGAGAGGACCTGCAAGTAAGCGTTACTGCTGAAGCTAAATTCAAACTAGATCTTCAAAATGTTATTGGACTAGATGCAAAAACATAGATGGTATTTGTCATAGCTCTACTAACTCAAAACTCAGCCGTGATGCCATTTCCATAGCAGCTACCATAGTTTGCTAGATATCCCTTGTTTCCATCAGATGTGGTGGAGATGCATTTTGGATACCATATGCGTTTATTCACTCTTTGGCGCAACGTTATGACATGGAAGCGCAGCATATATTCACCAGGAATTACCTTGCACGACTTGTCCTCTCTGAAAGAAGAAAATTGATACCAGCAAAATGCATGGGGTGTCGTGTAACACCTCGCGTTTCTCAGCTACTGAGCTTGTCCTTTGGTTTGTTTGACTGGTTGATTTCCAGCCTTATTCCAAGGAAAAACAATATGAGAATCCACATTCAGTGGTTTCTTCATAAAATGTATTGAATTTTTCTTTAGTGTCCACATGTCTAACTTCTTGTCCAAGTCATTCAGCCTGTGCAAGTCGATGCAGACTGTCAAACACAGTGTGTCCACAGTAAACCAAAACCCAAGGTGCTTTTGGGCTCATTCTAAAAAGTGCCATGTTGTATGCGGTAGAAAGCCAGGCAACACCCAGGCAGACTTCACATATCCACCTTTAAAACATCAAATATCTCACTTCTCTTTAGCTTAGAACAGGGGTCTCAAACTTTTGTTCTTAAAGGCAGCTATCTTTCGGGGTTTTGTTGTTTCATATGTCCAACTGTACTGTTTTAAAGAGCTAAAGTGAAGCTCAGTGAGAGGTTCCCACCATCGTAATTTTGGCAGCGTGTGTGCCATTGCTCTCGGAAAATACAAAAATTGGCAAAGAGGAGGAAGTCATGGGGGGGTGTGAACACAGGGGTGGATGATTTATGCTCATCGAACTTTGAGTTGCCTGTTAGCTAACTAAAAGCTAAAGCTAAAGAGTTAGCTCAGTAAGCTAAAAGCTAACTGAGCTAACTCAGATTTAACAAGGGCTAACTGGCAATTGGAAGTAGGCGTGCTAAAGCGCTTTTAGGCAGCTATAAACCACTGTAGCGCGACAATTCACCTTCTTGCCTGCAAATATAGAATACCTGTCAATCTAAAGGACATGCACTTTATTATGCCAAATTTCAAGATTAAATAACATCTAAACAGATAAGCTATTACAAAAATTCAATGTGAGGCTATGGGGATTTGCTCTGTTTTGAAGCCCCTAGGGGATGAAGGATGAACTGCAGTTTTTTTAAACCTCTGCATAGGTTCACTTCTCTCAATGGAGGTTGCTGCTTGGGTCCAACACACTCAAATCAAATGTATCAAACGTCTTTTTGTCAACTTCTTCACAACGAACCATTAATTTCAGTCAAGTATGTTTAAGCAGGAAAACAACAAAAACAGGTTAGATAGCGAACCCTCGGGGACCAGAGTTTGAGATCCATGACATACAAACATCTGGCATTCGGTGTTGCATAATTAAACTCATGGCTCTTTGATTTGCTCACCTTACACTGGAAAATGCCGTCACCAGCTAATCAAATAGCTGACTGATTGCGGGATGACAGTCGCTGTTGTTTAAAATATCACATCCATCTGCTTCCAATAGTTATGATCAACACAAGCAATGAAGCCAGAACGCGTTGCGACTGCATCTGGTGGAAACAAGGGGATAGACTTAAGCACCTCACTCTAAATGGTGATGTTAGAGCTACGGCTTTTGCTTCAGAGAAGTTCTGAACTCTTTTTCTGGAAGTTGAGTCCTGCATCATAGCAATCACAAGAAAAAGGAAAATATAGAGAAATGTTTGAAAGCACAGTTTAGTTCAGGGGGTTTAGGTTGGAGCCGCATATAAAGCTATGCTGAAAAAGTCATCACAATTGTCTTTCATGCCTGACTGATGATAAATTTAAATAAATCCCAAAATGATCTTTATTGTATTCCCTATAAAACAGGTTAAAAAAATCTAAAAGACTCTAAAAGACCAATCTATCCTTAATGCATGTGTATCGTTTTTGTGTTTCTCAAGTTAGATCCACTACCTCCCTCACTCATACCCTGACCTAAAGACTTCAAAACACAAACCACACATAACAATAGCGACATCTTTACACCTCGAAATCAACTTTGGTGCAACAGAATCCAACCCTTACCCCAATGAGTATTTCACTCATGAAATACTCATTGGAAATATTTTTCTCACAGTGTCATCAGCCAAATTCAGTTTGGTGATTTTTTTTAAGAAATATTCCCTTTTCTTATGACTGTTCTTGTTTCTTCTGTCTTCTCATCTAGATGTGACAACCCGAGAAGATGAGAGAGGTGGCAGCACCAGATGTACAAGATGAAGGAGTATTTTAGAAATATTTCACAGCACAGCACTTTGACCTTTGAACCGTAAGCTCTTTTCTGTGGAAAGCATTCCCCTTGGACTGAGAGAGAACAAAGAAAGACTGAACTTAAAGTATCCTTCTCTGTATATCTGTGTGTATATCGACCATGATAAAAGAAAAAAAGAGTACAGAATTGTAATGCTGCTACAGAAACAAATAACTAAACCCATCATTTAAGTAAAAGCAACGTAGCCGCCCCGTGGTTTTGCATTTCTAACAGGCTTGCGAAGCAGGTGTAGTCTTACTGTCAATTCATTGTATGCAATTACTTCACTGGATATAAGTCTACTGTGGTCGTGTATCAGTCATAACAGGCAACACCTCTAAATATATTTAACTGCTAAAACAGCAGGCGAGACTGAAGAGGACATGGGTGTGCTCTGCTATCAAAAATGATGGATGGACTTTTTTTTTTGGCCGACGTCTGTGCACACAACAACGGCAGGACAAACGAGACAACTGATGGAAGGCTATCTGCTCGATGTCACTTCCTTCCCTTTAAGGACATAACGGGACTGACACGGACTTACACAGGTCCCTGCCGCGAAAGGGGGAGTTTCTCGAATGGTGGTGCCATATACTTTTAAAGGGATACTGGTTATCTGCATAGCATCAAATGGAATGCTATGTCCAAAAAGAAAACCACTGAAATATCCTATACTGTAGTTTGATTCCATTTGAAAACTGTGCCTCACAAATGTACTGAGAAATCTTTCGAGTGCTTTTTAAATTATTTTTATTTCATTGTTTTCAGAAGAGGGGATTGTCAAAGTAGTTTTCTTTGCTGTTTAACTGAGTACAACATTGATTGATTTTGCATCTTCTCTAAACTTGTACATACTTTAAAGGAGCTATACCTGTTTTTATTTTATTTTCATTATAAAAAAGGCTTTTTATGCAATATATAAAGTAGAAGGGGTCAATTTTCTATGTAAAAAAAATTACTCATTGATCATGCATGTGTACGAGTCCAGGCCTTCTTAGTTGGTGGAAGCTGCTAATGCTAACTAGCTTCTAAATTTGCTGTGATGGTTTCCCTCAGCGAATTACTAAATGAGGAGCATTGCATGGCAACGACATCACCGTCTCTCCTAGCGTGTGCACAAAACATCTTGTTTGGACGCAGAGAGGAAAGCTGGGATTTAAGTGAAAAAAAAGTCATTTACCTAAAACGCAGCCATTTACTGAAACCAAAACAGTAAATACACTGGAAGTTTCCTCTGGAGAATCCTGCACAGGTCTGAGATGTGTGCATTATCACATGCATGTTGAGTGGGAGTGTTTAGGGTGAGTGACAGTTAGGAGGCGGGGCTTAAACTAAACTGTTCTCGCCGCATATGGTTCAAAACTGTGCAGAATCAGGTATAGCTCCTTTAATATCCCTTTATGTCATAGCTCATTGTAGATCATTTATAATGTTATAGAGTATTATACAGTATTTGGTCTCAACACATATTTAATTTGGTCTATTTTTGTATGCTGTGTGATGTATCTGTAAGGTCACTGATGGCTACTCTCAGCATGGAGGCTCCCTGTGCTTTTCTAAGAAACAAAAAAAGAAAAGAAAATCTGATTTGTTAACATTCCCTAAATGGATCGTTGGTACTGATGACATCTCCATTTCAACCCCTGTCATCTAAGAGCGTGGGTGCCACGTAGAGTTTAACTTGTGTGTGTGTGTGTGTATGTTTGTGTCTATGTGAGTATGAATGAAAGTGCGTTCACCTGCATTAACTATATGCACATCTGTGTGTAAGCGTTAGTAAATTGTATTTAAGTATTTAAGTTAGAAACAGACCTGTGTTTTGTCCACTGTGCAAAATGCAAATACAAATAAACTACTGCTAGCAGCTCAGCATCCTCTACACTCTACTACCATTTTCAATTTGGATAACAATCTCCATCCTGTCTGCCATCAGTCTTAGTGCCTTCATTATTAGTTTTCTTTTGTCTCTTCTCCACTATTAACATGTTTTCTGTGTCTATGTAAAACAGCATATTTATTTGAAATCATATTGTTTTTATATAAAATAAGGAAAAGGTTGCCGTGTTGTGAATGCTGTGTTTCCATGAAATTTAATTAGGCAGCAAGCTGTTATTCACACATCTAACTGGAATCTCTGTGCAATGTAATGTGAAATAAGGCAGAGCAGAGACATTAAGAGAAATTTCTGCGCGATTTTCATGACAGACACAAAGTCAAATGAATAAACGGGCACTTTGGCGATGTGTGAAGTAATTTCATCTATTAAAACCAGTCAGTCATCAGATTAAACCACAAAAACTGTCCCTTTCACATATGAGAAAAAGAGATCATTTCATGCTTTCAACAAATTTTGCAAGAGTAGAAAAAGAACCAGTCATGAAGAAAAGGGTTCATCTAGTGGAGTTGCACAACTGAAGCAGTTTGCTTAAGCACTGTGGGCTACGTTTGGAAATGTTCAACTGTGAATGCAAGATCTAGAATTCTAATTTTTTCTCAATATTATAGACAGAAAAAAACTATGCACCTTATTTTAGGTTGAGTGACAACAGCTATAAAAGCAAGTTTTGGGAAATAACTGGGTTTAAGAAATGAACTCGTGAAGTAGTGGTAAGTGGGTGAGTTGGACCATCCCTGCACATACATGCCTGCCTATACAACTGCATCTAATGGCTCAATAACCTTCGGTTAATATTTTTCAGCATGTTATGTGACTTGCATTGCACTGCTCTGCCAACTTCTTTTCAGCAAAACCACCTTCTTGGTATAGTTTGTGTTGTTACAATAACACATAAGATGGTTGAAATAACTTAATTGTCTTGGGGCTTCTCCCTGATATGAGTCAAATACTTCCTTGTAGTTTTCTGCAAAGTTGTGTGGTCTCTTGCTTCTGAAAAGCCTTTATGAATCAATGATTCAAAACAGACCTCCTGGGTCACATTTCATTGACTCACCAGTATTTGAAGAAAAATCATAATTTCTGCTTTACACGCTTCATTGTTCCACATCAGATGAACATAATGCGACATGAATCCTTTCAAAAGTCAGAGTTCATCGTTATACAATCTGTCTCATAACTGGCGAATTACTTTGTAGTTTATTTGTCGTGTATTGACCACAAACATTTATATCTGCCTGTTGAAATCTGTTTAACAAAGTGAAAAATCTGGTTTGACAAGCCGCTTGAATCACAGGGTTTTTTCCAGGAAGAGCCTTTTGAAGGAAATCAAAATGGTTTTAGTTCCAGGAAGATGTTTTCATTTTTGGTTTTGTATTGTATTTCCTGCTCTGTGGGAAAAAAAACTTAACAAAGTCTATTTTTAGTTGCAACTTCATCTGAACATATACATGGATCCTAAACTTCATGAAGACAGCCGGATAGATTACCACGTCACCCCACTGCCTTTAGTCTAGCAATTTGGGAGACAAAGAGCAGTTTAGAAAATGACTTGTTGCTGTGCCAGGCAGCTGCTAAACTCTGGCTGCACCAAATCCGACCCCACTGAATGTAGATTAAGTAGAGGTTTTGGAATCTTTGGCCATGTTTGTTTTGAAATTTGTCCCTTCTTATCCCCGTTGCTTGCTGCTTCCTGCCGGATTAGCTCCTGCGTTGTGCTAATGCAGCTATGCAAAAGCTCCGCTCTCCCTGACTCATGCTCTTAATGTGCATACCTTAATATAAAGCACACCATATAATCCCTGTAAATAATTGTGGGGCCCTCTCCACTCGGTAAAACACCCCAAAGAATGTCATAAACCGTCTAATCTGTGGTTTACCAGCAGACCAGAATGAAACATGGCCTGTCTAGTTAGTTCCTTTAACAGTGTCAATTTATTAATATATATATATATATATATATATATATATATATATATATACACATAATCCCTTATCCCTTATCAAAAACACACATAGAATATCAACATTCCTCGAAAAAACCA
>JBAMHV010000024.1:8820260-8830337 GCA_037177535.1 Pseudomugil gertrudae
TGTTAGGTTAATTGGTCACTCTAAATAGTCTAGGAGTGAGTGTGAGCTTTAGTGATTTTTTGTCTCTGTGTTGGCCCTGTGATGGACTGTCCACCTGTTCAAGGTGTACTCTGCCTCTCACCTAATTGCAGGGATAGGCTCCAGCTACCCACAACTCTTCATTGGAATAAGCAGTACAGATTATAGATGGATGGCTCCAGTTTCCCTGCAACCCTGAATTGAACTAAGCAGTAAATAAATAAATGAATGTGTTCAGAAGGAGGCAAGGAAAGTTTTTTTTGTATTGCACATTTCATGTGCAGGACTATTTGAAATGCTTTACATAAAAGAGGTCTATATTTGGTCGTACTCTCTTCTAATTGTATAAGCATCCTTTGGGATCAATCATAAGAAAATATAATCTGTCTTTTTATCTTAATGCTGACTGTTTGCAGAAATACTTTCCAATAGGACCAAATGAAAATGCAGCACAGACTACTGGATTGTATAATGAAGAAAAGCAGTGGTTGGCACTGAGGATGTTCAATATTGGCCTTTTTTTAACCAATATCCAATAAAGCAATTTTACCCAACTCTTAATTTCTTGATACCAGTATCAACCATTCATCCATTATCTACTGCTTATTTCCTAAACGGGGTTACTGGGGGGAGCTGGAGCTAATAGCTGACATCGGGCAAGAGGCGGGGTACACCCTGGACAGGTCGCCAGTCCATCACAGGGCCCAATATCAACCAATACAGATATATTTTGTTTGAAACACTAAAATGTACATGTTGTATCAAAGCTTTTTCAAATATAACATTTTAATGTCAACATAGACCAATAATATCGGACAACGTTTTGCACTTTAATGAAAGTTTAACTGAATGTATCCTGTTTGGCATGTGTCAAATGTTTTCCCATCATGCTGTAATACTCAGACCCCCGTTTTTCAAATCAGGTTATAAACCGAGGTGTAATATTTGACACTGGACTCAAATTTCATAAACAGATTAGTTCTGTTGTTTCAACTGTGTCTCTTGGCCAAGGTGTAGCTTTTCTCCTAAGAAGGATCTTAAGGTCATCCATGGCTTCATTAGTACAAGACTGGATTACTGTAATGTTCTTACTATCAGTCTCATCTAGTCTCTTAACAGGCACATATAGACATGAACACATAACTTTAGTGCTTTGTTGCTCCATTTGCTTCCAGTTGTTTTGGAATTAACAACAACAATTAAACATATTTGTTTTAAATGCCATTATTGGCCTGGCGCCTTCCTACTTGTCAAAGATTTTAATTATACACTGCCAGGCCAATGTTTGAACACACTTTCCCATTAAATCAAATGGGAAAGTGTGTCCAAACTTTGTAGGTTCCTGTGTTTTTTGGATCGGCTTTGCTAGAAGTCCCAAAGTCCAGATAAACAGTGGGGTGATCTTTCCTAAACTGCGGGCCAAATTGCCCCTGGACATTCACACCACCACTGATCTTTGACCTTTTTTAAAACACTTCAGTGCTTTCAGTTGTGCTTATATGTTTTCTTTTTTATTATTTTATGCTTCTCTGTGCGTTTTTATGACCCTGCTGTAAAGCACTATGAATGTCTATTCATTATTGTGAAGGGCTATACAATAAATTTGATAGCTGGATGGACGGGTTGACTGACTGGTGAAAACATTGAGGTGAAAGAAGCATTAAAAGCAAACTTCAAAAAGAAACACTATTATAAAGTAGATGAAATGCATGAAATAAAAGTTACATTTTGAGTCATTAAAACTCAGTTTGATACAGGGTGGTAGAAAAAAAATCACACTCATTGTAAATCATGCATTTTATAATAGTTGCAAAACTTTTCTTATTTTTTCTGATGCAACAACTCTAACCTAGTTGTGGGCAGACCAATTCATATATTGCTAATAATATGGATTGTAAGATTAGTAGTAACATTGGTGTCGATAATAATGTTTCAGTTTACAGCTGTGAGATGTACCAGCCCAAATTTAGCTTTTCTTGCCAAGAAGATGCCAAATTAAAACATTTTCAAATAGAGATGATAAACATTTCTTTTGAAACTTACACACAGATCTTTATTGGCTTTCTGTCTACAGCAGTTTTATCTTTGGAAAGACTTTCATGTTGCATTATCTGTATTTTTCTTCTGCCATCATCATTATCAGTTTTTTTCATTTGTTGGTTTTATTTCTTTATGTCTCTTCTTGCTGTTTTTATTCATTTCTCTAGCCTTGATTGTGTTGTGTCTATATGCAAACTTAAGTGATTATGTGACACAAGTCACAATGCACAACTCAAGGGTAATATTTCTCGTACAGCATTAAAATCTGGACATTTACCAAAGTGAAGCGCTGTTTCTCTATCTGAACAATGTGAGAAACACTTGAGATTGAAACTGACACTGGGTGAGATAAGGTGTAGCTGCAAGGGAGAACTAAGAAGAGTAAAATAATGAACCCAAGTGGGATTAAAGTCCTGCCAAGGCAACGTGCTCACAGGCAGGTAAAGCACTGCAGGCTACACACAGGCTAAACGGACAGAAATCACGACTTGGCAAAAACCCCTCCCTGAGGTGTGTCTGTGGTGTTATATGTGCTCTCTCACACGTACTACGTCTTTAAGGCTTCCAATCTATATTTACCCACGTTTTATGTCTGATTGTGACGGTAAAAAATAACCTCCATGAGTCATGAGGCAGGCAACGAGAGAGGGGGGGGTGGAATAAGACCAAAATCAGTTTAAAGACGGATCAGTGGAGCAGAGTGCAAAAGAGACAAACTGAGGTGAAGGGGGAAAGAAAAGAGGATAAATATGGAATGAAGGGGATCATGACTGAGTAGGAAAAGAGACAGGTGGAGAGCTGAGGGGGATTGCACTGATTCAGAGACATGCATCAATCCCTAAACTGCCCACTCAGGAACAGGAATTCCACATCCAATAAGTGTGAAGATTATTTTTGTATACATCTTGCAATACAGATTATTGCAACAAATTTCTGTTACGCACACTGAAATCGTCATGCTGTGCCTTTACCCGGTCTGGCTTCACTGCACCCTTTCAACCCTCACATGGGAGTAGTCCAGCTTACCCTCATTACCACAGCATTACCATTCACCAGGCACATCCATCAGTGTGCTTGTGTTTGTGTGCATGTGTTTGCATGTATTTAAGTGCATATAAATGCAAATGGTTCATTGATTAGCTGTCTTTTCTATGCCATTCTGTCTATTCTTCTGTTGTCTTTCTTTGTCCTATATCCAGGCCTTACTCTAAACTCAGTTGCAGAATATAAACTATCCATATATACTATCCATCTTTTCAAACATTTAAACATCCACTGACCTGTATTTTCACAACATTAAGATATCTTATCAAGCCATAAATCAAAGAGTTGTGGTTTAAGGTTTGTGGCTTCATATATGGTTGCTTTAACCTTGATCAGGTTGACAGGCAAGTATTATTTAATAAGCAAATATGATAGTGGTATCAACCATCTCATCTACCACCTGGTCAGAAGTCTAATAAAGTAGAAAAACAAAAGAAAGATTCTGGGAAATAAAGCAGAAAATCATCAATTTTCTTATAAAAGAATTACTTTCACTTTGCCCTTATTCGTGGGGGATGGAGCTCAGGATAGAAAACAACAATAACAGATTCTGATTCTTGCTTAAGAGCATTCTTGTAGGGCAAAGGGGGTTCTGGTGCTTGATCTGAAACTGTCCTCCACAACATCCCTTCAATACCAGTCTCATTTCTCCGATGAGTTGGAATTGCTTTCCAGTATACGCCTAAGACTCACAAGTAAGGAAGTGATGTGAGCTGAGGGAATTACTGCAGATCAGGCAGAAAGGAGCTGGATTTGTGTTGTGTTCTCATATGAGACAGGCACAGCCTTGTTAGGGAATCCAAAAGAGCTTAGTGTTAAAACTGTCAGAATCGTCCAACTCTGGATCAACCACAAATCACTCAGAGAGATGGTGGGGAAGCTGACTTAAAAAAAAAAGCATGAAATTTTGAGATTTAGATTAAGAACAACACTAATTTACTCTTTCATTCACCCGAGAGAAAATCAGTGATTAAAGGGTCAGTGATGCTGGCAAATGAGAGGTTTTTTGTTAGAGTTGGATAGAAGAATGTTCTCACAGTGAAACTTGATTCTTGTAATCTCAAAGTCCAAAGGGAGGTTTACCTGAATCCCTGTGCAAGTGCAAGCCTGCAAGTTATTGTTTGAGGTCTTATCTGGCTTCCTTAATGTTTGTTTGTTATATTGTAAAAGGCCTTTAAAGCCCATTTATCAGATACTCGTTAAATAAAAGCCAACATCAACCCTGGATCATGTGTCTCCAGTCAATTAAAATGTGTTATCGCTGAGTTTTTACTGCACAAACCACACATATAATGACAGTGTGATTCAATTTAGTATTGTTTTTGTAGTAGTTGTTTAAAGATATATTTTCATAATTTCTTTGCCTCTATTAATTTGCTATTTTTTTTGTCAAAACTCTATATAGGTCATCCTATTCTAAATGACAGTTTATTTCACCTTGTTTTGAGTAGAAAATACATGCAGGAGCATTATATAAATATACCCACAGCCCTACACTGCAGACTCCTGCACAATATAAACATCTTGGTCTTTCTCCCACACACACTGTAAATCTCACATCCATTCCCCCACACAACATTTGACCTGTATGTCAACCCCTTTTTAGCATGTTTTAAGGAGACAAGAGCTTTACTGTGTTTTTCTATCAACCAGCTACCTTTAAGAAGTTACATGTTCCAGATATTCTGCTGTGTTTGACAGCGCTGTCTCACTGCCGCATCAGTATTATTTTAGCAGCAATCTTTCAAAGTTGATCCTTCATCTTTGTCAACCTTACCCTCGTTTTATGCTATTTTGTCTTTGCTGACTCATTCCTGACCTCACTCCCTTAGGGCAGACACGGGATACTTTTCCTTTTCTGACTGACCACAACAAACTTTGACCAGAACTTTTTACTGGCATCAGCTGCCCAGCACAATAAACAAGCTGTACAAGGGCTCCCTGACCTTTCCCATATTGAGCCACAAATCCTATGAGCCTTTGTCTGGATATTACTCTTACTAGATGACATTTGACTGGGATGTAAATCCCAGAACTATGTTCCGACAGATTAAATTGAAAGATTATGGAAATGGAGTTTGTCAGAGTTGGTGACAGAAATAATGGTAACTGAATGGACCATGAATAAATTATAAAAATATGCACTTCCATATGAATTATGCCACATAACAACCCAACCTCACATATTTGCTTGTTGTACAATTGTACCATTTCTTTTGGGCGTACACTTGAGATTAAATCTAACATATATTTAGCATTGTGAATAGGTGTATTTAAAACCCAACCATTATCTTTCTCTAAATCTAACTAAGCAGTTTTATGGCCTTAAACACCAACTGAACGAGATAGTGAACTTCACAAGACAAACTAGGAGTTTTATCCAGGAACGTTGATTATAATGCAGCAACCAAAACATACAAACCATAATTCCTAGTAATGTGAAACCTCTTCACTTACATGGCAATAAAACACAATTCTGACTCTGAGTCTGTTACCAGTGGGAAACAAACCCCAGTGTCCACAAGTCCTGTGATGCAATCATATCAATGATGCCATTTTTTACTTCCTATGATGGACTTTTTTATACTCAAATAGTTGGAAACTAGTGTTCAAATTCCAGATAAAGAAATACACTGAAATGTTTATAAATGTGTCTCTTCTTCTATATTTTGCACTGTGGATTAATGCAGGTTATCCTGGACTTTTGCTAATGTCATGCACTGCAGACAGTGCATATTAAGAATGGACGAGGGTATTTGGGCCCATCTGACAGTGATATCACTATCACAAACAAGCAACAACAACAAAACAAAAACGAATTCATAAGGATTTACAACTAAAAATTTAAACAAATAAATCAATAAATATCCAAAAAAACATTGTATAGTTTCTGACTTTAAGAACATTTCTATTTGGATGCCTCAAATTGCATGGAGCAGTGCAGACTCATTTATCAGTGAAAACACAAGGAAGCTTACAGTGAAAGAAAAGTCTGCACATTTAGTTTCTACACATGTTTATGCAAACAAAAGTATTTGTGATGTGACCAGTACAAACTATTTCTATCTTCAGATAAGCAATCTGCCTTCAAACACACTGTATAACCATCACTGGCAACTGCTTTACGTGTAACACCATAACAGTTGCCTTGCTGCACCATGCCTCATTGCTTTATGTACACGCTGATTAGTGATGCGGTTAATTCACCGTGGCTAACTGTCACTAACATGTAGCACAGAAACACAGTATCTTGGAGCAACAGATATTTCAGAGAGATTAGCAGTTTGAGGGGCCAGTAAAAGGTGTGCTTAAGATATTTCCAGCATGTTCTGGGGAAATCGGCCTATTTCTGACCACTTAAATCATTAACACGTGATTATTTCTGCTTTGCTACGTCCTGCCAGTCCATCAAACTGCATGCAAGGGAAAAGGGAAATGGTTTCATGTCAAATTGAAGTTTATAGTATTGTCTGACTCTACACAGTATTCACCTTAATGCTCAAATATATCTGGTGCAGGTCTCTATTTTTAGCATGACCCCAATAGTTAGTAATCTGAAGCCTGTGTGTGTGAGCAAGAAAGTAAGAGAGAGAGTGTAAAATAAACTTTCCTGGTGCCTGTTTGCAGCCAACACACTGAATGCACACATAAAAACTGAAGTTGCAAAAAGATTATAGATTCCTTTTTGTTACTATAAATTGCACATATTGCTGTCCTTTTTGACACCAGATTCAGCTATAATAAATTCCATTGCACATTACCACTGTTTTTATTTTAAAATTTTTGCTCTGCAGTAGAGCAGATTTGCATCACCATTGAAAGCCAACCTCTGCAAATGTAAAGTGTATGAATCACTTCACAACAAAAATCTTGTCTGATTTAACTCGCATAATGTGTGACCCTTGTTGCATTATGTTTCCTGTTATGATCGTACAGTATATTTTCTTTACATTACCCCAATATCTAAAACCCTAAGTAGATTAGATGTAATCTTCTTACAGTACCATATTTAAGGATTTTCACATCCGTGTATTGACAGCTTGAGCCCAATCCCATCAGAAAATCTATCAGCCAGAGCTGGGTTAGCTTGTCAAGCTTGTTGCTGGGTCTCAATTCCCACTATTGCATCAGCATATAAACCTCTGCCTCACAAAAAACACACCTACATCTCAGGAATAGCTGTAGGACAGGCAGGAGCCAAAGTGGAACCCGTGTATATCACAAGGCAGCTGTATCACATGTCCAACCGTGTAACTGCGTCACAGAGCAAACTGTTGCATCACAGTAATGGACTCCAGCTAATATGTGACTACATCTGTTTAAGCAGTTCTCACAAAAAAACTGTCAAAAGTACTCCTATATTGCATTTATTTCTTCATCAACAGTCTTAACCTGGCATGTGTAGCACTTTCTGATTTATTAGTCGTGAAATCTGTGGGGTGAATAATAATTCTAGCATGCCAGGAAAACATGGGGAAACTTCAACCATAGTGAAACTGTTTTTAATCTAGAAAGTGTTTCGGAGAATGTGTATGTAGACAGATGTTTTCAATCCCTAGTTTGTCTTGTAATCCAGAATTCAAACTATTTGACACAGCCATCGCAACTAGAACAAAGAAAAGACAACACCCGACAGATAAGAGGATTACAAAGACTAAATGTGCTGAAACTTGATTTGTGTGTGTGTCCGTGTGTTTGCTGTGTGAGGGTGGGGGAACTGGATCAGTTTTAAAGTGAACTATTTTTTAATAAGGAATAATGTGTTCAGAATGTGCTTTGGCATCGTCTTGCTGAAATAAGCTGAGATCACACCAAAAAACATGTTTGAATGGTATCATATGTAGTTACATGTCCCTGTTAGCATTAATAAAGCCTTCACAGATGTTCTAGTGACCCATGTCATGGGCACTAACACCATCACATATACTGGCTTTTCAATGTTGTGCTGAGAAAATCTGGCTAGTCCCGGTCCTCTTTGACCCAGAGGACACAACATCCACAGAAGTTTGGACTTGTCAGATAACAGCAGAATAAGGGTCCATCTCAGTCCATCCCAGATGAGCTCGGGCTCAGAGAAAATGGTGTCTTTTCTGGGTGTTGATGGCTTTCACTTTGCAGGAGTTCTAAGATGTAGCAACGTACTGTGTTAACAGATTATGGTTTTCTAAAGTCTTCCTGTGCAGACTGGATATTTTCCAGTTTCCAGCCATTCAATGTTGGTTTTGGGCCTTGTTGCTTCTGTGCAGAGATTCCATCAGATTCTCTGAACTTATTGATAATGTTATGGACTGTACATGATAAAATCAGTTTTATGAAATTAAATTTACACCTTTTCATGACACTCACCTATTTCCAGTTTGACTTGCTCACCTGTAGGATGTCCCGAACGGGTTATTTTTGACAATTCCCTATTCCCTAAACTTTTCAAGGGTGTTAAAATTTGAGATGAGTGTATAAAAACAGCTTGTCAGCTTGAACATGAAATATCTTTCCTATGTTGTGTTGTCAATTGAATATCAGTTCAAACAGATTTGCAAACCTGTATTCTGTTTATATTTATGTTTTACATAACATCCCTACTATTGGAATGAGGTATGTACACAATGGAAAGGAATTGTTGAATATAGAGTTGTTAGCTTAGACAGTGTGTTTGTTTTTGCATGGCAAAATACTTTACACTTTGTGTTTAGCAAAAGTCATAAAACTATGTTTAAATATGTGTATTTTATGAACACTAAATAAAATAATGTGTAGGAAAATGTTTTCTTGGCATTTTTTTAAAAACTGTCATAAATGAAAAATAGCACATTGTGATACTGGAATTTGTGGCAGTGGAGTTCAGAGTGAAGTGCAGATTTGTGGATCATCATCATAGAGACCATAATTGATCCCATGCTCAACACGCTGTTTTTCTACACTTATTTCATTCATCTTAATTTTTGTTTTTGGGTTTGACGTTTAAATCACTTACTTGGGTTTGGCAATTAAACTCTTCATGTGTAAGTAAAAATAAAACAGTATTGCTTTGGAGGGTCTTTCTCACTTTAGAAATCTTGAGGAACTTAGTAGGGAACATGTTCTACATCTTTAAACATCACAAAAATGACAGAATGACAAATTATATTAAAGCTGCACATAATGTTACACATCATTTTTTCCATTCAGAGTTTAATTGTCACTTGAACGTGAGATTGGGATGGTAAGATGTTTGCCTGTGCATAAATATGACACAATCAAGAGACTATTGTCCTTCCCATTAAAACATTAAAGGAAAGTAGCTTTCCGGAACAATAGTGGAAGAAAGATGGCATTGTTCTAGAGCCACAGAGTCCATGATGGGGGTTGGTTGGCTTTTTTTTCCATTGGACTGATTAATAAAATGTCCTACTTTAAAACAGGGGCTACTATTTATTTCTTATGACTGTGGAAGCCTGTTTCTTTTCATTTAAACAATGGTCATTTGGTTCTTATTTTCAGTTCTAATGAGTTGCAACTAGTGCATTTATTATATTTTATTAAATAATTTATGTATTTTAGATTATATAATGTTATGAGCAGGTTTAGCTTTACTATATCCATCAGCAAACCATATAGCATATACAGTATGAAAAAAGGGAAATAATATCTGCTATGTTTGCTTTTCTTTTCTTTACAGTTATTAAAAATATAACCTCAAAAACAAATATGTGGGTTTCACAATTCAATGTTTTGATAAAATATCAAAATTTTTGGCACCACAAATATGGTTATTATAAGAGTATCACCAATATAGACAGTGGACATGAACTCAAACCTATTTTGAACTATATCATGTTATGTAAAATGTTTATAACTGAATGTGAGTGATACTTCTGTAGAGGCAGCTAAGGAAAAATGTACAGGACACAGTAATGAATTTTCATCAACTATTGTGTCTTGTGCATTTTATTTTTTGTAATTGTGCTTGTGTGCATTTATTTAGTATACACACACTAA
>JBAMHV010000024.1:8837800-8849336 GCA_037177535.1 Pseudomugil gertrudae
TGAGGATTGATTTTAGGGATTTAGCAGCGAGCCACACGCACATGCAACCTCTCACTAAGACGCCATAACCGGAAGTCTTGAGCCACTTATTTGATTCAGGTTTGTTGGAGAAGGGCATCTAAAAGTTGCAGGATGGCAAAGCTCAAGGACTGAACTTGGGTGCCCCTGCTTTAGCCTATTGTCTGCTGTCTTCAGACATAAATATCCACATTTGTTTGTTTATATATGGTTTTCTTCTTAGCATGATTTATATATTTAATAGGTATAAAATTAGGATGTTATAATTTTATGTTAACAGCTATTTCTGTTTTTGAGTTGATTAAAAATAGATATTTAAATTTGTTCTTTAACATTTCTGTACTGAATAAATAGTCATTTGAAACAAAATGTCATTGTCCTGTCTTTACCTGGTGCCCATATGTGGGTAAATTTTAGAAAATTATATAAATGTAGAAATGCTTCCTTTGCATATTTAAAGCAATCACATTAAAACAGAACAAATCAAAAGTTTATCGAGAAATTTTATATAGAACTACTGAAATTATACATTTTTAAATCCCCCCTGAAAAAGTGAATACATTCAACATGTAATTTATGTACTATGACAACATGTTTTTGTTCAGTGACATATTTACTAAACCATAGGTTATTCCTATGACTTTTGCTCACTGACTTTTCCAAACTGACTGGCAAACAAGGCTGTTGGCACTAAGGATCTTATCAGTCTTGATTAAGCAATAAGCTTTTTTTCATTAATATTTTAATAAATTGTTACATTAAGAATAAAATGTTGTCAAACCAAAGCCAAACAAAGCCTCCAGGTTATTTCTTGTGGGGCGTAGGGTGTTACTAATATTAGGAAAACAGGAATCCCACTATATTTGTAAGGTCTGACATTTCTGGACTAAAATCCTTGATGAACTCTTTGAAAGAAAATCTTGGTATTACAGTTTGAATAAGGTTAGGGGCAGTCATTCAGGTGGTAATGGATTAAGGAAAAGCATTATGACAATGCCCACTGCCTAGCAAGGCAGGAAAACATGTTTGTAAGGGTCAGAAAATGTGTGGAACAGGTGGTTGTAATGACAAACTCAAATATTTGACAGTCTAATTGCAAAGGTAGTCTTATGACTACACATGGTTGTAGAATTTTCCATAGGTGTTGAAAAAAAGGCTTTTATTTAATGCAGCTAAATGGTCATAACCTACACACACACATTTAGAAATACCACAATGCCTGCATGAGTGAATGTATACGAGTGTGTGCATGTGTGTGTATGAACACAGCAAGCAAGCTGCATCAGCAGGAAATTCGGCATTTCATAAAACCAAAACCTGTTTTGTTGTTCCCGTTTTCTGCTCAGCACTTCTTTTTAATATTCCCACGAACAAACACAATGAGTCTTCCTACAATATTTCCACCCCACCCACCCCCAACCCCCACAAATCAGAGTCATCAAAGTCACACATTTCCAAAAGCTATTATTCTTTTATTGCATTCACACTCTTAAATTCCCATGGCCTGAATATCCATTTCATTCACTAAATGGCCAATCAGGAAATGTTCCCTTTCCTTTCTTTTTTTCATCCTACTCTAAAATAAACAATGGTTGCTTTTCACGACTTAAGTGCCCAAGGGGGTGAGAAAGGGTATGGAGTAGCTCAAGATATCAAGGTAAGAGATTAGAGTTTATCAAAGATTTCCATTCAGAAAAAAAAAGTTTTGCCTTGCAGCTTGACCAGTGGATTTGGAAGGGGTTTCCATGTGTTGTTACGGAAACTCAACCACAGATTTATCGACAGATAATCTCAATCGCAATCTTTCATTTTGGTCCTCGTCAATCTTTCCTTTTGTGCTTGTGAGTTTGACCTAATGTACCCTCTGACCAGAAGAGCGGCCAACTTTCCAGGAAAAATTAGCTCACTTACAACATATGCTTTTCAAATGGACCGTGTTTTCTGGCTGAGGACAACGAAAAGTAGAGGAAAAATTGTGTCAAAACAGCAGAAAACTTTAGCAAAAAGGATTAAATTGGCAGTGTGATTAATAGGAGCAGTCAGGGCATTGGAGACAAGGACACAGCTATAACTGATGTCACTCCAAATGCCAGTCATTCACAAAGGTGTGGATCACTTAGTCATAAGACATGTGACTTGGTGAGTTGGGGGGGGGGGGCACCTAAGTTACTTGAGGTTAGATTACCCCACCATAGCTCAGTTGATACCCTACCGCCCTCCAGTGGCAATGGGGCAAATGCATACAACTTAATGCAATGACCCAGTTAATTGGCCTTGGTAAATTGGGATAGAAAAAAAAAGTATTTTAAAAAAAAGAGTTTGGCGGGAATAAGCATGTAAATCCTCTTATGGAAATATGGAGGAAGTTTTTAGATTGCTGCCCTCATTAGGTTGTCCTGAAATGAGGTTGAGGAAGGCAAGGTGAGGAAATAATTGAACAACGTACCAGAGTGCAATAGAGCTGATAACGTGTTACAATCTTGCAAATTATTCATCAGTGTGCTTTCACCTCTTCAAGCAGTCAGAAAAGGAGAATGAGCAGCTGAAGATAAAGCTAGCTGGATTGTGTACCTAGTGCTACGAGTCATTTACAGCGCCCTACGTGACAACTTTCACACATAACTGTGAGCTGACCCAAAATTTCCCTGACATTGTGACACGGAGAGGGGATTTTTGCGTCACTGCTTTGACAAGTACTTCTTTTCTTCACAACACACAAAGCCTCAACTGTGCTCATAATGGAGTGAAAGAACTATTGCTTGCATGCCTCATCCAAGACTGTTAGCCTGGTGAAAAAGTGCCCCTACTGCAGGTGGCGATGAAGCCCGGTGTGGATGAGGGCACGGCAGCTCAGGTGACACGGTGCAGGTGCAGATCAACCTCTAGAGAGTCAAAAACTAAAAATAAAAAAGCACCTGCTGTACCAGTACAGCAGGTGCTTTCTCTACTCTGAATTGTATTGCTGCAAGTAACTCAGTGATAAAGGCAGCATCTTCTTTTTGTCTTAAGCTCGCCACCATTTAGGATATTAATTAATAACACTTGCAGATGACACATCACTTTCTTCTGCTGACGTGCAGAATACAAATATTTGACATCTCTCTTATTACTCTGCCTCATATAGGCTTGCACAACAGGCGTGTAAGACTGCATACTCACAAAGAGGCAAAAGTACACATTGCAAACACATTCATGTCAGCTCCATTAGGCTAAACTGTGCTGAGCCTCCAGAGTTAATATTTAGACGCATTAGCCTGCTGAGATACACGCAGCAGGGGTGTTGGGCTGAAGGTCAACCCCTCATGTCCTATGTGATCTTTTCAAGTCAACGATGAGCCAATTGGCATGGATGTAAGAACTGGGGATGGGGAGTGTGACTAGTCAGGTCTTAACACCTGACTGATAACCCAGATGTGATGTTGTGTGATCTGTTCAGACTCACAATAATCCAAATGACACAGCCTAAAAGGTTCATCAGCTGTTTGGTCAGCAACAGAGAGAGACTAATTATCATTTGGAGGGCTTCCAGTGTATTCTCAAAATGTTGCCATGAAAAGTACAGAAATTGTGTTATTCTAACAAATTTATTCACCTCATACTTGCATGTATGTTTATTAGCTGTGACAGTGCTTGTATGCCATTTTGAAGGGTAGAGCAAAGGGGTGGGCAGGAGGGGTCCATGGCTACATCTGGCCTTCTCACAAAGCCAATAGTCAAGCCCATCACAGAGCTTCTTTACAGCCAGAAATAACAAGGAAGAATTAGAAACAGTAAATGTGGTTGCAAACACAGTTGACTCAAGCTATGTTAATAAATCAACTTGATCATTTCATTGGATCACCATCCTTATCCCAGTATACATGCACTGGAAAGACATGTTTTCATTCATTACAATGCTATGGAGCAGAAAGGGTTGTACAGTACAGTAGTACAGGAATTATAGTCAGACTCATTGCACACATTTTCTTTAGGCAGTGGCTGTAGTGTTAGTGGAGTAGCAGTTTAACACAAGTTGTGTTTCATTCACAATTTCTCTGACAAAAGACTGAATTTAAATACACCTTCCCTTTTAACAAAAAAGAAGAAATTGTTTGACCCATTTATTTGTGCAGAATTTATGCAGTTTTTTTGAAGTGTATCATTAAGTTTAAGCTATGAATTACCTGAACTCGTGCACAGCTTGTAGAAAAGCAGCAGGAATGTTGTTATCTTTTAATAGTTTTGAGCAACTAAGCAGTGTGTACCTGCAGTTATACTTTATATGAATGTAAAACTCTTGTGCTTTTGATCAGCAATTCAGAAAGCTGCATTTGAGCTCATCTAATCAGAGAGGGGTTATGTATACATGGTGTAGCCCTAATTTCACATAGCAGTCATTTCTGCCTTTGTACACAAAATCTATGGAAATTACAAACCCTACAATTATGTGCCATATAAAAAAATAAAGTAACCAGTTACAGGCCAGAACAATAAGTAATGATCTCATCCTGGCCAGTAGCCACTCCAATGTAAGTTTGTTTTACTGTGCTGTGCCACTGACTAATCTGACTTATGAGTTTAAGAAGATTGTTTTATGGCAACTTTGATTAAACAATGACTCAAACAAGAGCCCTTATACATTTTTGTTTAAGGCACAAATTGGCTTTAGAGTTTACAATAATAACTAGATTTATGAGGATTAACCTATAAGTTTAAAATGCAAATTAAAGGTTAAGTGTTGTAAGCCTGATTTTAACATCATCAGCTTTAATTACAAGAGTATAGTTACAAGTATAGTTTTTTTGTTTTTTGTTTTTCCCTTTTAACTTAAACCTAATAATTTTTGTCAACTTGAATCTTTTTGTAGACAAAGAAGGGATGGGTCAATGAGGAGAAAAGAATCAAATGCAGAGGGAGAAAACAGCACATAAGAGGTTGATGAAATAAGCCAGTAAAGAGCAGGAAAGCAACAAATTAAAACCAACTACCACGCTGAAAGAACAGACTGAAATAAGTAAAAGTAAGTGAACGTAAGTAAAACTTAAGAATTTCACCTAAAAAAAACGGAAATCCACTAAGCATGTCCCAGATTCCCACATAACTCCCTCTTAAATCCACATTATATCATTTAGACATGTGAACTTACAAAAGAATTAAGTCTTAAATTGAATCAGAAGAAAAATGTGTCATTAATCTTAAAGAGAAATTAGAACATTTTAGTGACCATTTTGAATAAAAAACAAACTAATGTAAGAAAAAAGAAACCTGCCACTTCCTTATAAACATCTGGATTCTGTGTGAATGAGACCCTGTGTGTAAAGAGCAGGTGACTGCACAGAATTTCCAGCTAGTCACTGTGTACTGGCAATATTTGCTGGTTTTTTGCCGTTTCCAGCACTCCAGACATTTGTTGAAGTGGCACAATAACAGATACAAGTTGATCTTAACATAATAACCTATCAAATCTCAAACACGTAAGTCCGTCTTCAACGTGCAGTAAACAAAAGGCTGTGTTTTCTTATCAGACAACAACTGCACTACAGTTATGGGATCATATAAATTCTTAATCATCTCCAGTTCTGTTGCATCTGGACCTGTAAGCAAGTAACAGCAGACAATATGAATATTCTCCAGACCTCACTGAGAACAGCTCTGTTTATAGAAGCAACGTTTACAGATGTTTGCTGATTTTACAATGTGTTAAGTAGAGTTTGATTAATATATTTCATTAATGCGTAGCAATATAAGATGGTTGCTCGATGACTATTCCTTTTTTGGCTGTTTTGGGTTTTTTGGGGATGGAATGAGCAAGGGTTGTATTTGTTTGTTTTGTAATGCCATGTTTGGTGGATGTCACAGGTATAAATTAAATTATCATTTCAAAGCTTTGACCTTCTCACAGCCTTCTTAGGCTACTTTTCCATGGACAGGTACACTTAATCACAGTGTTACTGTATGAAGTGACAGGGCAGCAGTCGGTGGTGGCCTTTAACAGACCGCCTGACAGGCTGAAAGAGAAGAGATGACAATCACAAAGGCCAATGAGCCAAAGAATCCAGCAGTAGAAAAAAAAAGGAAAAGACCAAATGCTGATAGACACAAACAAAAATAGGACAGAAAATCATGCATATGAATACTCACAGGCCAGACCAAAGGTTAAGGGAGGCATTGTTGACCGATCATGCCTCTATTTTCATTGGCTGCCCTTCACAGGTTTCCTTTTTGCAAACTAATCTTGACAAAGTTTCTACAGCATCATGCTGTGTTTTTTATAGAGCTCTACCCTGAAATAAACCCATTATCAAAAGGAGCCCTAATGGCGTCATGTTACCTAACAGTTTGCTGCTGTGCAAGTGCTTATCAAATATCTGCTGGAGACCTGACAAGCCTCTTATAATCTAACTCTCACCACATACACACGTGTTCTCACAATGTGAACTTGCCAGAGAATTTCACCTGCTCTTTCCATTTCTCGCCAACCCTTTTTCCTTGAAGCCAGCTTGGGCCAAGTCCTGTTGCTGTACTGGCCGGGCTTAGCTCCAGCCACAGAAACCAAAAGAGGATTTTGTGCAGTTGCCCAGAAAGGCATCAATATCTGACAAGGAAACCTCAGACAGGGAATACAGTGTGGAAATGGAGTGACCACACACACTTACAGATATACAGTTTTTCTGCAGAAGAGTGGGTGTATTTAGAATTGTGTGTGGTCCAGGATATGGATGATTTGTCTGTACAGCAGAAGAGTCACAGTGAAATACCTAGAAGGGAAAGAATATGAGCCGCTCCGGGTTAGTAAAGTCAAAAAGGGAAGATATAGAGTTAAAGGGAAAGAATGAGATCATGACACAGTGTGTATCTGTGTGAGTGTGTAGGAGAGAGAGCAGCTCTGGCTACAGTCTGACTTTGACCCACACAGGCTGCCAGTGCAGGCAGCTGACATACTGGCCAGTTGCCATGCGAACTCAACGCCTCGGCAACGTGCTGCCTGCCTCGTACACAGCAGCGTCATGGAAACAGTTACCAGGCGCGTCTGTTTTACTGAGTCAACAGCAGCCACTGGTGGACAAGTCTAGACATTCATTCATAAAAATAATCTCCACAGATGTGTTGCGCATCACGTTTTATAGTTGCAAGCGTGGAAATCTGTAAGCGTAAAAATCCAGCGAATGAATGAATCCACAACTGTGTCCCCTTCCCAAATGCAGACATAACAGGTTATGAAGATATTCTGTGCCTAGACCCCTTAGGCTGCACATGTCTTTCAAATGCACTTGCAGATATATGCACATAGTCTCACTCCAGCTGAAACAACAGTGTCTCCAAACAACCAGCAGGACATCTTCTGCTTTAGCAGTCATTAATGCAGAGCAGAACAACCTCCACTGCGCATCCGGTGTCTGAACCCATATCAATTAAACGCTCTAGTTCTTTTGAATTTTAGGGAGGAGCTGCAGCTAGCACACAGTCCTGTGCTTCATGGGTCATAGAGTCCAAAAGAGGAGAAGAGCGTGTAATGTAACTAGTTTAGAAAGAGACGGTAGTGTCAGGTCATTGGTCATCGTATGAGCAAGTAATGGAAAAGACGTTAAAGCACCACTTAGACAGAAAAGGGAGGCTGACAAAGTTCCTGTTAAGTAATACCTCCTAGACTTTCCATGTTTGCTTAAAATAAAAATGTGGTGCCTCATCTTCAATGAAAGTGTAACTCACAGACAGGAAATGAGAAGTAAATTATTTATGTAGATGACGTATTAACTGCATTTGACTGTACAAGGTAATGTGCAGTATGAGAGAGCATGATGGCCTGCGCTTCTGATCTTATCTACATTAATGGAACAGCTGGTCAAAGTAATAAAGCAGCATAACTACATGATGAATATGCTCCATTTTCTGTAACTTGCCAAAGAATTAAAGCAGCTGCTGTTTGTCCTTTGATGTGATTGATTTACTGCTGTTAGAACTGGCATGAATGCATGAATGATCAAATTCTGCAACCTTGAAAAACCTTCACTATAGGATTAAAACTTTAGTAATCTTTTAATAAAACCTTTCCTGGTCTTTTTGCTTTTTTTCCATTCCTTTAACGTTAAAGATGTAGTAGTTCACATGTTCAACTGTTTACTAGTATGTTCAATTTTGCCGCTAGGGGGCGCCAAAAACGCAAAGTTTCCAGCAACAGGCTATATTCATTCATAAAAAAAAATCTGTAAGCTTTAAAAAAAATCTCTGGAAGAAAAGAAATAACCCCACCACCACCACCCAAATGTATGCATGTTGCATGGCTTCACATGTTTATTGAGGTCAACAAATACTTGCAATCTGTTCGGCCCCTGATTGTTGCAGCTTGCAGCATGATCTATATTATTAATGTAGAGCTAACTAGTTGGCAATCTAGCTTATTACTAAATAATAAAGCAAGCTGATGATAATATTCATGGAAACTATTTTTTATGTGAATGATGCAATTATTCTTTCAGGTCTGATTGAAAGACAGTGGTGGTAATAGTCAAATGTGTGGTATGCAAGCCAGCTTTTCTAAATGTCCGTTTTACTCTAACACTTGTCCATGGCTCTGTGTTCCTTATGTGCCTGCAGAAAGAGGATGATGTGAGGATATTTTATTTCATTCTCATCAAAGCCTTGGCATGTACATGTGCATGTCATACCTTTGGAGTCATACAGGATCAAAATAACATGATGAATGCAAATGTATGAGATTACAGCGCGGCACACCTTTCCTGTATTGGATCGGGCTGAGGGTGGTGATGTCATGAGTCAGCAACCAGCCAAGCAGGCTGGCAGTATGAGAGTGAACGATGATGTCATCAAGATGAGCTGATGTGCATAGGCACAGCGTTTGTCTGCATGCAAGAGATTCTGGACAGAGAATGTACTTTTGTTGTGATGTGTGCAAAAATGTATCTAAAAGTTAAACACTATTGCACAGCTCCTTTACTTCACTTTTAATAAAGCTGCATATTAAATACATGGGTTCCTTTAGGACCATCCACATACTCTGACTTGTCCCATCTGCATCCCATTCACCCCAGTGCAGCCATTAGTCTTAAAATTCTTCTTTTCTCTGTGTTGGATTTCAGAGGCGCAAGGCAAGGAGTGTGACTAGCAGCATGACGAAACCAAGTGGGATGTCTAATGGAAAAGGGGGGCTCAACAGAACTGAATTAGGGGTGTTGGTGCAGCACAAAGACGAGAGTGGCAACTGCGCCTCTCTGCAGCTGTGGGCCTACGTGAGCATCGGCAGGAACACTCCTCTCATCTCTCCACCCCCTCCCCTACCCATTCCCTGGCGGTCTCTCGTCTCTCCCATTTCACCCCCCTTTTTTCGCTCATTTGCACCTTCAAACAGACGTTTGAGGTCTCCCCCTCCCTCCTCTACCCCCAAATCCTTCTTGCGCTGTACTCTCATTATCTTGGTCATAACTCCCTCACTTCTCTCCCACGTCACGTTGCCAAACGGCATGGACCCGGACAGGGAGAGATGTGTCGTGCCAGCCAAAGGATATCTGAGCCGACTGAATGGGGAAGAAAAGAAGGCAAAGATCTTGTTTCTCACATGCACGCACCCACAGACACTCTGACCTGAAATGACCTAGAAGGGATGTGCACGTGTGGACGTCACCGAAAGCAAGTTAACTCATTTTCACACACTTAATGTCAGTGTGCATACCATAACATATGTTCATGTGACTACTCCAGTATCTTAAGAGTGGAGGCAATCAAAGCCAAGATATGACGCAATCTTTTGGATTCAAGGCTATTTATTATGAATTGGCTCAAATTGATATGTCTGTAAAGCACTCTGAGATGACATTGTCATGAAGTAGCACTATACAAATAAAGCTGTATTGAACTGAAACACTGGGATTTAAGGCCAGAGGTGATACACACGAGATTGAACAGACTAAAACAAGGGAAGAAGGATAGGGAGAGAGAGAAGGTAATACTAAGAAGAGTTAGGAGATGTCTCAAGGACAAAGCACAGTGAAAAAAAAGAGTTTATACATTGTAGTCACATTGGAATATGTGATGTCAGAGCAATAAAATAATAATATACAGATAAAGGGCCGAGCTGAATGGACTGATTGTCCTTGTGCTTTTGAGCAGGTGCATTTTTTGGCA
Organism: Pseudomugil gertrudae; assembly: GCA_037177535.1. Taxonomy (NCBI): domain Eukaryota; kingdom Metazoa; phylum Chordata; class Actinopteri; order Atheriniformes; family Pseudomugilidae; genus Pseudomugil; species Pseudomugil gertrudae. Next base: position 8,847,938 of record JBAMHV010000024.1, read on the forward strand.
GTGGATGAGTCTGGAAGGCCTATGCTGTCATCCAGAAGCACAGAAGAGCAGTGCTGACCTCTACTGGCTCAGAAATTATGCCTAAAAAGTACACAAGAAATATACACATGCCAATTTAAGTGCTGTGCAGCAGCATGTGAATTAAAAATCAGTTTAGATTCTATTTCTTAAAGGCATGCACTCTTTAAATTAAATACACATCCAATACATAAATTAAATACACATCCACATCCATGATGGCCGAAGCGTAAATGTCAGTTCCTTTTCTAAATGAAAGGGTAAAGAGGTAAAAAGTTTATTGTTAAAGTTAAGTCTAAATCTAAAATCAAAATTAATGCATCATTCCTCTAATAAGGAAGCGAGGATCAAGGCGTCTCGAAAAATGCCCCTCCAGGTTACTTAAATAAATATTTAAATGATGAAAGTTACAATTAAAATGTGAAAATCTAATGATTTAAGGACAACCTTCTTATTTAAGGTTAGACGTAAAACTAAAATGTTTCATTGGTCATATGGAAATAAAGTGATTTATAATGTAAAAACACTTTGATGATGATATAAAAGTGTCAAGCAGTTCTCTTGTTGTCTTTGCAGATTAAATATTTCATGCTACTCCTAATAAGTAAGTAATCACTGCAATGTAGAGCAGCGCTGTGCATCCATTATTATAGCCATTACATACACATACATATTGTCTTGTATTAAACTGTAAGATGTTCTGTCAGTTAGCTCCATGTGAAGAAGGTCACAGTTTTTCAAAGCAAATCTATCTTGTGCCTGTTCAATGAAGTCGATCAGGGATTTTGGGGGGATAATGGGATAATGTAAATATTCAATATTTTAGTAATAGCATTTGTGGTACCAAACATAACCGAGCGTTGTCCTGCAAGCCACTGAGCGTCATTTCATTTGTTATCCTTAAAGTCACAAGATGAAAAAATCTTTAAATAACACTAAGATTAACATACAAATTAATTTACAGGACAGAAGGCAGAATTATGTATTGTGTATTTGAGCTTTATTGGATGTTACAATGTTTGTAACGTATTTTAAGTCATTCTGAAATTTTTGTTTACAAAACTAACTGAAATTCATTAGTTTAAATATTATATTTGAAATAACAATGGCTGCACGGTGGCGCAGTTGGTTAGCCGTGTGGCCTCACAGCAGGAAGGTTGCCGGTTTGAGCCTCGGGGTTCAAACTGGGAATCTTTCTGTGAGGAGTATGCATGTTCTCTCCGTGTTAGCGTGGGTTCTATCTGGGTACTCTGGTTTCCTCCCACAGTCCAAAGACATGCACCTTGGGGATAGGCTGATTGGATACTCTAAATTGCCCATAGGAGTGTGTGTGTGCATGGTTGTTTGTCTATGTGTGTTGGCCCTGTGATGGACTGGCGAC
>JBAMHV010000024.1:8850230-8865995 GCA_037177535.1 Pseudomugil gertrudae
GTGTGCATGGTTGTTTGTCTATGTGTGTTGGCCCTGTGATGGACTGGCGACCTGTCCAGGGTGTACCCCACCTCTCGTCCGTTGTGAGCTGGGATTGGCTCCAGCACCTCCGCGACCCCGTTCAGGGAAAAGTGGTAGAAAATGCATGGATGGAAATAACAATGTATGGAAAAAGTTATAATTAGAAACATAATTATACTGAAGTCAACCTATCATGGATAATCGTTCACTTAATCCAATTTAGGGTCATTGTGGGTTGAAGCCTATCCCAACAACTAGCAGGGAAGGTATACCCTAAACAGGCCACCGGTCCATCACAAGGCTCAGGGATAATCATATTGATCAATTCCAGTGTCGATAAAAACATCACAAGATCATTTCTAAGAAAATTTGGCTTTATTTAAAATAATCTAAAATAAAACATTCCTGAGCAATTTCCACATTTTTGACAGGCAGGCATGGTGTAGCTTATAAATTCCAGTATGAATTCAAAGCAACAGCATGAATCAACCTCCAGTGCCAAATTTTTACATTCCTTTGTTGATCAACCATAATAACCATTATTATTTTGTGTAAAAATAAGTGAGTGCATGTGCTCTGATGCAACCGATATGGACAATTAAAATATAAATCATAAAAATGACAACAAAAAAAAAAAACTGGTGGAAAAATGTAAAGAAAAAATAACTTTTTAGATGCATCTTGATTTTGAGCGTGAAACGAGTCCTCATTTAAAACAATGCCACTGATATAGAAGCAATTACTTTTTCAAGAACACAGCAAAATTCAGAGGAAGACATGAATCGTTTTTCTCAGCTCTGTGGCTATTTACATAGAGCTTCCCACCGCTAGAGAACTGGCGGAAGCTTAGCTTCCCAGGTGCAGAGACGTACCACATGACCACACCGGTGGGGTTCACAGACACCACGAACTCAGTGGAGTCTTTCAGTGCAGCACTAGTCTGAGTGAAGACATCAATGATCTAGGAAAGAGTTTTAAAGATCATTACGAGGTACATAACAATGTGTTTTTAGGTATCAGTGCTGTTACATAGAAATCAAGATGGGATGTAATGTTTGAACTTTGTCTGTGTGTTTTTAAAAGTAAAACTTCATAAATAACTACTAAAGCTACTACTATCTAGGACATTTCAGAGGATTTTTTAAGGGTGGCAAAGCACCAACATCCTGTTGAGATACTAACACAAAGTGTTTTCTTTAACAAAATTTATTTATTTTAAAAAAATCAAACATAAAGAACTAAGACGATGGTGTTAGCTATGCCATGGGTTATGTTTAAAATAAGGGGCAGCATCAGTGTGCTAACTCAGTAGTAATAATGGGAGATTAGTCTATTGTGGACATAAATAAGCTTACAATAAAAGATTTTTAGTAATATTTTGTGCAGCTTGTGGAATGAAAACCTTCCAAGAGTCATTGCACGTCCACTTTTTAGTGGAGCAAACATCTATCATCCCCGAAAATATGACACTGGACAATGAAGCTGAATTAATATTACCTAAATGAAAGTAAGAAGAGTGTACACATTCTTACTAAGTGTACCTCAAAGGCCTTTAAAGACATACCTTGTAGCCGCCTGTGGTGAAGTTGAGTTTGCTGAGGGAAGTCTTGTACCGATAGGGCATGTCGTTACGGCGACTGAAGAATACTAAAGCACTAGCATTGTTTGAGAGAGGACGCCAGAACACCTCAATGCCACTCTTCTCCTGAAAAAAGTGATTCCAACATATAAAATGAAAAAAAAGAAGTTAAACTTTTTAATATGGTTTCGTTTTTTTCCTCCATCTTAACCACTTTGAGAAGAAGCAAGTGCCCCGTAGAAGTGCTTCACCTTCACAATCCGTCTTCCCTGGATACCCATGATGTCCTGGTTGATGCTGATGGCCATTTTGTTCTGCAGGATGCTCCGCGCCTCATTACTGATGATGCGAAGGTCATTGGACATGAACAGAGGAGCTGCCATGATCGCCCATAAAGCCATCTGAGCTCGAGACTGGTCCATGCTGAGGCCAAAGTCACCAACAATCAACTGTGGAGTGCAGAATCATGCAATAAATGGTCAACTTTTAGCTAAACAGGGGAAAAGTATGTCAGATAAATCTATAAGGTTTTAATGAAAGTGAAACCAACCATATCAGGGTCATTCCACCTTCCTGGTCCCCCTGCTGGCGCCACAACATCCTGGTTTTCAAAAAACCAGTCAACAATGCTCAGCACACTGTCCCAGGAGTCCTGGATGTCATCATAGTTACGCCAGAGATTACAGATCTCCCCCAGCTGAGTGTAATTTACCTGAAAACATCAACTGCTTTCACACGGGCAACCAAGCAGAGACAAAAACTGGACTCTGTGAATAAAAACATACTCCTCACTGTTGATAATAATGCAAAATATAAGCTAAATCTTTTAATGAATATTAACATGCCGATGATACCTTTGGTGGCAAACCACCCTGATAGGCAGGCCAGCTGCAGGAGTAGCCAATGGGGCGGCCCGTAGCATTTAAAGCTTTTGACATGAGCGGGTAACCTGCACAGATCAAGAGTCCAATAAGCTCACATTAGCTTCAACTAAGAAACCCCAACAGGAAACCTCCGGGGCTCTTACCCTGCGCTTGCTCTGCATCGTTGGAGTAACAGCCATCTAATTTAAGCATGTCCACCTCCCAGTCAGCAAAAGTTTGAGCATCTATTTGGATTTTGTCCAGCGGAGTGCCAGGGTAGCCCCCACAGGTGTGTGTGCCCATGTCCCCATAGATGCCCAGTTTGAGACCCTTGTCATGCATGTAGCGTGCCAGCTTTTGGATTCCTCCTGGAAACCTGAGAAGAAAAAACACCATAAAACATATGTGTGAGGATTATAGCTGAGCAATTAAAGATTTTCACATTAAGAATTAGTTTTGTAACCACACAACCATACTGCAGCCTACTTTTTAATGGCATAATAAGACACATGCTCGCATTTATTTTGTTTGCAATAAAATCTTTTATAATGCCATATTAGTATAATATACTTCTGCAGTATGTAAGCACATGCACAGTGTACCTCTTGGGGTCAGGCTGCAGACGTCCCTGCTTGTCTCTCTCCATAGAAGACCAGCAATCATCTATGTTTACGTAGACGTAACCAAGTTCTTTCCAGCCATCCTCAAACAGTCGGTCTGCCATGTTGATGAACAGGTTCTCACTGAGAAGAGGACAATCATGTTTTATAACAATCAGAACAACATTTATCATCTGCAAACATTCAATACATTAATGCTTCATTTAGAGAAACGTATTTAGTGTATTGCTTAGTTACAGTTGCTCTTTGTGATGAATATAATATTTTGATTGCTTACAAAAAGAAATACTATAGTAATATGCTATAATTGTATAATGTTTGCTTACCTAATGCAGTTCTTGGGGTCATATTCACAGTCAATGTCACAGCGGAAACGCTCCCATGCCAACCAGCCCATAGGAGGGGTCCTCATCAGTCCGTTGTCGAGGGCAAAAGTGGTCATAGAGAGCACAGGGATGAAGACAAGTACCGTAAAGTGCATTCCTGCAGATTAAAAACAAGGTGTGTTGAATGTCAAAGATCACAGAAAAATAGTGATAATGATAAATTAAGGAAAATACCTAGTTAATATACTGCCCTGCACAAAAATCTCCTGAATCACTTCTTTAAACCAACACCTCTAACCTGCTGACTCTCACCTGACTGGGTGTGCCTAAACAAGTGTTGTTTCTTGTTTTATGCTGTCTGCTGACTGTGCTTGACACATACACTGTATAAAAAGGGCTTGACATCAAACTCCAACATAACAGATATTAAAACAGTGGACAAACGTTTGAAAGTAATCACGCAATAATTTGTAATGAAAATTAAGTTTTTCGGGTTTATTTATACAAGTCTGTTTGCAAAAAAATGACAGTTTTTCTTTTTAAACTTAAAACGCAAAGTGATTTTATATAAATTATTGTAAGGAAGTGAAAAAAGCAACTTACTGAAATGGGTAGTGAAATCTATAACACAGACAGGCAGGATTAGGAGTTTAAGTCTCACTCGGTTCGTTTTTAATTCAGTGTAGTTTTACTTTTGTGTCGACCAGACTGAAGGACTCACAGGATGAAGGAAGTGGAAATCACGTGGTACAGCGTCTCAGTCACCTGACCACAGCAGGAAGCAGGAGAGCGCGTCAGTTTAGGTGTTACGACAAAAACTGTGACCCATCAGAATCTGTGACCTCAGAGGTACTTGCATACATTTCTCTATAAATACGTCTTAAAAGACGAGCAATGTCTTGAAAACACTTAAAAACTAATAAGGAGCATTGTAAAAGAATTGATTTGATATCTGATTTTATCGTTCATGTCACTATTCTTGTGACAGACAAAAATCATCATTTCTGATCGCCATCAGAACTTGTGACTACTGTATCTTTAGTATAATGAACTCAGATTATAATTTCCCCTCTGAGGGGCTAACAAAGGGTTTCTCGTCTTATTATAAGTGTTTCAAGCCCTCTGACGTCTTGTAAAAAAATATATCATGCAGCGAAATGTAAACTAGCGCCTCCTGTGGTCACATATTCTGATGGGTCACAGATTTTGTTGTAACACCTGCCTCAGTGGCTTTTCTTCGGTCCATAGACTGTATAAAAGTCGAGATCCATCCCGATCTTATCTTTGCGAGGAAAAAAATATTTCCATCCTACATAATTTTCTCTATAACTTTATTCATGATTGCATGATAATGCAGAGTTGCCAGATAGTGAAAAATAAATCCTCCAGTAGTTCCTTGTTTAACCTGGTCTTTCTACTGAGGTGAGATTTAAAGTCATAGTAACAGTTAAATGCACGGCTGTATTTCACATGCACATTTTTTAAACTAAATTTTGTAAACTGCGCAAAAACTTGCAGATAAGGAAAAAAAGAAAACAGACTACTTTTATTATTTAACAAAGCACTGACAAAAGCTTTAGTGTAGGACTTTTTTTTTGTTCTTTTTGTTTCTTCACTCTTATTATTTCAATAATATGTGTAAATTTTGTTAATGGAAAAAAACAAGCCAATCCCTTTCCTTGGTCCTGCAAAGGCAGAGGCATGAATAGCTGGCGAATGAATGACAAAGACACTTTAAAAAGATTCAATTAAATTCAGCTTTGAAAAGCTTTTTCTCATTTTAAATTTTAGGTTGGTCTTGAAGGTAGTTTATATAGAAATATGTGATTATGCAATAACAAAGCTGTGACTTCAACTTATTTTTCTGATCATAGGCTGAGGCCAAAGTGTCTCTCACTCTGCAGCTTCTAGCAGATGGAGGTAGCAGCCTGCTACAACCTGCTGTAACCATGAACCTAACAGGACAACCTTCATCACTACCTCTATTTACCCTTTTGTATAGTGTGCCCTTGTGTGTAAAACTTTGATTTGGGTTATTCATGCAACACCTTAACACTTCTAACCTCTTCTGTTCAACTTGTACAGGCTCCCTTTGGGTCAAATAGTACAGACCTTTAACATCAATTATCACAGTTACGCAGACAATACACAACTTTATGTGTCTGTCACCAGATGACTACAGCACTAGACTTACTGTGTCTTTGTTTGGAGCAAATAAATACCTGGATGAGAGAAAATTCTACAATTAAATGAAGAAATTATTCTGTTTGGTATAGCAAACATTGGTTGACAAATGGAGACTCTGGCTCTTGAGGTTTTTTTAATAGTTGGTTCTAAGCCTTGTAGAAACTCTGCAATATAATCTTGGTTTGATGAGTCAGAGCTATACAACGTTTTGTAAAAATAAGTCACATGTTGGAAGATTTCCTTTTCATTAGCACAAATTACATCATTAATTATAAGTTTACAAAGACATGGTTGTTTATAATTCCTTTCCTCAAAGTTAAAGAAGTATTTGGTGCATTTTTCACCTTGCTCTAACCATCTCCTTAGATCTCACAAAAGCCTCTTCTTCATTTGGCTATTTTGTCCAGTTCCGCTTGTGCAGCAGTCAGATTTTCTATTTCTTTTTGCGATAAATTGAATTTACCTGATAACTCTATTGTTGTAATCATGAGATTCTCTTCCATTGTTCATCATGTAAAGCTTTTTACTCAGAAGGCAAGCTTCAGACCTCAAATTTCATCAACTTCCAGTGTTTACAATTCATTTAGCTTGTCTCTATGTCTGTCTGTAATTTTTAAGACTTCTTTTTGGAAATCTTTTTTGTAATAAAGTCTTAGTTTCCAATAGTCACTGTTTAGCTTATATGTCCTTACCCCGATCAACACTAATATAAATACCTTTGTGATCGGTTCCCTTGCCTAATGTCGCAATACTTTTTTGTTCTGTTGTAAAGAAAAAGAGAGGCGTCGAATCCGATTATGGCTATAAGAGTGCACACATTCTTTTGCTTGTGTGTGTATGTATGTGTGTGTGTGTGTATTCCATCTGACCCTCTCAGCATCAAGTCAGCATCACATACCTGATGTGACCATGTTAACATGGGAATGTTGGTGTTAAAAGAAACCCAGTAAGTTCTTCAAAGGATTCATTATGAGTGGAGATGAAGAACAACTTTATTAGTCCCCAGTGGGGCACTTCTGTTCCAGTACAGCCACACCAAGATTACAACATACAGCACCTATACAGACATATACATGTAACAACTGTTCTGAGGTGCAGCCAGCTTAACGCAACTCACCTTTGACCACAAAGACGTTTGTTGTTTGCTGTTTTGGCTGCTTGTGTTTATACTGTAAAGTGCTATTCATTTCATTAATGCAATGTTTAAACTCCCATTTCCATTAATATTCACGACTGTAAACTATTTTTTCAGTATGTTATAACTAAGAATTAAAAACATTGTTTATTGCATAACAAATACAAAATAATAATACGAAATGATGGCTTACTTTGCAGCTTCTCTGTTCTGGCTATTGTTATATTTGTTATGATGATATATAGGTCTAACCTCTTTGGCGTAATTTCTGTATTAGTTTAAACATAATAGTAATACGTATTAATTTATCATTCGCCTTCCCATTGTTACATTATTAGATTTTTTGTTGTCTTGTTTGTTTAATATAGTTCCTGTAAATCTTCTCTTGTCTTTTCCTGTTTCTGTATGGCTGTCGCAAGATTACCATAAATAAACCCATAGTTCAAACCTCTATCTGTCTGTGTGTGTGTGTGTGGGGGGTGTGTGTGTGTGTGTGTGTGTGCAGGTTATGCGTGTTTTCATGCAGAGTAGCAGTGACGTTGCAGGAGGAGGAGCTACGACAGGGAGACATGGCAGACGCAGGTCTCGGTAAGGGGATCGCTTAAGTAGCAGATACAAAAGATCTATACTGACAGAGAACGAGTAGAAATAATATTATTAAATAGCAAATCGACTCTCCATATAGCTGCTTATATCAGCATGTAGCCTACAGTTCTTTGAAACGTTATGAAAGTTTCTATATAAACCTGCTGGCTGCTAAAGTATTAAACTGTGACTATGAATGTTTTTGTTGTCATTTTTCTGAATATTAGTTATACCAACTCAGTTTTTATTATACTAAGAAACTCTGTTGAAATGCTTGTTGTTCTTTCGTACGGTAGACATGCTTCCTGGTTTTAAGTTTCAGTAAGGAACCGCTGGGTCGTTTTCACTTTCATCTTAAAGTGACACATGTTGCACCATACTCCCTGCAGAATGGTACTTACCACAGCTGTATACCCGTAAATTATCAGTTATAATTGGGGAAACTTCTATAATGTGCAACATTTAAACACCGTAAACAGAAATATAGGTCATCTTAAGCATTTTAAATACAGTTTGATAGTCTGAAACAGGTGTCTTCCTTATTTCCTGCTCTTTAAGGGCCACATTCCGCAGGTGGTAGAAGTTTCCCTGCAGCTCTTGCAGCTAAATGTAAAACCTGTAAGACAACCCAGAAAGACCAAGATGACGGGGTCTAATAAATAGCCAAACATCATATTCAGTTATACCAAATTTTTGTTGTTAATTATAAATATCACTGTGCAAAGGAGGGAACTACAATCAAAAGCATGATAAAGTCTCACCTTGGTGCACTGATTATCTAGCAGTTGTAGCGCTTATGAAGAATCTGTTTACAAGTGCTTATAACGAGCAGGTAAAAGAATGAAAATGTTCTGGTGAAAACAGAGATAACTCTACACCAAGATAAATTCACAGTATCTTCAAACTTGCTAAATAAGTAATAATTTACCACCTAAAATCTACAGAAAAGCTATAATTAATTGTATTTATGTAGATGCTGCCAAAGTAGTATTTTAATCACTGCATTTATTTTCAAACAGTGACAAGCCTTTGTGTTCTCAGGTGCTTTCTACATGGGAAGGGTTATCCTCGGAAGTGCAGCGGCTGGTTTTGTGTTTGGAGAAGCTGCGTCTTTTGCAGTTCAGCCAAGTCTGACTAAAGATGTCACCCTGCTGCATGCTGCAACCTTTGCTGCTGGCCGTGCTGGTTCTACAGGTGTCTCAGTCGTTACAGCATGCCTCGTCTTCACCTCGGTGCTCTTGTCGCTTGGATGCGGTTTCCTTCTCGCTGCCATGTTGATGAAACTGTTGACTAAAGCCGGTGTGAGGTTGCCGTGGCTAATAGAGGTCACAACAGGTGCATCTGTAGTAATGGGCGCTGTTATTACAGGAGTGTTGGTGGGCATCCTTCCTCCGTTGATCTACATTGCTGCTCAAGGTGCTCTGGTCCTTTATGTCTACTCATACTCCAACATCAACGACATGACCACAGCTCTGTTAATCATCTTTACCACGTTGTACCTCAGTGTTGTTTATGGACAGATTGGTGCCACCGTTGGATTATTTTGTATGATACTCACCATCTGTGTCCTTTATGCCCTTCGAAAGACCCTGACAGAGCGGCTGACACAAAGACCAAAATCGGAACACGGATGCCAACTGTTGGAGAGGATATTTTTTTATTCTGTTTTTGTGGGAATTCTGGGTTTTTTTGTCGGCTTAGGGGCTGGTAAGACAGGCGAGGGGTCAGAAGCAGAGATGGTTTTGATGCTGCAGTCAGTCCTTTGGGTGGCGTCTCTGTCTGCAGGGCTACTAGGAGCTGGTCTGGGAACAGTGTCCATGGTCGGATTGGGCACAGAGGCAGCAGGGAAGGTTGCTGTGGCAGCTACTTTCATAACATCAGTGGCTTTGAGAGCCGTTCTGCAGCAGAACTCTTCTCTGGGGACAAAAAGCTGCACAGGAGCAGCATTAGGGGCAGCTACAGCTGCAGGGGTGTCACTCGGTGCTGCAAGTGTTTCAGCCAAACAAGCATTTGGGTCTAGGAATTTAACTTTAGCAGTTTTAGGATCTGTTGTTGTTGGTGTGGTTGTAGCCCTGGAAGGAGTTGCACTGAGAGCAACTCTGCTAACTACATCAGAACTTATAACAGTCACACTTGTTGCAGTAGGGGCATTTGTTCTGGGTGCACCAAAAAGCCCATTCCATACTCAGGTGAATTTGCAAAGGGGTCTTCTCATGGGGACAGACCTAATTAAAGGAATTGGCATGGAGACGGTCACCGCAGCAGCAGCACCTATTGGAGCAGGGGCACTTGGGGCTGCAGCATTAGGCACTGCAGCTCTGGGGAAACTGGGGACTGTAGGGGTTCTGGTGGCCATAGTGTTAGCTCTGGGAAGTGTCCTAAGTGGCATGATAGGAAAATCCCAACCATCAATAAATACACATATAGACTGATTAATGACTTGCAGTGACCTGCATTTCATTACTGCAAGTTTACCAACAAAATCCTTTAAAGTTTACACAATGAAGTGTGTTTGATTGTTTCATGAAATCTGGAATTTGTGTCATAAGCATGTATTTCTGTGGTTCGCTGCTTTTGAAATGAAAATAAGATTTTAAAAAAAGACAAAATCTGTTGTTTGTTTGTTTTGTGTTTTGTTTTCACAGTATGCACTGCCACATTTCCCAAGACGTGCTTCGTCATTACTTGGGGTTGATCTTAGTAACAGTAACAGCAGCTCTGTTTACTGAAAACAAGGGGCGGGATTAAAAAGAGCACGAGTAGAAAATGTTATCAGAGTAGATTAATTTCTCACATTTGTCTCAAGTTGATTAAAAGTATCGCAGGTTTGTTTTTATTGGATTCGCCTCTCAGCTCGTATAGATTTAAATTATCCTCCTGCATACGCAGCTCCAGTCAACCATGGCACTAAGCAGGATTTCCAAAAGGTCTGTTTTTCTACTGTGCCTGAGGAAAAGAGAGCACTTTTAAGGTTTTTTGTTTGTGTTTGTTTTTCCTTTTAAAACTACAACTACATAATGACACCTGGTGAATAATAAGGTAAGGGCTCTGTGAAGGAATTGGGAGAGTGCGGAGAAAGTCCTTAGACTAAATAATTCTCATTATTTCAAAACTTCAGTGTAGTTTGATCAAAACTTCCTCACAATTTGTCGATATGTGATTATATCCAAAAGTAGCGCGATGAAAGGTCGCACGTGGATTTGTGCTCTCTCTGCGCTTCTGGATCACATTAACCAAACGGATTAAGCAGCATGTCTCTGAACCGGCTTCCTACTACAGACACGGAACAGTCTATAGAGTGCTCAGTGGACTATTCAGTACAAGTCTCCAGCAATGCGGGTCACGAGCCTGGTCGCAGCCGTGATGTAGCCGTGCGCCAGTCCAGCTGCTGCGGGTGCCTGCCGCGCGCAGTGCGCCTCACCTTTACGCCCGACTCACTGGAGAAGCTTTACCAGAACTACTTCCGACGGCAGAGAGAAGAGAACCTGCTGGTATTAGTGACGTTTGCAGCTCTTTTTAACAGCTTCATTATCATCATGTGCGCTGTTGTTTACACTGATGACAAACTAGCCATGGTAGTGGTCGCATCCGTAGGGCTGGCTGCGGACATTGTGCTGCACCTGCTTTGCTGGTTCCGCAAACTTCCCGCGTCACCTGTGGCACGAGGAGCGGTACCCTACGTACTGTGGCTGATGGTTACCATTCATGTTTTGTGCTACATGGGGCTGAACTACCAGCGGTTTTCTGAAGCCAGTCACTCTGTGGGCTGGCAGGCTTTCTTCAGTTTCTCCGGCTTTCTGACTCTACCGCTGAACCTGGTGCCCCTCGTCCTGCTCACGGTCCTTTCCTGTGGGATACACACTCTGGTTCTAGGGGTGACTGTGGTTCAAAGGTTGGAGGATAACCTGCAGGGGCCCATGCTGGCGAGACAGGTAAGTAAAAGATGGAGGGTGATTTATGGGGAGGAGGGTGTCACAGGAGATTGTGGAATTAGTTTGTGGAATTTAGGCTATATATATATATATATATAAAGCCATCATTTATTTAGCTTTTTTATTCTTTTTCTTTTACATAGTTTCATTTTCTTAGACTCAAAATTAATCTCAAGGGTCGCGGATAAACTGGGAGCATCTTATAACTATTTCATTCACATTAATGCTGTTTTTTTTTATATCAAAAGTGAAGCTAGGCATTTTATTTAATTCTAAACACAAAGGTCTAAAATTAAAAACAAATGTCACAAAATACCACAACAAAAAACTTCTGGTACAACAAGCAACAAAACAGAAAACACTTTCATTATTAAAATGAAAAAGATTTTTAAAAATGTTCATAAAAAATAAAACAGAAAGAAAACACTTAGAAATACAGTAAATAAAAAGCAACGGTGACAAAGATTTTTTTCAGACCCTCTGGGTTTTTCATTTTTTTATTGCTGTGCTTTCTGAAATGTGTTTGCTGTTATTTATTTGTGCTAAAAAAATGTTTTTCATTTTGTTTTTGTGTTTCTGGTTTTTCTGTCATGTTTAAACTTTCCACACTGTGTTTTTACAGGCCAATGTAGTCAATAACTTTGGTTTTTTAGGAAACTTATCAAACACATTGCATAAAAACGGACTCCACTTTTACCATTACAGAACTTATATTTTTTTAATAATCTTACATTTCCAGTCCGTGACAACAACAACAAACCCCCTGCCTGGAATAAGCAGTAGACAAAATTAAAATAATGTGTTTCCCTGCAATATATATATATACATATTGAAAAAACCCACATTTTTCTCTTCCCTTAGCTTCTTGCCAATGTGATGCTGTACTTGTGTGCAGCAATAGTAGGTGTGATGTCATTCTACATGGCAGACCGTAAGTACAGGACAGCGTTTTTGGAAGCTCGTCAGTCACTGCAAGTCAAACTAACTCTCGAGGAACAGAGTACCCAACAGGTAAGTGGGACACACGTATCTATTAAGATACTATGTTTTTGATTGCTTTTTAAGAGACTCTGACCTTAGCTGTAACTGCTCCCAGACCCTAGGCTTGACCTTATCCTGACCTTAAAGCACAAATCACACAAATAGATCTGAGATGTAAAAAAACATGTGACCTGCCTAATCACGCTGTGTTTTCCTCAGCTGCAGACTAATAAGTTATTAGAGCAACAGTTGTTTTCACCAGCTCAGCTGCCGTCAGGGACCTGATGAGAAGGTGTCCTGTTGGACAATCAAGATGTTTACCGGATTTCCTGTATGACATACTCACATTTTTAAAAAATACCTCTTGTTTTCTTCATTTGGTAACCCTTTTTATTTTTCCTCACATTCAGCTCAAAGTGTTTAGTACCACTTTCATATTAATCGGCAGCTACATGCTATTGTGTTAATTCAACATTTTAGGCCGATCATTTTAAGCCTGCATTTAGAAATTGCAACTCCTTCTTTCTCCTTTTCACACTTTCAAGGCTGATCATATAAAATACATTTAATCAAAGCTGATTTTATTTCTCTTTTATGCGTATTTAAGGGTAGGGGGGCTGTGAAAAGCAGAAGATGTGTGGCGTGGCCTAGAAAAAAGAGAAATGTAACAAAATGAAAGAGTAGCATAAATAAAATCCCAAATGCCTTTTCAGTTAAGAGAACAAACAAACCAGCCAAGCTAAACACACCTGACAAATTGACAGGCCCTCTTGAGAACCACTAATAAACCAAGTTTTGCATGCTATACGTAATTACCCATGCACACCTTTTTATGTCTTGAACATGATAAAACTCACACTCACATCTGCTGATTGTCTTTCCATGTAGGAGGAATTATTACTGTCCATACTGCCCAAACATATTGCCGATGAGATGCTGCAGGGCATGAAGAACCAGGCCAATGAGAAGGAAGTCCAGCAGCATCAGCAGTTCAACACTATGTACATGTACCGTCATGAAAATGTCAGGTTAGGATTAAAGAATCAGCTTCTTTTTGAGTTTTTAAAACTTTTAACGTCATTACAGCCATAAGCGCAAAAAGAGTGCAAGCAACTTGTTCTATGAATTTGTGTTACAGTATCCTCTTCGCTGACATTGTGGGCTTCACCCAGTTGTCCTCGACCTGTAGTGCCCAAGAGCTTGTAAAGCTGCTGAATGAACTGTTTGCACGCTTTGATAAACTGGCAGCGGTAAGTAGCATCAGCGTGTTTCCCCCGTTCATCTCCTATATTCCTGTCTTTATATTATTCTGTTATCAATATGGATTTATTATTGCTTAGGTCACTTTTGACTGCAACTGCTAAAAGTGGAGCCAATGTGATCTCATTTGTAGCTTATAATGTAAGATAGTTAAATATACTGAATCCACTGTCTATGTCTGAATAAATATAGAGTTTTAATTATTTGGCAATCTTTGTTTATTTAGCACAGCATCACAGTTTTTTTTTAAATACAGGTGTAGATCATATTAAATACCTCACTTTGTTTTACAGCAACATCATCAATTGAGGATAAAGATTCTTGGAGACTGTTATTATTGCATCTGTGGCCTTCCTGACTTCAGAGAGGATCATGCTGTTTGCTCAATAATGATGGGACTTACGATGGTAGACGCTATCTCGTAAGTAGTGGTGACTGTACTTTTACAATTCATGGATGTTAAAAGAAAAGGTTTCCACATCTAAAAAGACAGAAAGTGTGTGTAGAGGGCTGACAATGAAGTAGGCAAAGTCATAAACTTTACACAGGAAAACTGATTTCTTGAGCAAAGCTAGAGTTAAATAGAAACATGGAAGAAAATAATTTTGTTTGTTCTTTTTCAGCAGCATGCAGTTAAAACAGGGATGTATGAATGTAACCTTATTACAGTGATTCATTTAATGCTTTCTCTCTTTTTGTCCAGATATGTGCGTGAAAAGACAAAAACCCAAGTAGACATGCGTGTGGGTGTTCACACAGGCACTGTGCTCGGAGGAGTGCTCGGACAGAAGCGCTGGCAGTTTGATGTTTGGTCCACAGATGTCACTGTGGCTAACAAGATGGAGTCTGGAGGACTTCCAGGGTAGGAAAAACAATGTGGACTCAACAGAGATCGGTCATGGTGTTTGTGTGCAGTTTGTTTTGTGTGCAGTTTGAATGATGTGATTTAATGTACATGCAGGAGAGTGCACATTTCCCAGAGCACAAAGGACAGCCTGCATGGGGAATTTGAACTAGAGCCAGGGAATGGTGGGGAGAGGTGCGAGTACCTGTTGGAGAAGGGGATAGAAACTTACTTGGTTTTAGTCCCTAAACACTCAGTTAATGGACTCAGAAGAAATGTAAGTAGTTTGTTGTTTAAAAAACACTGTTTTAGAAAATTATGTCTATTTTATACATTTATAATAGTGTAACCTTTGTTCCTTTAGATGCCAGTAGCACTGAGCAACAGAAACTCAGACCAGCTGATTAACACGACTATAACCAAGGGGAACACAGCCTTGCAACAGTCTGTGTCAACTAACTCTAAAAAGGAGGTGAATTATTATTAATTGTCAAGTTTTATCCACACGTTATATGATTTGGGTTAGATTTTTGCAGATTGGGCTTCGTTTATTCTGTTGATTGATCAAATCAAAAAGAACTTCACACATAATTTTAATAAAAATGTACAGGCAGTTTTTCCAATACAAAAATGTTAGTATGATTACCATTTAATTTGTTAACATAGCTATTCTCACTTTTGTTGCTGATAATCATCAGAAGAAGAAGAAGGATGAGGAACAAGCGATCAATAGGCGGCTGCAGCAGGAGCTGCTGGACAGAGAATCCCAGCAAATGTAAGAGAAACAAGGAATTACAGAAAAAAATATCTTTTAAGGTTTAAATTCAAGAAAAGAATAAGCTAAGTTTCAATGCCATTCGCTACTCTCTATCCCAGGAGCAACAACACAAATATTGTGAAATTGCACTGAACATAATAACGCCTTCTTGAGGAACTGTTGGCCCTTAATACATGTGCCAATACTGATACTCTTTCCCCACTACATGTGCATGCTGCTGTTTCTACAGAATGAAGGATCATCAAATAAACCCCATTTCACTGCGTTTTGTGGATGTAAAGTTGGAAGAGCACTTTTCCTCTGAGAAGGAGAAGCGAAGCGGAGCCGCTTTCTGTTGCTGCATCGTTGTGCTCTTTTTCATCACAGCAATGGAGGTGTTCATTGATCCACTGTGAGTTAATGCTTCTTATTTGATTGCACCACGGGATGCTGGTATTTAGCTGATATAAAATAAATATTATTGAAAGTTTTTTTCTCTTTTGTATCTGTTCAGTTAGGATTAAATGATAGCTGTTGTTTTTACAGGTTGGTTGTAAACTATGTGACTCTTGCAGTAGGACAGGTGTTGTTATTAATCCTCACAGTTTGCTCCTTGGCTGCCATCTTTCCCAGGGTGAGTATGTAACTATAATTAAAATCTATATATATATATAT
>JBAMHV010000024.1:8866025-8904578 GCA_037177535.1 Pseudomugil gertrudae
ATATATACAGATCTTTTGTCTTAATAACATAAATTCTGTGGAAAATTTGCAACTAAAGAACTGCATGACTATTATTTTCCATTTTAAATGAGTCATCCAGAAAACAAGATATTTGTTATTTCCTATTGCAATTTTTAAAAACTGTTTACTTATCACAGATGTTCTCAAAAAGATTAGTTTCTTTTTCAATGTGGATCGATCGCACCCGGTGGGCAAGAAACACATGGGCTATGGCAGCCATATTTGTTCTAACCATGGCTGTGATCGCCGACATGGTGAGACTGTAAATCTCACTTTTTTTCTCACGTTATTTAGTTTCCGTTCTCTACTGGAAAATGCACATAGTCAGTATGGGTGCCTTACCTTTGTTTCCACTTCCTGCTCATTAAACTACCATTGCCTTTTATGTGTCTGACTACATGCTCCCAGTGGAGTCTATTAGTTGTCTGTCTTACTGCCGGCTCATTTGTCACAGCCCCAAAGGGGCGACCTGCTACACACACTGCTACCTTTGAGGTCCAATGTGAATAAAGGATGCTAAAGTGAGAATTTATTTCAGAGCAGTGCCTGTCATCTAGTAGTAACTGTCCCTTTTTTCCAAGTCTTGAAAAATATGTTAAACTTAAATGTAAAGCTGTTTGTGAATAGATTTCCTGCAATTCAATCCTGTTTCCAACTAAACATTCTGGTTTTTGCAGCTAAGCTGTGTGCCATCATCACTTCAGGTTTTCAACAGTACATTTGGCCCCATGCTGGAGTCTTTTGGTGATCGAGGCTGTGCAGATAATCCAAAATATTATAGCTTCATGGCTGTGATGTCACTCATTGCAACTGCGATGTTGGTGCAGGTCAGCCACTTGATTAAATTAGGCCTCATGGTGATGGTTGTCACAGCAACTGGTGCTGTTAATATCTACAGTTGGCGGGACATATACGAGCTGTATGATTACATACGGTTTGCTTCCTACAGGTGAGAAATGGGTTGAATATTTACACAAAATCTGTTTGTGCTATTATTGTTGCACTTTCTTTTTGGGCAGGTGTTAGTAGGTCTGCATGTGTTGCATCTAATGACATTTTTCTCCTTGTGCCCCCAGAACATCCATGGTGCCATCCAAGTACCTTATGACTATGATGATTATTGTCATGATGATTAACTTTTACATTTTTGCTCGCCACGTAAGTTACTAGGCTATTACACAGGGTCTTTGTGACCCACAGCCAGTTTCTGTCATGACAATAAGCACTTTAAGTAGGATGATTTTTTTCTATAATTTTCTGTCAAAACACCACACTGCTGAATTATCAAACTTGTTTGTGTGAAGTTGGAACAGCAATCCAGGAAGCTGTTTCTGTGGAAGATTGGAGTGCATGACCAGAAGGAGAGGGTGTCCGAGATGAGACGCTGGAATGAAGCACTTGTTACCAACATGCTGCCAGAGCATGTGGCCAAACACTTTCTGGGCACTAAAAAAAGAGATGAGGTATATTTATGATTTTACCTTTACTATATGGATATCCAATTAAAAGAAAAAGAAATCGTGACAATTTTCAAGACAGAGGAGGAATATCCTGCAGCATTATGTAATCAGATTCACCTTTTGCTTTCTTTGTGGACAACACTGCCATCTTGTGGTTTCATGCATAAAAGAGGTTAAAAATACTCTTTAATGGAATTAAAAAACCTATAAACATGCAATTTGTCTTTTGTAGGAGCTGTACAGCCAGTCCTATGATGAAACAGGTGTGATGTTTGCTTCGATCCCCAACTTCTCTGATTTCTACACTGAAGAGAGCATCAACAATGGAGGCCTCGAGTGTCTCCGGATTCTAAATGAGATCATCTCAGACTTTGACAGTGTGAGTTCAGTCATTCTGGAGTTGGCTCTACATGATTAGAAATCAGCTATTAGCACAACTCTACCTTGACATTACAATGGTAATGACATTTTCTCTACACATACATATATACATATATATATATATATATATATATATATACAGTATTATAATATTATATATAATATATAATATAATATTATAATAAGTATTATTATTAGTTTTTCTTTAAATCAACCCACAAGTGGAAGTTACCAAATCTATTTTTCCTCCTAGTTATTGGACAGAGAAGAATTTCGGTGCATCACAAAGATCAAGACAATAGGAAGCACCTACATGGCTGCCTCAGGACTCACACCAGAGAGCAATACTAATGGATACAGCAACCGTAAGGTATGATCCTGTAATAGCGTCTGTAAAATTGTGTTCTATTGTTTTATCTAAAAAACTAAATTGGTCAACGTTGGTAACTTCTCTTCCAACAGCCAGAGGACAAGTCCAGCAAGGCGCACTGGCAGCACCTGTCTGATCTGGCAGACTTTGCATTGGCCATGAAAGTCACCCTTGACAACCTCAACAAACAATCTTTCAATAACTTCATGCTACGCATCGGTGAGCATGTGCCTGCGAGTGTATACCTCTAATGTATACCTGTCTTCATGTCAGCTCATTTATCTATTTAGGATTGAATAAAGGAGCAGTTCTTGCAGGAGTGATTGGAGCTCGTAAACCTCACTATGACATCTGGGGCAACACAGTTAATGTGGCCAGCAGAATGGAGTCAACTGGAGTGATGGGAAATATCCAGGTAGCAGAGAGACACAACCGATTCACAGAAACATGTTATCTATTTTCTATACCTGCTTATTACAATGTGCGGTTGCAGGGGCCTGGAACCTGTCCTTTTGTTTTTAGTGTTGTGTTCTGCTTCACCCTCAGGTGGTGGAGGACTGCTATGACATCCTGAAAGAGTATGGCTTCCGCTTTATTCAGAGAGGGCCTATATTTGTCAAAGGGAAAGGAGAGCTACTTACCTTCTTCATGAAGGGGAGAGAAAAGCCCAAGTGCAATGCTGGTCCATTGACTACTGCTCTTCCACACCAAGTTGAAGATGTTTCCTGAAGATTTTCGTCAGATGAAATGTACTTAATGCATGGATGGAGCAATGGCAAATATTACCGGAATTCTGTCATGTACTGCTCATTTTTCAAGCTGTTTTTTTTCTGTAAATTCTATTGTGAATGTAAATCTTGTGGAAATAGGCCAACACATCAAAATACCGTTATACAGCTATTAAGAACAACAAAACCATTTTATTAAGTTGTACATATTTTTTAATTGTCATAAGGAGGTTCATTAAAGATGAAATCAGTAATGTTGGACTTAATTGATTTCTAAACTGGCATGTTATTTTCATGTATGTAAATAGGAAATAATTTGAAAACTTTAAGGAACAGTGGCAACAGATAAAAGTGATACATTCGAGTATAATACATAAGATCTTTGTAGTGACTTAAATACTTCAAACAGCTGATTATTTTACAAGGAAAGGGTAAACAAACTCCCGGTTATCACTCATTCAGATGCATGGACTTAGAATCAATGGTTCCTGATTAAACAAAGATAATTACAGCTTCCTGGAACAACAGTGAATCATGTCTTCTTCATACATATGATCTCAAAGACGCAGTGTTATCTTTACTGTTCAAAGATGTGGTATCATCATAACAGGAGTAAAGCTTTGAATATTATGTGAAAAAAAATGTAGATACTTTTAATTCATGCATAGGAAGGTTCCAGATGTGCTTATTTTTTACTTGTCTGTTTATGTACATTTTAAGATTTTTTGTTAATCCTGTGCTCAAGATTATAAGATAATTTAAACTTTTCACACTGCATTTATACCGTGATAATGAAGCATATTTCTGCTATAATTTGGGTTTTTGGTTAATTCCATCCATCCATTATCAACCGCTTTATCCCAGAGCGGGGTCGCGGGGGGGCTGGAGCCAATCCCAGCTGCCTACGGGCGAGAGGCGGGGTACACCCTGAACAGGTCACCAGTCCATCCAGGGTTTTTGGTTAATTGTTATTTTAAATGCAGTCTATGCTTGTTGACTTGTTGCAGTGCAGGAGTTAAATGTTAATGTGTTAAAGTTAGTAAATAAATACTGTTGCGTCTTTCACTATAGTAAAGGGGATTATCTTTAACTGGTTTAACCTGGCCATAATAATGTTTGCTCTGCAGTCTAATCAATTTATTAACACAATGGATATTTCTCACAGACCCTTTTTTTCTGTATGTAATCAATGATTGGTTCATTCACTCTCAGTCAGCAGGGATTCCTGTAAGGTTCATTTGGATGAATAGACACAGAATGACTTTAATTGTTCAGTGTTTAAGCCTAATCAATATTGGTATATATTGATGCTTTTACTGACTATTTATTCTGAGGATTTTTTTAGAATGTTCTGTAATGATTGGCAATCATTACAGATAGCATACCAAATGCTGAAACATATAAACTGCTTCAAAAGCTATACTCGTATTAAATATTTTATTTTAAATTAATATTTTAACAATATAATATTTAATGTATTCCCCTCCAAAAATTGTTTTGTTTGTGTTCTCTTTTAAAAATGTTGAACTGTCATATTTTACAATCTGTCATAAGATAGGCTTCTTGAATATTTATCTATTTTTACTTATATAATCCTAATAAGGTGCAAAAAGTCATTTTAAGTAATTTATTTCACCTATTCAAACATGTTAACATCAAAATTTAACTGAAAAGTATTTATTGCTTAAACGGTATAATTAATCAGTTCTCATATTTTAAAATGTTACCTTTTAATTAATGTCAGAATCAAATAATTTCATTGCTCATGTTGACTTTGAAAAAGCTTTTTGTGCAGTGTCTTGACGAATTTGAATAGATATACACATTTTATTTTCAATTATTACTCTTATGAAAATTCTAGACTTTGTAGTCATTGTGATTAATTTTTAAAATACATACATTTTCTGATATTTATTATGCTAAAGAGGTTCCCATGCACCACCCAATAGATTATAATTCTACCCGGAAGCCTGGTAGTGTAGGAATTTCCGGTTACGTCACATCGTCAGGACTCCATTAGAGTTGCAGCTGTTTTGAGAGAAACATCAACAAAACGGGACAACTGACAGTACACTTTAAGCCTGACAACGAGGCCTCAAATCTGGAAGTTTAACTATCATTTCCCACCCGGAGCTCCGCCGGCTTCTAACCACGGCCGCTCTCGGTGAGGAAACTCTGGCCTCCGCTTCCTCCTCCTCCGACTCGGACACCGGCGGAGCGTCGCCGCCCCCGCGGAAGAAGCACCGAGCCTCGGCGGCGGAGGGAGCAGGAGAGCCCGGGGCTTCAGCAGTTGTAACAGGCCTCTCTGGAGTTGTCTTGGGACTTGCTACACACTCTCAAACCACATCAGCCATCCACTTTAACCGAAGTGTTGTCAACAACCTCAGCAGCAACATGCAGTCAAACGGGGCAGGACAGGGACAAGAATCGACAGATCTCTCCTGCCTAAACAGTGCACAAAACGGAGAGTCATCCTCGACTGGTGGAGCTCACTCCAATGGGCTTCTGTCCAACACAGACAACGGTAACGGTGTTGGAACCAGTAACGGATCTTCAGTAGGGCCCTGTTCAGGGACTTCGGCTACCTCTTCGGCTTCAAGTTCGGAGGTTGGTTCGCTTAAAAAGAAGAAACGACTATCGCAGGCGGAGGAAGATGTCATACGATTAATAGGACAACATCTCCACGGACTGGGGCTGAAGTAAGTTTATACAATATGTCAGTTGAGGACAAACTTCTATATACATGTCTTGTTAGCGTTCAACAAATAAAATCAGTGTATACCAGTAGTGTTTTGTGGGAAAATGCCAAATGGCAGTTGGTAAAATCGCTAGTAGAGCGCTTGACAGACACAAACATGGGGGATGGGGTAGTAAGTTAGCCTGTCAGCTAGGCAATTGGTGGAAAGAAGGGGTCCATCTTGCACAATAACAGTTAGCTTGATAGCTAGCAGCACTAGCCACCGCTGTAGTGTTGTGTCCTGACATTAAACCTTTACACAAACAAGAAATAAAACCTAACGTGGTTATTTAACAAATTAACCACAAGATGAAAAAAGTATTATGATAGCAACGCTCATATGTGTTAACAAAAAAAGATTAATTTTGAACTGGATAAAGACATTACATCATCCAACGTTATTAACATTAATTCACATAAGACATCATTCATTAACTTGTTACGGTTTGCGGCGATACTAAAGTCATTGTCATGAGTGGACACTCTTGCTATAGCTACATATTTAACTATTTGAGCAGGATTGTCGAGTTTGTAGTGTACGATGTTTTGCGGTTCGAGAGGCTGTTGCGCAAAATAATTGCGGAAAAAATGTAAGATTAATATATCGGTTGTCAACGTCAGTTTTCGCTAATACGAGTCGTGCTTATCTTCATTTTCCAGTAAGGCTGCAAAATAAAGATGTTTTCAATCGAGGATGTTTCCACGAAACCTCGATAAGTCTGAAATGTTCTGAAAACACTGCAATAATGAGGATGTATATGAAAACAGTCCCGGTTGTTATTCCCAGGGACATTTTAAGCAGCTTTTTAATGACTGCTAATCCAATTTTTCGCAACGTTTAGCTTTGTGGTGTGCATTATCATTTCTATCTTGGATTAATGCCTTCATTTTTGTGTCACTGTGTCAGCAGCCTGTCTCAACTTGCATTGTTTATGGGAATGCATTTATGTAAAGTCAGTACCGTGGGGCGACATTTGTTCCTGAAATGAGCAGATTCACTTGGTTTCATGGCGGCTGAGGAATGCGCTCTCTACCAGCTGTTTTGGATGGAAACGCTGTGCTTGAATCTAATTATAGCATAGTAGGGTATTCATGATATACATGTTAACTCATCTTCAACGTGGCCGTGGTTGTCGCTGTTGTGTAACTATACATCCGTTGATTTGAGGTGTCCAGCCGAGAAAAGTATAGCAGCCATTACAAGGCATTCTAAAAGACAGCCCAACATCGTTGTTTATAATGGGGGGGTGGATTAAGGCGATGCATGGCATCCTGGTATGAAACAGAGCCCCTGTATTTCAACTGAGGAAATGCAAGAGAAGTCAGCTGGATGAGAAGCTCAACACAGAGCTGCTGCGCCACTTCATTGATACCTGAGAATGATGTCATCATTGTGAAGGTGTCTGCCATCCCCAGCCCCCCCCCCCCCATTTACAGAATAATTTTCATTATCCTGCATGCACATCTTATCTGGCACGTTAATGGGGGAGTGTGTTTAGTGGAGAGATGGTGTTTGGACAGATGGTTATGGTTCATGGTTGACAGGCTGAGAGGGTGATGTCAACTGCAGTGAGAGCTAGCCTCGTGTTAATGAACCTCCTACTGTCTACGTATAATGCTATGGTGGTGACACAACTGCAATGTCCTTAAATTGTTTTGAAAAATTTAGGAGTCATATGTTTGTAACCTTATAAGTATAAGACTTTATTACATGGGGAAATGGCTGAAATTACTGCAGTGGCTTCTCTTGACATGTCACTTTAAATTATCATGCTGTGACACCCTGCTGACTGAACTTACAGTTCTGATTACCAGATGAAAAGCCAGCTTTGTGTTTAATTTCAAAGTTGTCCTGTTTTTCTTCCCATAATGTCTTGCTCATGCATCAGCATAACTTTGTCAGCCTACGTTGAACCTCCCATATGTGTGTCTGCAGTCAGACGGTGGACTTGCTGATGCAGGAATCAGGCTGCAGACTGGAACATCCCTCAGCTACAAAGTTCCGCAACCATGTCATGGAGGGGGAGTGGGACAAGGTTGGTTTGGTTTTAGCATTTTGATAAAATGGTGAATTTGTGAGTGTGCTTTTAACCTGCTGACTGTATTCTGCTGTAAAATAGATAATTCAGTTAAGAAACCAGCAGACAAAGAATGTAAAGCTTCAAATAAAAACATATGTGGTTCCAGTTAGTTTTTTATAGAATCAATTGAGAGCATAAGCAAAACACATTAAGTCGTGTGTATTTGGATTACAGTTACATAAGTTCATGCTGTACAAGATCCATAAACATTCTTGACTAGTAGCAGTCCGTATCTGTATTTCACTCGTCTCTTCTTATGTGCCATTGAATTTGAAAGTGGTATTTATAGCGTACATAGCTTTACCAAAAGTCTTGCAGGCTCCATCACCAAATTTAGTTTTCATTTTATATATCGTTTGTGTTGGCACATTGTTTTCAGTATAAACATTTATGTTTATATTCATGTCTCAGAAATATTTTTAAGGAATTATATAATTAGAAGTTAAACAGCTCTCTGAAATGTTTCTAAACAGTTTGGATAGTAATATCCAAAGTGTTCATAAACAGTTTGGATATTATTATACAATGAAACATTTTGTTACGTATCCTATGCAGTTATTGTCCTAAAGTTTTGTACTGTGTTGTGAAAGCCAATGTAGATTTACTGATGTGGCATTTGAGACATTTGAATGTTTTTATGTATGTTTTTGTGTATGTTAATGAATTTAAATCACCAGTCATTATACAAAACTTAAAAATAGGATCTCAGACCTACATTATAGAGCTGAAGCTTATGAAACAGCAGACTTTATTAAAATGCATCTTCTGGAATAATGTCCATAAGTTGGAACTGAGAGCTGGGAAATAGAGAAAAAATGGGAAACAGCTTTGTTGTTCAAATGGGAAATAAACCAGCTAATTGTTTGGCTTTGTTTTAATTTAAACAGCTTAGCTGGTAAAAAAACAAACAAACATCTGTTTTATACTTATTTACGGTGGTATTGTTACTTTGGTTAAATGTTGCTAATGCTCGTGTTCTTCTATCATAGTTAACAGAAGTAACAACAACACTTAAATAAGTATAAAATAGTCTTTTAGCTTTTACTATTTCCCAGCTAAGCTTTCCGTTTGTCAAATAAATCACTTGCACATGAAGTAAATGATCTATTATTGTTTATATTGTTTTGTTTTACTTTACATCAGTAGAAACTGCTCCGCTAATGTTTTCTCTCTCTGTCTCTCCCATCCATCACTTTCCTTTTGTTTCGGTCCAGGCTGAGAACGATCTCAATGAGCTGAGGGCACTGATGCATTTTCCAAATGCTATTGTGGTAAGCTCCCTTTGCCCAAACCTGGACTGCGCTGAAAAACCAGGCACAGATGGATGTTCTAGAATTGTGCACCGATAAAGCGTAAAGCGGGTCCCTGTTGTTTACCATTGAAAGCTAAAATGTTCTGGGTTAAACTGCAGAAAGTTCAGTGTCAGAAATTGACATTACAGCAGATGTAGGTAATGAAAGTTTAGTATAATTGCTGTTTTAACACACACAGATTGTTGTGATCCTACATTCTTTTGCTGTGTTACATACCTGATACAAAACAGACACTTCATGCTGAAAATGTCACTGCAGTGATTGGTAAACAATTACCTGTGGCTATCAGTTTTATAGATTGACTGGTGATGGTGTCATATGCATCTAAAATGATACTCTTATAATAACAAGCAGCCTTATAAAAATGCTGCCATAATTAGAGTGAATGAATGAAAAATGCTTTATTGATCCCAGAGGGAAATTCAAATATTTTTAGATTACAAATCAGTAGACATTAGTAGCGATTTGGAAGGGAAAAAAATGTATTTTGTTCTGGATGGAGACTGCTTGTGCTTCCTCTCGAGGCATCGGGTTCATTGCACAGAAGCAAAGATATGACCCTGCAGTAATCCCTCACCCTGGTGCAGATTAAGCTATGAATTTACCATACGATAAACTATTTTTTCTTGTTCTTGCGGCCTCAAGAACAAAGTTCTTGCTTCTTGTGGATAATGCAACAGACTTGAATCTAATGACTGAGATGAAACACTTAACCTGTTGGAGCTGGGATGCTGCATTTGTTTTATGACAGTAAACGTCAATACAACAAGTTTTGTTAGCGCAATATTACTGTTTATATTGTGATCATTTCTGAAACCAATAATTGCATGGCAAAGTTTCTTATTGGGACTGGCCTAAACATGTACATGTTGCAAATGTGCAGTTTAGCTGTCATTGGTTTTAAAAATGTAAATAATCTCTTCGGTTTTTACTTTAGCTGTGTCTTTTTTTCTCTACTCAGCGTATGAAGTTTCTGCTGTTGCAACAGAAATACTTGGAGTATCTGGAGGATGGCAAAGTGCTGGAGGCTTTGCAGGTTCTCCGGGGAGAGCTGACGCCACTCAAGTACAACACAGATCGCATCCATGTACTCAGCGGGTACGTTTTTAATACTTTACCTGTTTGGTGGCAGTTTTAAGGCCAAGATATTATGGTAGCAGTCGGGTTTAACCAGCTACATCCTTCTGAAAATGAAATCTCTATTTATATCAGGTTAGTAACTTTGTCAGTAAAGTGAATGACCAGATGCATTGTTTTTCTAAAGAAAAGCATTCATCTTGAAACCAGTGTTTCATCCATTTAGCTAGACTATTGATTATGAATTGGCTCAAATTCAAGATGTCCCAGAAGGGCCCTGAGATGACATTATTGTGAAGTGGTGCTATATAACTAAAGCTGAAGTGAACTGAATGTAGTCATTGGAGAAATTAAATAAATTTTAGAGTCAATAATTTGACTTTTAATGTGTGACTCTGTTTTTAAATGTGGATGACTTGAATCAATCCACAATTCCATAAAATGATGTCTAATTTGACCTTGTTAGCAGCTTGTTTTCCCCTATTCATGTGGTTTATACTCTGTTGGTTCTTGTTATATCCAGCGTTGCCCTTGATACACACTGTTGTAGGTCTATGACACCACTGTTATAGTGACGTAGTATTGCTTCGTCCTCTGTAAAGTTTGATGTTTTTTTGTGATTCACACTGGAACCTTTTCGTGGGATATTCTTTAGACCAGATGTGATGTGTTTGGCACAATCACAGCCATTGTCTTGAAAGGTTGAGATTGTATCTAACCTCTGCAACACGATTAACCAGTGTGGTAAAGGATTCTATCAGGATCATTAATTAATTACAGCAAATCGAATAGTGAGAATGAATCACTCGTTTGTCAGCCTAGTTGTCATAACAGTCACCTGATTTGGGATATAATATATAGATTCATCACATCAATACTTATTTAGCCAGAATCTCTTTTGACCCTAAATTCTATCAAATTTTAAATAAAATTCTTGCTGAATTCAGAAACAAGTTTCCCAGCATGCTTATTTTTTTAATACCACTTTTCACTTATTGGTGATGTCATGCCAACAACTATTTTATCTTTTTTGTTTGTTAGTTATTGTTCTGGGGTTTTTTTTGGGTCTTTTTTTTTACAGCTGTTTTGCTACGCCTGCTGTTATTTCCTCACAGTTTGTTGTTGTGGCTAAGCAGTGTCATCGTGTTTTCTTTTAGGTATTTAATGTGCAGCCATGCTGAGGATCTTAGGGCCAAGGCAGAGTGGGAGGGCAAAGGCACAGCCTCACGCTGCCGGCTGCTGGATAAATTACAGAGTGAGCAGACATTCCTAAGCTTGCACACGTTGCCTGATTTCAACACAACTACATGCACATTTGATGTGCAGGGATGAATTTGTGTACTGCTTCTGATGTGTGTTACAGCATACCTGCCACCATCTGTGATGCTGCCCCCTCGGCGACTGCATACCTTGCTGCGGCAAGCAGTGGAGCTGCAGAGGGACCGCTGTCTTTATCATAACACCAAGCTGGACAATAACCTGGACTCGGTCTCTCTTCTTCTTGATCATGTCTGCAGCAGGTTTGTACTACACATTTCATAGACTCATAACTAAATTGTCACACTGCGGCAGCTTCAAACTTATGCATGATTTGACCTCGAACATTAAATAAATTAAATAAAGGACATTGTTTTAAAGTCAATCTTATGATATTATGCGTTGGTGGACTAAAGCCTAGCACTTAGCATGTGGCTGCCTGTTATCTCACTGCTAGGAGTTGTTCCTAGCTTTTGTTTCATAAGATTGACTTTTTATTTTCTCCCTTCTCCATTTACATTTTAAGAGCTAGGCAATGTTCTGTAAAGAGGTTTACATGAAAGATATGCACATATAAGAAAAATGTGGGGTTTCGTCTGTTGTTACAGGAAACAGTTCCCATGTTACACTCAGCAGATTCTGACTGAACATTGTAATGAGGTTTGGTTCTGCAAATTCTCCAATGATGGCACCAAACTAGCCACTGGCTCCAAAGACACTACTGTCATAATCTGGCAAGTGGACCCGGTGAGTGTTTGAGTTATTCTGCATAGTATCTCATGTGGTTAGCATTTAAAAAGTACAAAATGTGCAGTTTTTAATATGATCTGAAATATAACAAAGTATAAGTAGTACAGATGAAATGTTTTTCCAAACCCATCAACACATTGAAATGGAGAAGCATATAATATATGACACGGGTATAATAGGAATATAGCTGTGTTAAAGTTGAAAGAAAACTAGTTTATTTACAACACTGTTGGTTTTTCATCTTCATCAGATGAATTGTTGCCATTTAGATCAACATCCAGCAGCATAGCCGAGACATGACAGAGACAACATAGTAGTTTGGTGCATTTGCTACGAAAGAGATCACACCAAAGTTATCTACGTTCTGGTTACATGGCTTGTATTTCCCACATAACATGAAATACTAAGATTATACTAGCCCAAATTTCCATGTATATGTTGAAAAATTATATAAACAATACAATAAAAGACTTTCTGATCCACAGTATCGGAAAAGAACAAACACACAGGGTTTAGTTGTGAGAGGGAGGAAGGAAAAATAATGAATGGATTGAGGGAGACAGGACGAGCTGGGTGGAGGGATTGTGGTTGGACTTTTTATTGTCAAATGTTCCTGGTTTATAGGGTATA
Source organism: Pseudomugil gertrudae (assembly GCA_037177535.1). NCBI lineage: Eukaryota > Metazoa > Chordata > Actinopteri > Atheriniformes > Pseudomugilidae > Pseudomugil > Pseudomugil gertrudae. Next base: position 8,878,831 of record JBAMHV010000024.1, read on the forward strand.
GTAAATACATTATTTTACCACCAAAACCCATTTCTGAGTTGTTTTTGTTGTTTCAAAGAAGTAAACAACTGTTCAGATGTTCAAGTTGCCAGTAAAGTAAAAAATGTTGCTATCATCACTTGATCATTCAAAATTTGTTGCACAGAAAGGTTGTTTTCTTTTTTTTGGGTCAAAAGCAGCTTTTTTGCTGCAGCTTTCCATTGTTATACTGCAGGAACAAACATTTTTTCTGATGAAAGAATAACATATTGTTTTGGTAGCTTCTGTGTTTCTGTAGTCCTTGAACTCGATGTTCTGTGGGTGCTGACAGATGAGCCAACATGCTAGCAGTATGGAGCTCTGCTAAAACAAAGGCTGGCAGTGAATAAGTTAATGTTATATACCCTCTTGAAACCCATTTTGCTTTCAACTGTTTTCACAGTTCATATTATCACATAATGGGACCTAAATACTCAGCATGTCTCATTTCTTTGTGTAGGAGAGCCACCAGCTGAAGCTACTCCGAACACTGGAGGGGCACGCATATGGAGTCTCCTACTTAGCCTGGAGTCCTGATGACACCTACTTGATTGCCTGTGGACCTGATGACTGCTCTGAGCTCTGGCTCTGGAATGTTCAGGTAGTATTTTTGTAGGAGTTACTGAATCCAAAGCCATGATGTCTTCAAACAGCTGCGTTACCATAAGTTATTTAAAGACTGAATGTGATGACAGCGTTTCATACAAAAAGGTGGATCTGAGATGTTAATGAAAGCACAGAATATAAATTCATTGTAACATTAACAGTAATACTAATACTGGATTTGGTTTATATGGCACTTTTCAAGACACTCGAAGTGCTTTTCCTATTTATTCACACTAGAGCTGATTAATAAGTAGAGATTTTCAAATGTAGCAAGACTTTCTCACAAGCGACTTAGGAAATATGGTTTATATGTTTTGAATTAAAAGTTTACATTCTTTTTGCATGTTGCACCTGGTCACTGAAAAGGATTTTAATGCAAGTAGCCTCCCGATCTTTAATAAATCTATTTGAGGCTGTTAATTACAGCCATCTCCTGGTTACATGACAAAATAGATTTTATCGAGATATGTTTTGTAAAGCACAATGCAGGGAAAAAAATCGAGAAATGAATTTTGGGTAATATCACCCAGCCATAATTAACACCACATTCATACTTGGTAATGGTAAGCTAGATGTGTAGCTACAGCGACCCTGGACAGACTGATGGAAGCGTTGCAGCCAGTCCGCACCAGTGGCCTTTACAACCACCAGTAAACATTCATCCACCAGTGAAAGACTAGAAAAGAAAATATACTAAGCCACATTCAATACCCTCACAGAGTCTTTATGTAACTATTAAGCAAGTAAACATTTATAGAAAACCTTTTTTGTTTTTGTTTTTTGCCAAAACAATGTTTGTCAATCACTTGCTAGGGCAATATTAGTTGTCATGGCGATATGTCTTATTTTTCAACAGTGGCCCCATGCATGATCTCATCTGATGTATTTGTTTATTTCAATAGACATGCCTTAAAATGTATGTGCAGTGTTCATCATCATGGCTGGGTTGTCCTAATTAAGCCATCAGTGTATGTTAATGACTGTAACATTTAACAGACATATAAGCATGTAATATTATGTCTCTCTTCTCTAAAACAAGGCTGTGGATCCTTTATGTTGTGTTGGACTCAATGACCTCTTCTCCTCACCCATCCCATTCCACCCCTCCCTTCTCTATTCCTATTAATGATCCCTCCCCCACTCTTACTTAATGTCTCTTCTTGCTCTCTCCCTTCCCCCATTTTCGCATCCGCCTGTTTTTTTTCTACGGCTTTTGTCAATCTCTTCCATGACCAGACAGGGGAGCTGCGGACCAAAATGTCCCAGTCTCATGAAGACAGTCTGACCAGTGTGGCCTGGAACCCTGATGGCAAACGCTTTGTCACCGGAGGACAAAGAGGACAATTTTATCAGTGTGTAAGTGGAGAAAGAATTTTGATTTAATTTTTTGTTTTGTTTTGTTTTAACTGTTTTTCTTTCATCATAAATACTTTTCTTCTTTTCATCCTGGTGCAGTTTGAAGGCTTTGAGGTTTGCATATTAAAGAATGAAACCAAAATGTTACATAACTTACTCTAGGGGGGGTATAACTGGCTCTAACACAGTTTGTAATAATTTCTTCTGTTTTTTTAAAAAGGTGAATTATGAGGTTTTGGGGGGTATTTGTACAAGCACGAGTCATGTGTAATAATACATCTGTCTAAAGAGAAGAGCATTTGGTTTCTGTATTAACAGTGGTTGCCATGTTATGCTTTGTCTGTGTTCTCATTTTCCTGTCAAGAATAAGGGATGAGGGGTCTACTGTCTGTGTTGTCAGGACCTGGATGGTAACTTGTTAGACTCCTGGGAGGGCGTGAGAGTGCAGTGTCTGTGGTGCCTCAGTGATGGCAGGACAGTGCTGGCTTCAGACACCCACCAGCGTATCCGGGGGTACAACTTTGAGGACCTCACAGACAGAAACATGTATGTGCCTAAACTTCTACCCTCTGCATTGTTGTATATTGATGCTATATACACAGTAATCCTCAATATACTTTTCTCTCCTCGTGCATTTATGATGCATTTTGGAGTTTTTGGGTACATGTTAGAAAAAAAACTGGCAATAAAATGTGAACCTATATATCAGTTTTTTTCCTATCAAAATATGCATAACAGGTAGTATCTGTAAATACTGTACATATAAGTTTTGTCATCATGTTCCAATCAGCTGCCATATATTGTTCTACCCTACCTTATTATGTGATGTGTTTCCTTTTTACATCTTTTGCAGAGTTCAGGAGGACCATCCTATCATGTCTTTCACTGTTTCAAAGAATGGTAGATTAGCTTTGTTAAATGTAGCAACTCAGGTAAGACCATGAGGATTATCACTATCAACAATAACTGTTCACTTGCTTAAAAAGCAACGTGGTTACTAACTTTATAAACACGTTTTTTTTTGCTCTTGAAACACAAATGAATAACTTCAGAAACAATATGCAGGATGCAGTTAAAAAAGTAGATGATAAATCATGCAATGAGCTATTCCTCTCTAACTTTTGGCAGGGAGTGCACCTGTGGGATCTTCAAGACCGGGTGCTGGTGAGAAAGTACCAAGGTGTGACCCAGGGCTTCTACACCATCCACTCCTGTTTCGGAGGACACAATGAAGACTTCATTGCCAGTGGCAGTGAAGGTAAAGTCACTTTGCTTGTGATTAAAGTGCGGTAGCTTTTTTTTAATAAGGGGACTCTACATAAAGATCAGTGTCATTTTAATTCCTTACCACCTATTGCACACAGCTGATCACAGCAGTGGTCCTTATTCATTCTTAAAAAATCCTTGCACAAGTTTAAAGTGGCAGATTTCTGCATTTAAAGGACTGTGAATGACAGTCAAGTTTAACAGACAAGGGTGAAGAAGACAAAGTAAGTGCTCACAATGAAGTTTGTTACATCCTCCACAAGAAGCAGGAACTTGTTTTTGTTCTCGAGGCCCCGAGAAGAAGATGATGTCTTTTTGTTCTCACGGACATGTTTGAAGATTGTTCTCGACACAACGGGCTGGCACACATTTTTCTTGTTGGGCTCTGAGAAGTGTTGTGTAATTGGTCAGACAGTTGTGGTGGGCGTGGTTACAGCAGAAAAGCACAAACCAGTAATTTTACTGTAATTCGTATCATCTGATTTATTCTCCCCTTGAGAAACATAACGATGCAGAGCATCTTCGATGCTGGCCACAGGATTACAGGTCAATTTGACATGCAGAACCTAAATGTAATTTTTCTTTTCTTTTAGTCCTCGATCGATGAGGTCTTGTGTGGTTCCTCATTTTTTAAAATTCTTTAATGATCCTATATGTTGTACTGCACTTGTATATTTTTTCATTTATCTTCCCAGACCACAAAGTGTACATCTGGCATAGACGTGGTGAACTTCCTATTGCTGAGCTCACAGGCCATACACGTACCGTTAACTGTGTGAGCTGGAACCCAGCCATCCCGGGCCTCATGGCTTCTGCCTCAGATGATGGCACAGTGCGTATCTGGGGTCCTGCACCTTTTCTTGACACACAAGAGACGGACGGACCCAATGGTAATTATATCACATTTCTGTTTGTTAGGTTTTCAGTGTTTTTATGGATTTTTTTCAAATGTTTTTAATAATATTGCAGTTTAACAAAATCACTGTAAATTTGTGCCATTTGACAAAGGTGTTTTTGTGAAATTTCTTTTTCATTCCATTCTTCTTGGCCCTAATCACACAGCAAACTTGTTTGTTTTCATCTACAGGAAACTGCAGTAACATGGACAGTTGATGGTGACCTACGGAGCAAACGACTTCTTTCACTGACAACAATCCAACAATCTCACAGTAAAAGAAAATGTTAACGTGCAGACAAAATTTAACACCACCAGAAAGAAAGTGAAGAATAACAAGAAATAATTGCCACCAACACAAAAGAATAAACAAAAGTGAGACAAATTTGACTCCTGACTGGCCTATACAAGTGGTGGATGTGATGATGGACATCTTGGAATTGCAAGTCCTCATCCAAAAAATCTGATCCCAACCCAGAGGCCTGGAAAACCAGTCAGAGCCCAACGGGATCATTAACTGGTGGACTTCAATGGCTATTTCTCTTCCAACCGATCCTTCCTCCTCCCATTTCGCTGCATGGTCACCAGCAATGCCGGGTCTTCACAAGTTTCCCAGGAAACCCACCTCCACCTTGAGCTTGGAGCACCTAAAGTCCTTGTGATGATGGACAGCGCAGACCAGCCGTCTCAGTGGACTACATCTGTCTGCCTGTTCGTCTCTCGTGTTACCGGTCTAATGTCTCCATAGACATTGGTGGGGTGTTGTTGGGAGAGGAAAATGCATAGGGGAGGGTGGATTTAGCAACTCTTATGTTTGTATGTTTAACTCCCCCCCTCATACTTGCTCTATATTTGTCAACTGCCCATTTGGACAGAGGCTGAAAGTCCACCATGAAAACATTGACCAACCAGCTGACAAGGAACGGAAGAAAGGCTATGCTAAATGTTTCAATTTTTTTATGATAGTCATAGCGTTTATTCTCATTTAAGAGGTGAATCTTAGCTCAAGTAGTGCCCATGGAAAGCTTTAGCGTGAAGACCTGCTTTCTGTTTCTTGATATTAGGGGAAAGAAAAGATTCCTTAATTTAACTTCTGACAAGGAAAGTTGCTGTAATATTTCCAAGTGACCGCTCCCTCTCTCCCCTTCCCCAGCGACCTCTGTCGAGCTAGTTGCCGCACAAATTCATTGTACCTGCCTAAGAGGAGGACAGAGTCATTCTCAAGTCTCATATCAACCATTGGGCAGGGGTCACATATTGTCGGAAAGGTGTGGTTCCCATCATCGAGACATATCCATGACCTTGGTCAAAACGTATACTTTCAGATGTGAAAGAGTTTTAGTGGAACTTAAACTGCACAGCGACGAGTGCTCTCCCTCCTCTCTGTGTGCGAGTGGTTGAATGACTGAGAGCAATTTATGCATGAACACAGTAGTGAAAATTGCCATTATTGGGTGCAGATTTAATTGGCGCATTTTTGTAATGTGTGTTCAGCCCACACCAGCAGAAGATTTCCCGCCCACCCCTTATGCTACTGGTAATACCCATAATTAAAATTGTAAAGAGGATTTTAACAATTTCTGAGTTATCCAAAGCCCCATAGGGACCTCTATATGTGGAGCAAAGCGTACTTACGAGCCATTTTCTAAAAGAAAAACTTTTTTTTTTTAATCTGGGGCTTTCATTTTTACATTAGACTTTTTGTCCCTAACCATGCAGCATTCGAAACCACACTGACCTATTGACACCAGATTAGTAAGCAAATATAGTAAAACATGCATTCTGGGTGAGGCATGACTCAAATTTTGGGGGGGAGGGGGCTGTTAGGGTGTGTTTATTAGCAAAAGTTCATTTCATGAAAAGAAAATAATGATTGTAATTAGCAAACAAGTTGTTTGTATGAGCCTGCAGAGAAGGGGCACCAATAACTAGATCTATGCTCTGAGCGCACAGTTTGGGAGTCTTGTTGCGATCCCGAAAACACACAAATTGCCTTCCTTCTCATACAGTTGCACACAAACGCTCGGTATGTACAACACCTTCACTGCACTGTGAGTGATCTTTCTGCTCTCTTGCACATACAGCAGTGGCATAAATCCATAAACTTCATAACCTTATGGTTGCCACATTTTGCCATCCTTCTTAATAACTTTAAAGGTCCCATTGGCAAAGATTTTGAACTTAACAGGAGATGGCTAAAGGAGCCCTATGCCTCTATGCACCCAAAGGAAGGGACTTGCCTTGTAGACATGATTACACTCAGCCTGGCATTAAAGACATAGCAGCCTCATCTCCAGACTACCGCTTATGGAGCTTTGAGAGAATTCAGCATTAACACCCCCACATGCCCCACCCCACCCCCTTTGCTTTCCAGCCAAGTTACTCAGTGGTCTTTGCACCATTCAAAGCTTTCTTCCTCCCCTTTTCAGGGTATGTAATGACAATTTGCTACAGACTGATATACAGTAAAATGTTTAAAAACATTGCTTTTCTGTCTGTTTTTATTGAATTTTTTTTGTTACTTTCAAATTTGTTCACATTATATCATTTTTGGTTGATCTCTATCCCTGTATGATCATATTAAAATATAACCAGATGTTTGGAGTCCTCTTTTTTTTTTGTTAACATCATAACCCCTCTTTTTTTTTTATTTGTTTTGTCATACATACCTTTTTGTTTGTATTCAGTTACATTTTATCTACCACTATTATCATAAATAAATATGCACAGTAACACCAATGCCAGTAGAAGCGAGAAGAGTCTTAGGAAGTGTGTTACCTACAATCAAATCAGGTTCGAACTATCCACCCCTCGCCTTTAAAAGTTTCCTTCATGTGAAAATCGATTTAATTGCATGTCTGTAATTTACTGATATTCCCCACTCGGTGTACCATTGTAGGTTGACGATTGCTACTTTTCTGACCCGTATCGAAGCCAAATCACAAGCTACACAGTTGTGTTTTCTGTAGGTTATGTATGTCATGGTCTGATATTCGCACTATGGAAACCAATTTCTCAACTCCTAGACCACAGAATGGAGTCCTCTTTCATGCCATGCACCATTTGAGAAGATTTGAGGTAAATTCATGCACACTAAGAACCCAGAAAAGAATTTCAGTGCATACTCCTCACTCACCTGCTGGTGGTAAATGCTATGTCTGTATGCAACCTGGTGTCTTCTCTATTCTATCTGAGTTTACCAAGGAAGTTGTTTCTGATTTAACTGTCTTATTTCTCTAAGGTGATGGTGGTGGCGGGCAGGGACTGGGTGGGGAATACTAAGGGCTTACTGTAGCATCTCTAAGTCTCTTGGGCTAGGGTGGGAAGGGGTGATGTGTGGGTTTGCGTTCAATGTCTTATTTACAAAAGTGATTGTACTGTTTTGTATTGTTGTGTAGGAAAAGTGTTATGTATGCATATTTTCAATAAAGCATTCAGGGTTTTGAAAAAAAAAAGAAGTTGCCCATGGGAGTATGGATGGACACAGTGTAGGCCCAAATCTTGGACATCCACCAGATATCCAAAAAAAAACCCATCTCTCCAAACTGTAAATGGATGCAGAGCTTGTTGAGTGTATCGCTGACTTGGTGAAGCATACGTTGGGGTCTTTGATGGAAAAGCTGAGTTAAATCTTGCCAAAATAAAACAAGTCTAGTTATTTTAAATAAGTCTTGCTGTTGGCCGTGTATTTGGGTGAAATGTTTGGAATTTTAAGAGATAATAAAGTGAACATATTTTCAAACACAATGTTTACTAGTTCAGCTGCAGATCTTTAAGTTGGTAACCCTACAAACTGTTGAAAGAAAAAGCAAGGTAGTACATTGTTTATTTTGACACATTAAACATCAAGCAAAATGCATGAAGCAGTTGCTATTTTTACTAAATTAACATGAAGGAATTAAGTTAAAGATACAGGATCAAAAAAAGGTCGCAGAAACCTGCACCGCACTTGCTGGTGATGTAACCGGCCCCTCCATGTGACTGAGAAAGATGGAACTACTTATTTCATGATAGAATACCAAAGCCACACTTAGATCCTCCTGATGAGAGTTTGTGGATTTCTTAAAGTGCAGTATAAACATCTGTGAAGATAATATTTCTATGTCTATAACTAAAGAAGCAAGTGTGGGGAGATGCATCATTAACTAAAACAGATTTAAAACATGGAAAGCTGAAAATGAATATATGTCTGGTAATGCAATTAGTAACAAATGTGCATTTTCATAGCTAAGGAAACTAATTCCACACCATGAGCTTTTAATTGAAAAGAACTTTTTAAAATGTCTGTTTGCATAAAATGCACTTTTTTAATTGTAAAAATGACAAGTCCAAGTGTGTTCAATGGAAAGATTCAAAAGATGTTTTTACATTAAAAGAATTAAGTTTTTTCTTTAATGGTGGATTTCCTGCCATGTGATGTTTTTGATACAAAAATCAGCATTTTCCACAGCTTTTTTTGAGCAAGCACCAACTTGCATAGGTCATTTAAATCAATTTAATATAAATTTCACAAATTATATCCAAGGGCATGGGCAGAAGGTTAGTCTGTGGATTTACAGACCACCCCTAAAATCTGAATAAACCCACCAGGCCCCCATATCATGAGCAGGTTTCAGCTAATTTTCAGTGTAAACAGGTTTAAGTAAACCTCTGGTGTTTAAATGGGAGTGAATGCCTTATGTAATGTGATTTATTTAGAATATGTTCTAAATCATGATCATAACATAAGAAAGCATCCTTATAGTATCCTCTCACCAGCTGTGTAGGTGGGTGAATACAGTTCATATTTTACAAACAGGTACAAGTCATAAACTCTGAGTAAACAACAGTTGCAAAATAAACACATTAAAAAAATAAAAATTGTTATGGATATTTTACATTATATTAGCAGTTTAGATGCATTAATTAGTTCTTTTAATGAAAAGAGTTTGAAAAAATGGGCTTATCACTTTTTTCTTGGTTTGTGCTCGTGCTGTTTATTTAACAATATAAATGGAACCAGAGGGTACCTATGAAATGTAAGAGCCCCTTTGTCTGCTGTAAAGAGCCTACATAGATATTACTTTGCACGTTATTAAATAAAAGTATGGTAAGAGCAGGGATCGATTATAATTTGACAATTTGTTTTGCTGTCTGAATGTTGAGGGGGGTCTTGGAAGTGACGTCACAGCGCCCCGCCCCCTTCGCCGTAACAGTCTGTGCTCACCGACCGTCCGACTCGTCGTTGCTCTAGCCGTAAACAGAGCACCATAGAGGGCACTAATCGCCTGCCAAACGATTTTCCACGGCAGTCATGGCGGCGCCGTTAGCCCACTTCGATGAAGACTGGCAGGACTTTAACGAATTCAAACCAGCGTCGGAATCGGCCGATCACTTAGACCAGCTGAACTCAAATGTAGGCGACGCGTCGGGCCTGGACGATTGGTCCGACCTGGACAACAGTTTCTCCGGAGAGATCTGCAGCTTCAAATCGATGGAGGACCTCGTCCATGATTTCGATGAAAAGCTGAATGTGTGCTTCCGAAATTACAACACTACAACGGAAAACATAGCGCCCATTAAACCAATCACAGAGGAAAACTGCTTGAAAGACGACGTGTAAGTGTGAATTGTTAACAAATTTTTAATTATGCTAACTTTTAATGTGTTTGTTAGCTAGCCACTTTATGTGACAAGCTAACCTCATAGTGATGGGCACTCCGAGTTTAGCTAGCTTCAATCAGTGCTATACAATGTATTATTTTGGTTGTTTTTGCGCAGAATAGTGCTTTTTATGTTTTAATGGCGAAAAACTACTAAATGTGGTATTTCATGTTTTATATTTTGATGATTCATTGTAAGGAATAAATCACGATTTTTTCCGTTTAGACAAAGGAGCGGCAATGCCACGTTGTCATTTTTAAATGAAAGAAATATACTATTGTTCAGAAATACAGTGCTTGGGTGTCGTCTTTACCCTGATAAAACTAAAAAAAAGTTGGCTTGGGGAGACTGTGGCACTAACACTTCGCGCACTATGTTTAAGTGCGTTTACATTGACTACATTACCGTAGTGCACTACATTCCAGTGCACTACGGTAATGAGACACAGCTGTTTTCCTTATTGATGACTGACGCAGTATATTTAATTGTTTACTAAAGAGCACTGTTTAGGAGCTTTTTTTGGGTGGGGGTGGGTCTTTTTATCCCTTGTTATCTTTGTCAGATTAAAAGTTGTTGCATCTGGTTGGAAATAGCTAGAGCTATTACTGCACAGCATCCAGTCACAACACTCCCACAGGGAGCAGAGATGTCACATTAAATAGAGATGGCAGCATGAATCACTCGCCTCTTCCCCTTTGCTTCTAATATGTTGATGTTCTTGGATCATGATGTGAGCAAGATGATGAGAAAACAGCTACTTTACTGAAATCCCCAGACTGGGATTGTGCTTTTATTTTTAGTATTTATCTATTTATATCCATTAAATACAACAAATGGATAAATATATTTAATTGTGTATATGCACTGCTTTTCTGTGTATGCTTTACCATAATATAAATCCATAATTATGAATCTATTGTTTAGAGAAGCTTGATAAACCTGCCTGAACTGCAGATGTGTTTACGTTACGGTTTTCTTATTAAAGTAATATATAATGTATTAATGTTAATAGTACGTTATATAACAATAAGGCCAGACAAGTGGAAGTAAAGGTTGGAAATTTTGGAAAAAGGAATGAAATAATTGGGGATCAGGTCAGTGAAGTCCAAAGAGAAATGCCAAGCCCAAGCTTTCTGGATGAATGCGCCTTTGCAGGACGTGCAGAGCCTCTTAACAATTTGTTGAGCACAGCTATGGTTGAGACGAAGAGGATGAAATGTGTGTGTGTGTGCTTGTTTGTAGGCTTCAGCTTAAAAAAAAGTAAAGGGCATTCTTATGCATTATTCGTTCTTATGTGTTGGTTGTGTTCACGTAGAAATGAACAAATGACTACAACGACTAGTGCTGGCTTTTTTTAATGCAAATGTACTAAGTGAAATTTAAGCGACATGTGTGTTGGCATGCGCTCACGTGCCTGAGACACTGTTAACGCTTTAGGCAAAAACAGTCTCTAGCCAGCTTTTGCCCTATTTAGAACAACCCAGAAGCTCGACAAGCAGTGCATAAACACTTCAGGGGGAATCATGGATGTTATATAAACATAAGCCATTACATGTGTGTTTGTGTAATTGAAGGAGAGAGGGTATGAAAAATCAGAGCTACTGTGACACATGGGTTCCCAGCATCCATCCTGTCGCTGCATGCTCACTCTGAGCCAAGGGTACAAAAACTGACCTGTGTGCCCACTGAGTTATAAATCCAGATCAGACTCTCTTTTCTTTTGTTTGTTTTAAAGCACTCAAAAGGCCTTTATATTTACAAGTGTGTATCAGATGTGAAGTACAGGTTCTCACTGTTTAAATCCCATTGCTTAGTAAATGAATGTGAATAATTACTCAGATTGTACAAGATTTTTTAAAATATCTGCAGACAAATCTGTTATAAATATGGGGATAAATTTCACGGTTAACTTGCATCTTACACGCTCTGCACCACCATCTGTTCAGTTTAGGTCCTCTGCCAACTTGTGTGCCACACGATGTTGTAAACATTAGTGGCAACACCGTTCCTAAACCAGCCAATATGACCAGCAAACCCATAAAATCCTGTTGGATTAGAAAACAGTCAGCAGAAGTTTGTTACAACCTTGTAATCTAATGTAGCTGCTTCACATATTTAATGTTTTATGGTTGCTCTGGATATATGGTGTGAGCTGCATGGTGGTTAGCATGATGGCTTCACAGCAAAGAGGTTGCTGGTTCGAGCCTTGATTGAAGGTGTGAGGTTTAAACATGTGTGACATTTGCATGTTCTAATGTGTGTGTGGGTACTCCGGCTTCCTACCACCATCCAAAAAGATGTATGTCTATATTACAGTAAATTTTCCCTAAGTGTGAAAGGTTGTTTGTCTCTGTGATGGACTGGTAAACTTTCCAGTGGGTATCTCGCCTCTCGACTCTTAATTCCTGATCCCTGGGATTCTGCGACCCTAAATTGGACCTAGCGGTGCAGAAAGTGCTTTCAGATTTAATAAGTTGGATTCGCTCAGCGATGAGGCAGAAACAACAAAGTGAAGTGATGAAGGATTATTCAGCAAAAAGGACCCAAAGCTGTTTGCTAATGCTGTGTCATAGTGAAAAGAGAAGGAAGCAGGGTTCTACGGCCAAACACAGCATTTTCTCACAGCTTTGCTCTCTCTTCGTGCTTTCTTCTAGGGTGTGGAACTCTCTGACAAATAACTATGGCAACGTGATGCCGGTGGACTGGAAGACGTCCTACACTCGCTCTCTACACCTGCCCTCCCTCAAACTCACTGAGCATGAGGTATCGCAGTGACACACTCGCAGAGTCCGATCTTTCAAGTATGACGAGAAATCGGATACCTGTCAACAAAGCCGCAACGTGTTACCTGATGACACAATCTGCAAACTGCAGACTTACTGGTTTTAGGATATTCTAGTTATTGGTGTGGTCTCTGGATTAAGGGGAACATTTTCTCTCTCTCTTTTTTTTTTTTTACACAACTTTTAGAAACATTAAATGAACAGAATATTTCCAAGAACGTTTATGTAATCCATCTATAAAAACAATTCTGATTATTTTTCTCAGTTCAGTTTTATTTTTGTTTACATCTTGGCCCATAAATTAAATAATAAAACCTGTTTATCATAATCATTCTGATAATGTGCAGAAACCAGGTTTCTCTGTGCCTAAAGCAGAGAGCGGCAGTATGAAACTGCTCTGGATAAAAAAAAAAAGTTTTATTATTCAGTTATTTAGTTGTAATTAGAAATGCAGTTTGTGGCAGAATGAGCATGATCACATCTACATTTTAGAAGCTGAATATAATGCCAGTATGAGTGTATTGAGAGCATGTGAGTGAATTATGAATAAGATAGAAGGGGTTAGGGCTAACAGAAAAAAGCTGAAAATCAGTTTTTTATCATTAAACCAAAAACCAATATTAAAGTGTTTGCTGTGAATTGCGGCTTTTGATTGGCTGAGCAGAGCGTCACATTACCATAATGAGTTTTTTGCAAGAACAGCATTTAAAACATCTTTTCTGTTCGGTTGAAAACTTCAAGTTTTCCACTGTCATCACGTTAAAAGTTAAAGTATTTGATCCCAGTCTTCTATTTCTTTTTTAAAGTAATGAGTCTGTACTGAGCACTGTGCAGCTCTGCTGTCCTTCTGCTTCACCCACTGTTTTCTCCTAATCTGTGCCTCTTTCTTACCTGTCTGGGGAAAAGAAGTTGGATAACCAGTCTTTGGATCTGTCGGACGACGACGAGGAGCTGAGGGAACAGCTGGATATGCACTCAATCATTGTTCCCTGCATTAACGATGAGCCGCTATTCACAGCTGAACAGGTAACCTTCTTGCAGCTATACTCAACTCGGCATTGTTATGGTATGATAACGGATAAATAAACGTATCAAAGATTCTGATCTAAAAAGTATATCCTGCTCGTTTCAAGGTTATAGAGGAAATAGAAGAGATGATGCAGGAGTCACCAGACCCTGACGATGACGAGAGCCCTTCTCAGTCCGACTTGTCCATGCTCTCTCAAAACCTCCATGCTTTGAACCGCTCTGGCTCTAACACAAGCTACGAGGAACGTGAGTAACTTTGCACATGTGCAGACATAACGGTGTGTTTTTTTTCCATTTGCCTTCTGCTGGTGTCTTAATGCCACAGAGTTTCCATTCTTCTTTAATTCCGACTAAACGTTTACATCTGCTTAAATGGAAAAATGATCATGGAAACATGTAATTCAGAATGGCTCGGTCCAATCAGAAAGCTTCCCAGCACACCCATCTAAGGTGAATAAATGTGTACCATGTAAACCTCAATTGGAAATGACTATTTCCATGTAAACTCAGAGAATAGTTTAATTCACAATGATTTAATTCTGTTTAACTCCTGTAACCGTAGCCATTATGTACCATTTCACAGCGATCAGTGGTGGAACAAGCTGAAATAGGGCATGCTGTCCAGCAGCAGATGAAGCCACTATGCACATGCACACATGTGATAAACACTCTTATGTAATATGTAACAAATGTGAGCCGACGTGGACTGCTTTGCCCTTATCCTATATAATCAGTAGCTATATTTCTTTGAACACAATTATTTATTTGATACTGATGTAGAAATACCATTTTAACCAGGAAGCTTCTAATCTTTCACCTCCTTTTAAATGTTTACAATTATAATTTAAGCAGCTTTTGTTTGTCACAACTTTATACTTAGCAGGGTTGAAAGTCATGCACTACAAGATTATGCCAGAGACTTTCTTTGCATTTAAATCACTTCACCTGTGTGATATTTTGTGCTTTGACTTCCATTTACCTGGAAAGATTTATGTATAATTTATGTATACTATTCAGCATGCATAACAAGCATTGCCTCTCTTACAGAGGATATTTAACTACATTGTAATTGAGTTTTTTTACAACATAAAACTGATCACTATGCATTGCATTTATTCTCACCATTTACATTCTCTTATCATCGCAGGGTTGCGTCAGCTGTCCGTGTCCGAGCTGGCAGAGACTCTAGAGGAAGTAGAGACGGCTATTCGCCGCTACAGCGAAGAGCTGATCCAGGCCCTCGCCCTGCGAGATGAGCTAGACTATGAAAAGGAGGTACTTTGAATTTCCCAAAGTCACTTTTGTAATAATTCAGTAACTTTCTTTTAAGCAAAGGGAGCTTTTGAGAACGTTTAATAACAACAACCCTTTTTTCCTATATGTGATGAGAACCGACAGGAGCGCTCACAGCGCTCTGTCACCCAGTGAGATGTCAGCCAATTGCCAGCAGCTTTATTTTAGTGTCATGAGTGTTTCTCACTGACTCTAAAACCCTATTTCTCTGAGAGTATAGCATGTACTGGCAGCGAAACTTGAAAAGTGAAAGGAAGCTTTGTTTATGTGCAGGTGAAGAACAGCTTCATCTCGCTGCTGATTGAAGTGCAGAACAGACAAAAGGAACACCGCGAGCTGCTTCGAAAGAGGAAGAAGATCCGAAGTGCGACTACAACGGGGCCCAACGGCCAGAGGATAGCCAGCACGCACATACCGGGCACGGTGAGTCGGGGGAGGCATTTACAAAACAAAATATACTAATTTTGTGCATGATCATGTTGGTAGACACAGTTCTGATATGCATGAGCTGACACATGATGCTACTTCTATACTTAAACTAAGGCTTTGCACAGCCTCATTTCCTCTTCCTCTTGATGTAGATACCTCTTTACCTGCTGCCAATCTCTCTTTATCCTCCTTCCTTCCACTCCTTATAGCTCCTCACTCTGGAGGAACTCTCCAATGTCATTCAAAATGGCCTCCGTCAAACTTTTGGCTACACAGGAGGGGACAAACAGGTGCCCCTGCTCTTTCTTTCCTCTGCAGTTCCTCTGCTCTTTTTATTACTTCTTCTTTTTTCCACTGGCATGTTTGTTTTCTGTTTTTTCCAGCTGCTGTCACTGTTATTTGATGTTATTGGTTCATTTTTTTCTGCTTGTTGCTGATTTTATTCTTTTCATCACTTCTCACATCTCTCTTTCTCCTTTCTTTTATCCAGTAACTGTTTTTCTTAATTGCTCAACCTCCCATTATTCTTATTTTGCTACTAGTATCTAGTCGTCATAATCTTTTTTCTTTTGTTTTAAGCCAAGATGATGATGATGTAGAACTGCTACTGTCATGTTTTACAACATTTACACTGATCAGCAACCAGCCAACAGTTTGAAACATCATATCAATGATTTCTATGACCCAAACATGTTTCATAGTTTTGTCACTGTACAGTCTTTCCTTTTTTTTTTTTTTTTTTACAAAACCAAAAAATAAAATGAGAACATATAACTTCATAGAATTAGTATAATTATTATAATTTTTCCTTTTTTTTCTCTTTTAGTACCTGACCACAGTAATCCCATATGAAAAGAAAGCTGGCTCGCCTTCTGTTGAAGACCTCCAGATCCTCACAAAGAGTGAGTTAGTCCACACAAACGCACTGAAACAAGCTGAAACGCACAACAAAATCAGAAAAACAGTGACCAGCGTGCATGCTGGATCACAATGAGATATTCTGTCTGCATATATAATATATATGTAACAAGCTTCTCCATCCTCGACAGTTCTCCATGCCATGAGGGATGACAGTGAGAAGGTGCCTGCCCTCCTAACAGACTACATCCTCAAAGGTAAACACTGACTCCTTTTGCTTTCCTCATCTAACACCAGTTTAAGTTGAACTGCTTTAACCAACCTTTTCAGTTTAACTAAGGGATGGACAACTCTGGTCCTGAGGGCCGCTTATCCTGCAGGTTTTAGATATTTTCTTGCTCCCAACACACCTGATTCAGTTCAAGTGGATCCAGCAGCTCATTGCCAAGTTCAGCACAATTATCCATGAATTAAATCAGGTGTATTAAAACAGGGAAACATCTAAAATCTGCAGCACTTTGAAAGAAAAGTACAAAAATGACCAAAATAAACATTATGCTGTAACATCTTTTTTTAAGATGCCCTGATCACTGTAAAATGTAATGGATGTGGGCCGCAACAGGATGTTTTTAAGTATAATAATCCTGTTTAATCTGCCCTAAAATAACAACTACAATAGCTGGAAGAGTTTTTTTTTTGTCTTCCAGATAAGAAACCAAAGATTCCCGTCTTTCAAACTCTAACATCGCCCTGCATTGATGATGTCATCACTTTACTTTACGTGCAGTGCACAGCAGCAGTGTAAAGACATGGGAGAGTAGCAGCAGTAATTCAGACCAGTGGTGTTCAGCTCCAGTCCTTTAGGGCCACAATCCCGCCAGTGTTCCACGCTCCAACACGCTTAACTCGAATTATTCACGGTGCAGAACGTCATTGGCTGTTGGATCCATTTAATATAAGCCAGGCGTGTTGGAGCGGGGATATATAAAAGAAAATCTGCACTAGACCTACCCCTCTCTGTTTACACGCAGAGTATGTGTTTAAAAGGGGAGGTAAAATGCTTTCCTTGTCACTCGTCCTTGTTGACCTGTACCTTCCTTGTCTCTTGCCTGTGCT
Organism: Pseudomugil gertrudae; assembly: GCA_037177535.1. Lineage (NCBI taxonomy): Eukaryota > Metazoa > Chordata > Actinopteri > Atheriniformes > Pseudomugilidae > Pseudomugil > Pseudomugil gertrudae. Next base: position 8,896,123 of record JBAMHV010000024.1, read on the forward strand.
GCACTGTGCTTCGGGTAGCTCTGGTATGAGAGCTGTGGAACCTGAGGTTTGTGAGGTTAACACGGATCATTCATTTTGAGCTCAATAAAGCACCCCGTCCTCCTCTGTCTGCATAACATTTCAGAAGAAGCAGCCCGTCCTCTTGTTGAAGTGCTCATTGTGCTGTGTAGTGCTTGTGGCTGCACTACACCCCCCCACCCCTGAAACGCACTCATCCATATAATTTGCCTTTATGACAAGCTTGTGGTAGCAGCTGTTCATGTGTTTGCTTCACACCTGTAACTACTGTTTCCTCTTCTCTCGCTGCTCTTTTATCCCTGTTGTTGCTCCTTCATAGCTCACAGCTCCCTCCTTCATGTGCCACATGAGCAAAGCAGCATTAACTCCAGCTGCTGTGTTCTTGTCTCCACAGTTCTTTGTCCCACGTAAAGTCAAAGACGAGACTTTTCCAGAGCCACCCAACAAGCCAGCAGAGGAGGATCCTGGTTGTAGGCGAATAGCGGGTTGTAATCCAGACCTTCCTTTCCTTCTTCTGTCTTCACCACAGACTTTTGTTCCATTTGCTATTTTGTACTTTTCCACTGTTTAGTTTTTAACTTGATATGATTCTTAGTATGTATAGCTATTTTTTTTATTGTAATCTTTTACCTTTTTTATGCTTGGGTGCTGCATCCCTTTTATTCTAAAAGCATGATGACATATCTGTGGGTGCTAGTTATCAGTGTTACTTTGAACACCTCAAAAGAGTGATTTGCCAGTGAAGCATCAGGGAAACGACCGGGTGCTTTCTTAGATCTGTGGCGCCATCAGCAGGCCTCAAGGGGATCTGCAGTCTAGTCTGTTTTTGTGTCTTTGCAGTTGTCTGGCAGGAAAACACAAATCCTTGCAGAATATGTGAATCTCTAAGTGCCAGGCGTGCTGTAGATATCAAGCATAACCCATTTGTTTTATTTGTACTTTTAAAGAAACCTTGATTGCACATTTTAGTTGTAAGACTTTGCTTGCTATGGATCAAATGCAACACCTGTTCATTTAAACATCCAAAATCATCGGCTTCTGTTGTCGCATGTTGGTTTTTGGGTTAAATGCTCAGTATATGCTGTAAGCTGAATGTTTTAAAGTGAAAGATTTTATATGTGATTAAGAGCAATTGCACAGTTTTGAGAACTTTTTGCTATTTGAAAAAGAGACAAGCGACCCGACTTTAGAAAGTGATGGCTGGATGATCAAACATGTAAAGCATATTTTTGGATAAGAGATTTTTAGAAAAATTGGGGACTTGTGAATCATTTTGTAAATGCTGTCCATTGTCCAAATAATGACAGCAACACCGACGACATCACCTCCACATTAGTCATGATTTTATAGGTGTGCACATACCTCCTGTTTCCTTTTGGCATTAGTAGAAAATATTCTGTATTAGCTAGAAATTTGAAAGAAGTTTACTTCAATAATGTGTATTAATCCTCTAAGTTGTGGGTGTTATCTGTTTGGTAGGTCTACAACTTTAACATTGTAGGGATGTTGTGGTAGCACTTTACTCTGTGATCTGGTGATGTACCCATTAGTACCTCTCATCAGACTAGTGTTAAATCATGTCTATTATCGGCACGAAGGCTTATTCTCATGTTTCCCACATTGATTAAAATGTCTAAGTACTCAAACCAGTAATAAAGGGGCACTCCACTGATTTTTACTTGAGGAATACTCAACTTGTAAAACTTGGTCAGTGATTTTTAAACATAATGATGTTCATAAGGTGTCAGTCAAGAGTTAAAATATATAAAACTGGCATCACCTGCAACCTGTCCAGGATGTACCACCATTAATCAGTATCATAAAGTCTTTGTAATAATGATGTAGCAAATCCCTGGGGTGTCCCTTTGTAGCTGCCAGTGAATCCACCAGAAGGGCATCAGATCCAGCCCAGCTCTCAGGTACATTTATTAGTGTTGGCACTTTGATTTGATGGGAGCATAAAATCCCAAATCAGTTTGTTGGTGTCGAAAATTTTAGCAGCTACAGTTTTCACAGACATTTAAAAAAAAAATTTCAATAATTTCTCACTAACAGGAGTAGCATTACAAATACAGACCATATCACGCAGTGGTGAATAATGACTTATTCTAGATATCGTTAGTTGTAATGTTGGTAGGTGTGGCTCAAGTGGAGGCTGCAGTATCATCTGCTCGGTGCAGCGTAAATGTGCATTTACTAAGCAGTGAACAGAAATGATGATGATCATGTTGGTGAGGAAGAGAAAGTGAGACTCATGTTTATAGTCGGGGAGATTTATTTGAAAACAGCTGCTCCAAATGTGAATGTTGGGTAGGATTGTACAGAGGATGCTGCAATGGAAGAAGTCATTATTATTTTTTTAAAGCAAAGCGAAAGCTCACAATTCTATATTTAACTATTTATATGTGAAGTTTATGTCGTTGCCAGCTATGAAACATTTACATCCCAGCATGTGCCGCATGCACTTTACTGCTGCAAACACATTTCTATTGGTTGATTTTGTTTACAGACATGTTAATATCACACTAAAGGGACAAGTGCATGTTGCAGTAGATTTCAGATGTAAACTGTAAAAATGTACCAGAAAGCCTCAGCTTCTAGAAGCTAATGGATCAAATGATGAAGAAAACATGTTTTTGGCACTGCCTCGTACATCAATGACGGTTCTGGTTGTGATTGTTTAATAATGAAATGGCAGTCAGCACAGCGGTCACTGAAGGATCTCAGGTCACAACCTCATCTGGTCATCTCGGCAAACATATCAATATAACTCCAGTTTAGAGATTTATATTTATACATGAGCAACAATGAAAACGTGAGAGGTTGTCTTTGTAAATGCCTGAAAAATATTTGTACATGTGATATATTCACCCTGTTCCTAATGCAATAGAATGACCCCAGTTTGGGGTTTTCAGTTTACTAGCTCATGTGGTACTGCAGTACATTAATTTATTCTGTAAATGTTTGTTTTGTAACTATGTTCTTGACTGTAATGGTACAAGTGTTATGTGCCCACATGATGATGCAACTCATTTCAAATAAAATGGCATATTTAAAGATACTTGCTGTTGATTTTCCTCCAAACAACTTGGTGTGTGTCATTTTTAACCCTGTACATGACTCTATTGCAAAGACTCAAATCATGGAAAGCTTTTTTTGTGGTTTAACTTCCATAAATGCATTTATAATGAAATAAAGACAAGGTGTTTGTTGATGAGGTATGAGTCTCGTTTAGTAGTAGTCTCATTTAATAGTAATATTTAATTTACATCAGTTTCACGTCTAAAAGAAATTATTTGTACCATGACAAAATTTGTTAGATTTATTCTAAACTTAACACAAAGTAATAAATGATTGTTAATTTTTTCTCTTTTAATAACATCACTTAGCGTACTCTCATTAAAAAGCCTGATTAGTAATAACGTTGTACATTATGCAGACAGAGGGGCATGGTTCAGTGTGTGGGAGCTACACATGAATTTGTATCCATTCTTGCTTTTGCATTTGATTGTGTGCCAGGAACAAGTACAGCCATCCCATACCTCTGGAATTGTGCTAACTTCATCTCCCAAGATGTTCAGCCTCTTCATCCACTGAGCCTGGATCATCTCCAGGATGGAGTATGGTCTGAGTTCAGATCTCAGCCTCATTGAACACTTGTGGGATCAGCTTGTGTGTGTGCATGCCAGAATGACCAACACATCTATGCAAATGTTTCTCCTCTGCGAGGAGTTGGACGCAACCCCACAGATTTTTTTGTGCTTTTTGTGATGTTAATTGCAATAAGTAATTGGCGGTGTCTTAAAATGCACCGCCAGGTGAGCATAGATTATTTTGATGGCACTTGCAAGGTGCGTTCAACACGCTGAATAACGTGTCCATATTTTCACCAGTAAAGGGCAAATTCACAGTTTTTTGTAGAGGTAAAAGATTAAAAAACGTACGTAAAACAGAGCTGGAACATTTTAAATGGAAAACAAAGGAAACAATTGGTTTTTATTTTGTATCTTTGGTTTCTTTTGGTCCTTTTAGACATTTCCTTTTCAAACAGAAAAAATGTTTCTTGTGTCCTTTTTCCACATCAGAAAGACTGCTTCCCATAGCTGAAAACCATTTTAAAAAAGGAGCTTAACTTTTTCCTCCGACAGTCAGTCATTCATGCATCACGTTGGGCTGTTATCCCTTTATAGTTCTTCCATCTCAGTTACTGCTCCTGACAACTCTTACTCAGCTGGAAATGACCACATGAGCAACTACCACAGCCAGGCTGTGAAATCCAGCATCCTGTCGGGATGAACGGTTGCCGTCCGGTCACAGATTGGTATCAGTGAACATGGTGTGTTCCTTTCTCACGGTGCTAAAGCCTTTGATGGTATCAACAAATTCCTCATCATCCATGAACTACAAGGATAAACAAAAATAAAATTAATAAACAGAAGTCAACTGGTGGGGTTTTCTCATGTATCAGTGCTGGTATGTTACTGTAAAACTTTATAAGATGTTCTGAGACAATGGCATCCACAACCCAATATTAGGAAGGTTTTTCCATTAATTTCAGCTGATTTAAGGTCTGGGCTGCAGACAGGTCAGATCAGCACTGTTCTACTACTAGCCCATCTTGTTTGCAGAAATTATGCAGGCCTTTTAGCCTTGTATTACTAAAACATGCAAAGGTCAGTAAAATATATTTGACATGATGTTTTAAACCTGCAATAGAGATGTTACTAGGCTCTCTGCATATGATGAAGTATTCAAACTTCACTGAAGAACAAGATCCTAAAAGCATCCAAACTGCTGAACCTTTGCCTGTCTTTACCTCTGAGAGACCCTGCCTCTGCTAGGTGCTCCTGTTTTGTACCAAGTCATGTAACTGGGCACTTATAATTAAACTTTATCAGTTTCAAGATGTTCTATCAGCTGTTTCTTTGTAGAATCACTTTCTTATTCAGGCTTTTGTTGTCTGTTTGAGTAGCTTTAGCATGAGTTTCTGGGGTCACTCACCATCCCACTGTCATGGCCTGAAACATTTGGGTCCCAGACATCATCGTCTTCTGCCAGTGACTTCCCATCCATCACCTGGCTGACGCTGCGTCTCAAGGAATTCACACTAAGGATGCCCACTTCGCCCTGTTCAGAGGCCTCACCAGCAGGCTCACATTTAACAGCCAGTACTTCCTGCAAAGGATGAAAAACACAACGCGTGTTTAAAAAGTACCGCCAAAAAAAAAAAAAAGTATTGTGTTGATGAGGCCCCCTTCGTTTACCTCCATCTTCAAAGTGAAGCCTTTGAGGGTCACGCTGTTGGAGAAGCTTGTTGTGTTGGGCACAGTGTCAAACTGAAAAGGAGTGTGAGTTAAAGTCTGACAGTTAAACTACGGCACGAGGAAACGTCCTTCCCCACCAATTCAGCACCACCAGAGCTTGATAATTCTCAATCGCATACATGTCACATCCAATTAGTTGTTTGTTTACATCATTCTGTAGCCACTTTGTAATTAATATTAATGCAGGAGCAAATTCAGGAACATTTTCTAGTATTAATTATTACACATATTTGGAGCAAAAAAGTTAAACGGTCCAAAAAAAAGCTATCTTCTACAACAAAACAGCCTAAAGCTGTAATCAACTTGTCATTGTTGTCTTATGTTAGTGCTCCTCTAAGTTTCTAGAGCACTCAGCTGAACAGAAAACTGCCTTTTGCATGACTCTAAATCCCTCCACACTAGTAATGTGAGGACCCCAGGCAGCTGCCTGGTTGGCCCGGCTCTCAGCATGGGTCAAAGGTTGGGGGAAATATCCTTTCAGGAAGCTCAGCTATCTTAAGAATTACAGTCATACAAAATCAGGTCATGATAAAGATGCAGAAACTTGTAAAATCTACAGAAATGTCAGAAAATGTCGGCAAGTCCTGGTATTGTTCATGCTGGTGCTTTTGTTCCGACTTTCTGGGGCGCTTAAGTAGAGCAGAGATGTTGGATGTTTCTGCTTTGAGAAGTAAGGAACTGCTCTGATAATGACCTAGTTTATTGTTGATCAGAAAATAGAGAACTGTGGATAAAGACCCCCCTCACCAAAACTGAGTTGCTGGGTGGATAGACAGCCATTGGGCTTCTCTTCTGCATGGGGAGGGCCACTAGAGGAGGTCTCTCCCTGCTGAAGGGGGGTTTGTTCAGGGCCTGGTGCAACATGAAGGGAAAGAATTTATTCTACTTAAATTATTGAATACAAATAAGAGATTTGGAATATTGTATTTGCTGTTGTTTAATCATTAAAATGCAGCTTTATTCAGATGTTACATGAGACCTGGTACACAATACTGTCCCAAAGAAAGAAAAACCAGCACTGTCTCATACCTTGTGAAGCACGACTCCTAACACGAAGGCGAGCAGCAACAGGGCGATGCCTGCCATCGCAACAATGAACCACAGTTCCTGGACAACTTGCTGGCCTTTTAGGCCTCCTTCTGCCCGATCGCCACCACCCACTCCTCCCCCAAGAGGAGTGGGGTTTGGTGAATCTGGATCACATTCATTTCATTAGCATTTAATAACTGAATCAAAGATGGATAACAGCAGTTATATGAGTCCAAATAGTGGTTAACACATGTAATTATTAAAATTATGATATGATAGTGTATATTGTTTTTAAAAAATGAGAAATACAAAATTATAAAGAACACTACAAAGAGGCTTAAAGTGGCTCAAAATGCTTCATTCAAAACAGCAAAAATATCCTAAAATAGCTGTGAAGATTTAAGGTGAGACAAGAAAAGCAAAAGCAACACAAGTGGGCTCAAAATGACTAAAGCAGACACAAATATATATATATATATATATACACACACACACACACACACACACACACACATATATATATATATATATATATATATATATATATGTACATACTTTATATATATATACTATATAAATTACTTCAACAATTCTCATTTGATTCTCCTAATTTAATTGCCAGTGTCCACTTTACTACTCTAGTCACTTTTATTCCCCTTGTATCGCCATCATTCTCTGAACCTTTCCCTTCATCTGAACTGCATCCTCCTCACCTCAGCTGGGTGTGGTGCCAGGGCACCACCCTGTCTCCTGGAGTTGGCTCTTGTATTTGTGCTCAGAATATCTAAATAGAGAGCAGGAAAGCAAATAAGACATTAAACAAATGGGAAGGAAAGCAGAGGGCAAGAGAGCAGAAAGGTAAAAGAGAAGAGGAAGGCCATGTGGCGACAAATTATGCGTTTTTGAAGTGACAAACTTACAGTACATAGTACATATCCAGGTCATGTGATGGCATTGAGGTGGGCTCTGTAAACTAAATGCATTCATATTTTTTTCCTGATCTTACTTTGTGAATAACAGAAATAAAAAGATTTCAAGAATAATTGCAAGCAATTAGCAAACAGTTCAACAACAGTTGATAAAAATAGACAACTAAATGCAGAATGGTAGACACGTTGGAATAATGAGATCATTTTCCCTGCAACATCCTCCATTTCTCACCCTGCCCTGAATCATTTCCTTTGTTTCGTCTTGGCTGATTGAAACCGAACAGTCACCGCCTCATTCTAGCGGTATATTTGAATGGATGTTATGAATTGATTAGAGCTGCATTGACTCTGTTGCATTAACACGGGCACACATTGTACACTGCCGCAGAGTATTTAGTATATTATTGTTTTGAAGCGGCTGTATCGCGTGTAAATTGTCTGTGTAATTAGATCTGACGTAGTAATAATAGGTCTAGTTGAGGCAAAAGGGTGGAAATGTAAAGCACACACTCTGAAAGGAAAGGTTCATTGAGGAGCACTTCAGGATTCCTGATCGATGTAGGATGATGTGGTTTGAAATTAAATGAAAAATACTTTATTGATTTAAAAATACTTTATTGATTTAAAAATACTTTATTGATAATAATTTATTTATTTGCTTGTAGGACCACAAATTTACTGGTTTTTAGTAAGATTTTAAAATTAAGTTTGGAGCCTAAGAAGCAGTTGTAGCTTTTAGATGCAGGTAATGTAAACATGATAATTGAGAACTTTATGACTTTTATGATTTTTATTCATCAAATATTTTAAATTTAAGCTCAATGTTTATTTGCACACGAGGATTTTAATCCACTTTTTTAGCCCTTAAATCCATGTTTTTGCGCACTTTAAGTGTTTAGGAATGCAGAAAATGTAAATGTATTTCCTCCTGATGCTGCGCATATATCTTTATATTCTTTGTGGTCATATTTTACAGTCTGTTTAATTTCACTAGTACGTTCTTTATCTATTACTTCACAGTATTTGCTGCCAAATAAGGGTGTGGACTTCCTGGTAATCAATGTGGTGAATCTGATACATTGATATTTATAGTAAACTTACCAATAAAATGTTTCTCTGCCGGGAGATTAGCGTATCGCTGCTATCAAGCTACAAA
>JBAMHV010000024.1:8909491-8934240 GCA_037177535.1 Pseudomugil gertrudae
ATAGATAGATAGATAGATAGATAGATAGATAGATAGATAGATAGATAGATAGATAGATAGATAGATAGATAGATACAGTTCTGTTTATTAGCTACTTTTTTCAGAAAGAAAGGAATATATTCAAGATAATTTTATCTGCCAATAAAGGCCACAAGGTGCTGCTAAAAGCCAGTAAGACATCAGTGTGGACACTTCAATAAGAATGTTAAACTCCTATCATTCATTAACCCATTATAAAGCCATTGCAGATGATTTAGATGATTGGTGGAGAATGGGTGACAAATTCACTCATAAACACTCACAAAATGCCTTTAAATCTGCCTCCAATCACATTATAAACAAAGCCTTTCTCTACAGCTTGTAAACAAAAGGGATTATATTAATGCGTTACTAAAACACCACTATAAATAGTATATTAGAGAGGGAGTTTGTTTTTCTCAGGGTAACTGTATGACAAAGCGATGAGTGGGATGCCTCTCCGTCTCTCAGCCTCAACAGGCAGATGATGACCAGCACTCTCTGGGGTCACTGTTAGACTTCATTATATTATTGCTGTTAATTATAAATCTCCATCCAACGGGGCTTGGATGGCCTAAATGAGCCATAATGGGCATAACATAAAAATAACAATCCATTGTCAGACTGTAGACCTACTTACCAGCTCTTAATGAATTGCCATCTCTGCTTTATTGAGGAAGACAACACTGGGACAACATGATCTTTACAATGAGGGGATCACCTTTATTGCCCAGAAATCCACCTGAGAATGAAACAGCACGCCACATCTCATCCTGATAAAGCATTTTTGCATCTTTAAACATATCTGCTTGCATAAAAACAATGTATATACAGCAAATCTTACTTGACAAATATTTAAACTGTCATATTGCTGCTACATCTGATCACCTTAACAATAACACTCATGATACAGTGTCACAGTACCTCAAGTCAAACAAAAGAGCACATCTTGCACTTATTATGAGATTCCCTCTGAATTTAATCCCTTTATTTGACAAACTTAAACAATCTTCACACAGCACACTAACAGTTCAACAGAGTGCCATCACCAGGTTCCCCAAACTTTATGGCTAAAAATTAAATATAGTGCACAAATTTTATCCTACACATTGACTTCTACCATAGAAAAAGACATCAAGCCTCCCTCGACCCCTCCCCAGGATATACATAATGGCAGCCTTTTTACATAAAGCCTCTACACAAGTCTACGTTTTGTTCCTCTAGTACAGGCTCCACTTATAATCAGGTTGTCTTTAATGTCACGATATGATGCAGATTTCAGTGCTGTAGCAGAGAAGCTAGTAAAAAATTATTTTACAACTATATTGTTTAAAAATCTTTTTAAAAAAATGATTGCATCCACTGCAGATGCTCATTAATACGTGAAAGAAACTAACAGAACTGAGCCACTTTTAAATAAATATGTATTTGCTGTCATTCAGTTGCATCATGACATTAAGTACTCATTCCCTGAAAATTTTCAACCAAGAGACCAGTTATTATTGTATTCGCTGCTAATCACATCCTCGTTTGCTTTTCTTCACATGGGGAAGAATATAGTTAGTGGACAGATATATTTTCGTAACACACGACTAGAGCAAGGAAGCAGGTCTATGTGAACATCTCACAGACCACATCATATTATTATGGACATTTGCTGGTATTATTCAGTTAAATAAGTCTTTACTCTTTGGCAAGACTGATTGGTTACCTCTTATAGGACACATTTACCTTTTCTACAAAAAAAAGGACAAATTACACCAAATCATGAAAGTTCACTAAATGCACTAAATGCAGGTTTTACAGGCTTAAAAGAATAAAATAATCCACAAGGATCTTCAAGTATCAGCTGGTCTTGAAAAAATGAACTATGTTTGGCATGTAACTGTAAATATCTGCAGAAGGCGATTCCTCTTCGTTTTGTCCATGTTCTTCATCCTTTAGAGCAAGTCAGCACATTTATGCAAATCTGACTGCTTACATTTTTTCCACTGCTGTTTAAACCTTCATAGGAAGCAGAAGGGTTGTGGCTCTAGAAATGTTCCAGCTGCTATTATCCCACTGACTGCAAATTCGAGACTTAATCATAATGCAAGCAGAAATGAACAAATGGACAGAGTCAAACCCCACCGTTACCTCTCATCCTTCATTACCTGTTCTAACCTCTTGGGTCAGAAAAGAGCTAATGTCAGTATGTGTTTTGATCAGGCTTTGGCTTCTAGCAGTTCGAGGAATAGTTTGTGCATAGGCACACGGCCGTCCTGTTTGATGCTGCAGAAGTGCTGGACAGCACGAGCAGCCGTCTGACGGAGAAGAGGGAGGCTCATGATCATCTTGCCCACTCGTCGAGGATCTTCTGGGTGGTGTGTAGTCTCATAGTCCTGCAGAGCCCCGTGAAGAACATCCTGGAGTCTCTGAACTGCCTCCAAGTCCTCAATTTGCATGGAGTCTATAGGACAAAAATATAATTGAAAACTCAAGTCATGTTGTTCATATAAACATGGGGCGGACATCTAAGTCTATAATAACAAGCTTAATACCTGAGTTGGCGAGCGCGATAGCTTTGAGGACCACAAACTCCTCCTTCTCTAGCCCCATGCTTTTATATTTTTTCACCAGCTGCAGGATGGAGTTGTTGAGATCAAGCAACCCAGCCAGTTTTGATTGCTCCTCATCCATGATGTAGTCCTCAGCGTAAACCAGCTTGTCCTCAAAGGCCAGAGAGCGAAATACCACTCGAAGGATCAAAATCTCCATCCAACCGCTCTGCAACAGACTCATCTGGTCTGCGAGAGAAAGTGAAGGGAAGCCTAGAGAAAAGAGAAGATAGAAAGGCATAAAGGAACACCACAAAGGAGCACATTTATACCTTATAGCACGCTGAGCACTGACTGAAGGAGTGGACAGTGAGGGAAGGATGACTGATACTATTTGGTTATATTTAAAGAATTAAAAGGATGCAGTAGTACTAAAATTGTACTCATATGAGCGGTAAAAAGGATATCCACTTTCACCGTACTTGCCATTAATCAAACATTTCCAAAGAAGGGAAATTGGGTCACTTTTTTTTTTTAAATTCTGGCTTTTCATGACTCCAAAAATCCTTTAGATTCAGTTCAAACTCATATCTACCGATACTGAACTTTTATGTGTTTTAAGTGAAGGGGTGATTTCCTACATATGGTCAGAAATGACTTTTTAAACTTGGTTTTGAGACAAACATTATTTCATATTAACATTAGCTCTAGTGCAGACTGGGCCTACATCACAATGATTTCACCTCTATGATGACAGCAAAAGGCCTAATAAAGGACAGAAGGAGTGAATTGGTGGTAAATTTAATTACTCTCTGTAGGACACACCTACTTTGATTGACAATTACACCCCACAGGAGTATGATTAAACCTGCTAACTGCCCCCGCATTAAACCTGCATACACACACACACAACCGTTGCGTTTACTGTAATTAAACGGGTGAATTTTACAGAGCAAGGTGAGGCGGGGGAGCTGTTTGTATTTTTGACACCATCGGCGATTGTTATCAGGAGCCACTGCTCTTTACAATCACCGTGGCGACGCCACTGGCACCCATTTCCCCACTATCGCTCCATGATTGATTGGAAACGCTGTCAGTGCACAATTTCATTGGTCGATGGGGATCAGTATTCTGGCGCAGGGCCATCGATCAGGATCAGGCACCTGGGTGAGTCAGTGTTTGATGAAAATCTCAAGCAATTTATTGATAGATTTTATGAAAAAAATGCATGTTAAACCTTCAATAAAGATCATGTTTGAATAGAAACAAAGCAAGGATCATGAAGGACAATTTTGTTTCCAGAAGAGATGTTTTACTGTTTATGTTGAAGCATCACATTAGAAAAGGGTGAAGAAACATCATGACACATCAGTGTCATTGCATATCACCATGCTGTTGCCTTGTTCCTGACAGTTTTATTTGGGCTTTTAGAAGCTAACAAATAAATCTTATTTAAACCACAATGTTTTTTCATAGTGTTTAAGTTGCTTATTTTTGATTTATATCATCATTTTTTGGAAAGAGAAATTCAGAAATGTTATATGTTTAAGCATGTATTTTTGACCCTTTACCACGCAGATGGTTAAACTAATGCTAAGAAAGCTCCCCAAAGAAAGACACTATAAAAGCAGTTTTTTTAACTACACTGGGCAGCATTTCCGTTGGTGTGGACTCAAAAAACAAAGAGAGAATTAGCACTTACTAGAATAACTATAAAAAATTTTTCCTGCAGTTCAAAAATATATTATCACGTCATCCATCTCAAGATGCCAAAAAGATGCTCAACTTTTGCTTGACAGGTTATCTAGAAACACAGCCACAGTTCATATCATGTCTATACAGCAGTCACACTACAGTTGCCTTAGCACACACATATTTGACAGCCAACTACTATTACAGACTCAAAAAAAGGCCAAAAACAAAGAGGACAGTTGGTCTTTAGCCAGTTCATCTGCCAGTCTGGCCCTCAGACTTCAGCCTGCATCACTGTCAATCTGCCTGATAAAAGCAGACACAGAGGAGGGGGTGCAGGCAGGACAGTAGCCCTGTCACACTAACCTACCCCTGGGCAAAGAACTCAGATGGCCTGGGACACTTTGCCCAGGACCCTGGTTCTCCCAGCAATGGGGGCTGCGTGTCCTGCCACTCATCCAGAGCTGATGTGACATGGCTATTACGCTGCTAGGAAGGGTCAGACTTTCTTTCTTTTTTAAACATCCATTTCCTCTGTCTACACGTCTCTCTTATCTCTTTTATCTTCATTTCCTGCAACAGCTTCTCTAATCTTGTCAATGTCTTGCTTAAAAATTATGTCCCTACCCACTTTTAACATTTTGCTTTAGGTCATCTATATTGTGATGAATGTCATCTCAAGTGAGTCATACTTCTTCCTTTTCTCTTCACTGGTCCTGTATATCCATATGCCTCTATCTTTTTGATAAAACTCAAAACATTTATCAGCTATCAAATCAAAATGTGTCCATCACCGGGAGAACAGTCTGTTCAAATCACAGTTCAATAGTCTCATAGTTACATAGCCAACGGGTATAGCGAGGTAAATCACACAAATAACTCTGGAAATAACAGTGTGTGTTTGTGATCTGTATTTCTGTAAAGCATCAAGGCATTTTTTGTTTCATGTGATTACAATAAATAAGCAATAACATTTAAAATAAAACTGCTGCACAAATATTATCCTGATACGAATCAATCCAGAAATAACATTTTAAAGGTGTAAGCAGTCACAAGAGCAAAATCATCAATGTAAATCAAGAATACATCAGCGGTTATTGATCTAAACACGACTAAAACAGCAGGACCTTCAACATGGATCTTGTTTTTAGCTTTTCCTCAGAGCGTGTTGATCAAGTTTTCTATTAGTTTTTACTTTTCTATTAAACAAGGGAAGAGGGACAAATGGCAGTTGAGTTTAATGGACATTTTACAATCTAATTGTTTAGAAGGGGCCGGTTAAAACTATTGGATGGTGTTTTCTCAGTTCTGTTCATACTACTGGTGACTGGCTTTTTTTTTGTTAGAGCATTTAATTTATTGGCTGAAGGGAATTTTAAGCAATATAGTACAAAATGTTTCTGGAAAGCATCTACAACCCTACCTACCATTAAGAAACTGCACAAGTCATGTGATAAGATTAAAAGTTGCTGGCTAATGGCTTTTCTTGAAACTGGGCTTGGCTAACCATTTTCCACCTTTCCAGTCTTTACGCTAAACAACACTTACTGTGCCAGCGTTAGATGTGGATTCAACTTATCCAAGTTTCCGAGGAAAAAAGGTGATTAAGCATGTTTCTCTGAACACGTTTTAATTCATTCAAACACCAACAGAGACCCAACACACACAGATAGCTCACATATACTGAGAAACAGGACAAAGATGGAGGAAGTGAGTGATACCCGGCACGATAGTGAGGATTAAACAAATAGACACTGAGTTAACTGTGTTTAATTATTGGACAAGTTCAATAATTAAACAAGTTTGTGTGAAGAAAGCAGTATTACAAGAATAAACTCAATGAATTGCAGAAAAAAGACAGCAGATTTGACCAGGATTTTATTAAAATAGACTTCAGTGTTGCTTTACGTTTTTATACATTTACATGATCTGCTATCAGATTAACAGATTAACTGGTTATTTTGTTTCGCTTTTCCTCACAATTACTGCAACTGTGACAAAGTATCGGTAATGTTTGGGGTATTGTCATTACAAACATCTATGCAGAAGGAAAAGAAGGGGAAATATGAAGCTCTTTCAGAACCACAGCGAGGTATCATAGTAGAGTAGAATACCTTTTGTTTGTTTGCCTGATGCATTTAGTTGCATTTCGTGTATTTTTGGTGACATTTCAGGAGATGGAGAAAAATGTGTTTGACATCTGGATAAAATCTGCCCCCTTTTCCCCCCTCTGTCCCCCTCCCCTCAGGTGGGTATCTGCTGTGTGTATAGCTGCTTCTCACCACTGCTCTGCTCCCCAGCAAAAACCCTCCACTGCAAAGGGCTACAAATATACACACATCAGTCACACTCCATCTGTCTTGTGTGCTGACGGTAAAGAGCCAAAAATGGGGGGTAAAGAGAGAGACAGACAGTGTTTTTCCAGGGGCAACATAGCCGGAGTGGGCTTGTTTCACAAAACAAAACAATGGAAATACTGATGAGGGTTACTAATACTCATTAAACACTGCATCATATCTCCTCTGTAGCAAGAAACACATAGATGAATGCAGTGCAACCCATACAAACACACAACTGCTTTGTTTTGTAAGCATATCAGAGACAAGACATCAACAAAAGTTATTTTGAATAAGGATAACATGGCTGATATAGCCGGCACAAGAATCGAGAGATAAGAAGAACAGATGGAAAGGAAGGTTTAAAAATGCTTTTCCTAATCGTGGTTCTACCAACTCTTTATCATTGCTCTAAAATGTTTCACATGATGTAGAACAGATCATAACTTTATATGGCTGATCCGTACACAGGACTTAAACTAAAGATTTTTTATAGAAATATGACAAATAGAGTCTGATTAAGCAACATTTCTATGGGCTAATCCCTTCAGTTTTCATGTTATCTGCTGGAATTTTACTGCTCTGCTGGAACACTTCAGTGACTGTTTGCTGCACTATTTTCTCTTCCCTCCTTAGCTGAACAACATTTTACCCCAAAAACCTCACCTCAAAGTCACCAGCTTTGGCTAGGCTATAAAAAGATAATTTTCTCTTTTTTTCCAACTTTGATGAACTAAATCACTAAAATATCAACTACTGAGAATAGCTGGCAGATTGATCTATTATTAAAACAAATCCCAGTCAACCTCTTTTTCACACATTTTAGCATTTTCTGTAACTCAAATCTTTAAAGTGTTTTTTCATAGTAGCTATAGATACACTAATATGGAAAGCCTTGGTTTTAAAATCCCTCTCTGGCTTTTATAGAATCTACTTTGGCCTTTTTGCATGGAAATTCCAGACACACCCAAAGTATAACATAAAATACTTGTTTTACTTTTGCATTTAGCATTAATCTCAAAGGACAAGTGTTCACACTGCAAACTACCATTGCACATAATGCTATCCGACATAATAACTGCTTACAAGCATTTTAATTTTACATAGATGTCAGAATGCACTTTTCACCCTTTAATCCAAATAAGCAATAAAAAGACCTCTAGACATCCTTCTGTTGTATCAGAAGAATTCTGTCATTTAGTCTGCATCCCAGAAAATAAACTAAAACTTCCATGTGGTGACTGGTCATGTTGTAGTAACACCCTTTGGTCAACGAGGGCATGGCACGCCATTTACAGCATGCACACACACATAGAGAATGACTGACAGATAACACACAGCCAAGCCAACATTTCCTTCCTTCTCTGGGCTGCCAGTGAGCATCTTGGCAGCCACAAGTCAGAACAATCCCTCTTCTGATCTGATTAGAGACTTAGTGAACCTAATGTGTGTGTAGCAGCTTGTGTGAGTGAACAACTGAGAGGGTAAGACAGAGGGATTGAGCCTGAAACATACCAGGGATGTGTTTGGCCCAGCCAATGTTGACCACCAGCTCTCTGTCAGCGAGGTCACACAGTGTGGTCAAGGCCTTGATGTCGCTCTCGGGTACCGTTGGATCTGGCATGGCAAAGATGGCCCCTGGCTCAGCGACCAACAGCAGAGATACTATCTTGTTCTCTACAGCACCACCTACAGAGACTAAAGGAGAGATTACTGTTATTACAATTAATACAGTGAGGTAACCTCTGAGGGATTTGTAAAAATCAATACAAGTAGAAAAATACAGCATGCATCAAAACAAAAAGCAGTAAGAAAAAAACACTTACATATGCAACCAAGTACTGCACAACCACCTCTTACCATATTGACAAAAGGTACACTGTATATACAATTTGCTTCAAGGAGTACAAGACGATGCTGACTTCCATTGCAAACGCTCTACATGTCAAACTGAAAGACATCTGCAAGATGCACTAAACCAAGCTCAATCCACAGAAACCCATCACTACAAGCTATTAGATCCAGAGAAGCACCTGCCATTATTCTGGCAGAACAAACCACAGGATGTCCTTTAAAAGATAGCACCTGTACAGTTACCATTTATGATTCATACCAACACAAATGGGACATTTACATACTAAGCAGGGGAAATAATGCTATGGATGACTGATGTTAATACTGAAGCCAAGAGCAGTTGTGCTTTTATTCTTTTATCCTCTTTTATCTTAAGGTAACCAGATAATTTATGTTGTTATATCCAGATGATTCATTTATCTTTAAAAACTATTAACAGATCTTGAGAGAGCTTGGGATAATCTTTACCAGGAAGTGAACAAAACAACACAAGCTTGATTCAACTTTCTGTCATAGACTGATCAGTTGTGACTATAACTAATTACAAAAGGTGTTAACCACTCATTTTGGACCTTGCCTGAGTCATCTCTTAAGCTTGTAAAGACGAAGTTCATTATCTTGTGATAACAGTCTATAGTTGGTGGTTATCTTGACAAAAAGGCTAACTTTAAGATGCTATTTTTCTGCATTGCTACCACCTCGCTTCATTTGTCTGAAAAGAAAGTCATGTAAGTAGTAAAATAAGGCTTATATTTAACCAGCCGGGGATCATTAAAATGTTTGGTTTGCCTGATGCAGACTTTCACATCACAACACACAGTGATTTGTGCACTTACGTGTTTTTTTCTGTGGCAAGGTGTTCTGCGGGTGCAGATATGGACTGTTCTCAGCGTCTATTCTCCGCTTATACTTCTGTCTGCCTCCTCGAACCCGATCCAAGCGCACACCTATGTAAACAAAACACAAGATATCGATTAGGCTTATTTAAATTACAAATAAAAACCCATAGGGGTGTTCCAATTCCAAGTAATGTAAAAACATCCTGGTTTGATGAAACATTGTGATAAAAAATATTCTCACTATTGTGAGAATTGCGTGTAAATAAAGTTTGAAAGGAAAAACATTAATGCTGCTTGGATCTCTGCCAGATAAAAACAGCATGTGATCAGGGCTTAGAGTATGTTGCAGCATTGCATTTTTATTTGTGAAACTTTTGACATTGAAGAGACTTTCAGACAAGGTGGTCAGTAAACCTTGACAACATTGTACGCTCATTAGCACATATGTACTGTCAACTCCAAGGAGACCGAACAGAACAAGCCTAATGCTGGCTGGGCAGCATGCTTCCTGTAAGATGACACCCAACAACTTCAGAGCAGGAAGTGACAACTGCTCATCTTAACAAGCACTGGGCAACCTTGTCACCATGACAATGGGAATTTAGGAGTGTGTATGTCTTCAAACTGGGCAGTTAGATGCAACGAGACTGATAGCGTTCAAAGAGTCGCATACTAAATGTCAGCCACCATCTGCTAAGAAAATCTGTTATCCAGGGAGAGTAGATGAGACTCGGGAAGCCTTTAGTAGTGGTGTTGGGTTTCTTGCCCTGTGCAGTGTAAATAGCCATAGTGGCCCTGAATAGATCTATAATGGCATCTGTAAGAGACAAGCTGAGGGTATTATTTCCCCTCTTGACACCTCGCAGTAATACTCCATCCCTTTGAGTCTGCAGCCTGTTTTTCTTATTCTGACGTGCAGATATTTATGGAGCGCGTGCATTAATTTTAAGAATAGCATGATCTCGTCCTAATCAGGCATGGAAAATCTGCTTTTATCAGTATCGGCTTTATCTGTGCCATGCAATTTATCTGTAAAGCAATGTCGTCTGAATTTAGTATATTCTCAGAGCATTTCTGCTTTGTTCCATGTACAGAGAGAAATTAAACAGATTATTATGTGTTACAAACACATGCAAATGTGGCATATATGACCAACAAACATGAAATACCTGCTTATCTTCTATCACTACCACGTTTCTACAATAGCTCAGAATGGTCAAATCCAAACTGCTCTTGAGGTGGTTTTTTATTTTATTTACATTATTTGCTATATTTGATTTTAAGATTTTATTTTTTTAAGCTTATGTGTTGATATCAACACCATAAAGTTCCATTTCCCAGTGGAATGTG
This sequence comes from Pseudomugil gertrudae, assembly GCA_037177535.1. Classification (NCBI taxonomy): domain Eukaryota; kingdom Metazoa; phylum Chordata; class Actinopteri; order Atheriniformes; family Pseudomugilidae; genus Pseudomugil; species Pseudomugil gertrudae. The sequence continues at coordinate 8,920,118 of JBAMHV010000024.1, forward strand.
CTGACAACCAAAAGGCCAAGAATAGCTTCAGTGGATAACAAAACAGATACACACACTTCCTCCTTGTTCTTCCGAACTGTCTGTGAACTACTCTGAGGCACATTTTTTTTTGCCTCTTTCATCACTCAACCATGTTGTTGGGGTCTGGATCTTCACATGAGAAGTTTTCCGAGTTGTAAGAATGAACACATCCTGCATCCTGACATTGATCTCAATGGATCTAGTTAAACCGGTTCTGAGGTTGCTCCTCCCCAGCTGTATTACTGCAGCCACTATGTGTTAACCAAAAACAATCCTGTGTTTCTCAAATATATGACAAATATACAAATGGCTGCTTTACTAAGACCACACTGGCGCTATGCTCTCAGCACTTCTTCTTTGAGACTAGGAAAGAATCTGGAACATTGGCAGCATGAAGTGTAAACACTTCCTGGAGTGATTCTTATTTCAGAGCGCAGATTAAGACATCATGATTAACACACCTAAGAACTACAGTCACCACAAAGCAAAGACAGAACTGTGCTTGAATAAAGAATTAGTCCTGTCCTAACCATTTTGCTTACAAGCTCAAAAAATGTCAAATCTGCTTAATACTTTAAAAATACTGTCCACAATTTGTTAGCATACAACACTTTACTGCCCCAAGAAGCAGCAGCAACTGTAGAAAGAGACACTAAACAGAGCTTAATCAAATCCTGCCTGGGGTCTATATGTCTTTTAGCTGTGTATTTAATATGGCTCTGACTCTCCCCGTTAAACCTCACAGCTCCCTCTATCTCAGTTTACTGCAGCCTCTCTGGGGAAGAAAGGCGTTACAAGACACGATGAAGCGCGTTACAAGGGAGCTTACGACAGGAGTTACGAGGGGCAGTTCGCATTTCACGGAGGTCTAGGAATCCCACAAGGCATCTGGAGGAATTTACGAGGATGGAGGGAAAGCAAAGGGGGTTGGAATAGCTGAGAGATAAACCAGGATGCTGGTGATGCTCCTACCCTAGTAAAAGAAGCTAATTTAGAAAAAAGGCGCACACACAGAAAAGCACGCAGAGGTGTGAGGACATGAATGTGATTGGTGACTGACATGTTTAAACACAATCATTTACACAAACACGTGTAAACAGGTTATAACTCTGGGTATCCATAACTTACTATGTACAGCTGTAGTGAGATGGTGTTGCTATGCATTCAAAGATGAGTGGGTGGCATTAAAAGATCATTCAAGTTTACTACAACTGGGGCAGTATTTTCATAGTTTTGGCCTTCATATCCATTGAATCTCGTTACTTTGTGCTAATAAAAGTACTTGCTGACAGATTTTTAGCTGACAGGGTGGATAATCAGCAGCCAGAAAATCACAGCTACTGGAAATTGGAAACATGTTATTGTTACTGACAGTATCATAGGTTCTCCAAACGTAGGCTGCAAGGTGTGCTTTACACTGGTCCATTTCAAGGTTTACTACTTAAGATTTAGTCAAAATTTCCAATTGATAATCTAATTAGTGTACAAGTCCACATTTCCAGTAGTCCATCAACATTTGAAAGCTAATGTCTCACTTTGCCACATATTCTGAGTTGATTAGAGAGTAAAAAATTGTTTTAATTGGATCCCTGGAGACCTTAGCTAAATGTGCTGCCACAGTAACCAAGAAGATGGAGGACAGGGGTTTGTAAAAAAAAAAAAAAAAAAAAAAAAGGGAGGGAGTCAAACCAATGTGCAATAGCTGATACTTAAGTCCCTTCTCAGAGCTTGATCTTAAATGTCCTGGTTGTCTTAAGCCTTTTGACTTTTTCCTTCACCACCCACCAGGTGTTAAAGTCTCCTCCTGGCAGGAAGCAGCAAGAGATCAGCACCCTAATGATCAAAAATTAAACCACAGAGCTAACAACTTCTGGGCAAGCATCACAACAATCCTCATGACTGTCTTGTTTTGAGTCATTTGGACGATAACTTTTTCTTTTTGGCTGGACAGCAACAACAGAACAAATCCCATAAACACAATTGTGCCCCCGACTGACTGATTGATGCTGTTGTCAACTGGTACATTGCTGCTTTCATAACTTGCATTAATTTCACCAGCCAGTTAACATTGCCTTCACTGAAGGAATTTAGGAAACCATAAATGGGGAATATCCCAATATAAACCATTAAAAAAAAGAAATAGTTTTGCAAATAAAGAGGATGCTTATTATCACTGTTTATGGTTTAGTTTGGTTATTAATGCATGTTGGTGTTATCTTCATTATGTATATTTTGCAAATAATTTTATATAGAATATTGTTGTCATTATATATCAGTATTAATGTTATTGTATTGATAGGAAGCTAAGTAGTTTAATAATAATGATTTATTAGAGAGTAGGGTGGGATAAAATATGTTTGTACTTTCTCCCACTCCTTTACGGATCTGTAGATACAACATGTAGTTTGCTTTTATGCTTTCTTTTTTTCTTACTATTTATTTCTGTCTGTCCAATGTCTTATTGTTTGCTTATCTTATCTTATGACATGGTAAATTATCTAAACTAGACTAACCAGCTATCTCACAAACGTTTTTATGGGTAAAGTTGAGTAATTTTGAGAACCTTTACATTCACATGCCTTTTATCTGCTTGCCCCTCTTTTATTATGTTATGTTGGCAACAAGTGGCCAGTACAGTAGGAGGGGGCTAATGTTTTCCTCTCTGAGTCATTTCTAAATCTGGACAATAATATGTCACCAGGCAGCAGGCACACAGACTAAAGGAGCACCTGATCGCTGTAGCAGAACATCTGTGGCATGTGTGTAATGCCATTTTAAACATTTAACAATACGTGATGAAGTTTTCATACCAGAAAGTTGGGATACAAAAGTTTGGAAATGAGAAACTCAAACAACTCTAAAATAATTTGTTGTTCACCTAATTCCTCAAAAAAAGTTAAACACATGAAAACTTAACCTCACTAAAATGCTGCAACATACTGGCAGATGTCATGAACCTATGATGGAGGAACATAAGTGAGGCAAAACCAGATCCAGTGGAATAACTGCTAGCTCTGTTATGTATTATTCAGATCCATGTTTATGATGCATATACAAACCAATATACGAATATCATAATGTGGCAAGAGAGGCGTTATATTTAACCGTCAGGTTTCACTTGACTTTACATAACTACATTACAAGCTAATATAAGTTCAAGGAAAGGCTGATACAACTTCGCTCTTAGCCCATACCTTGAGTAAAAGCATAGAGGTGGAGTGGGGGCAAGCTATTGTTAATGAGCTGCTGATACGCTTCTGATGTGGCAACTGGAGGTAATCATAGAGCTATGGTGGCATGTGTGTCAGGGTAAACCAGCAGGGTGGAAACGCACAAATCTTATCAACAACATTGTCACTCATTTGTTGCTACACAATTACACAGCACCAAACCTACTTGGTTTGTTTGGTCTGTGTTTATTACCCAAGGGGTATGTTCTATCTTTTTATTCTTCCTTTCTTTTTTTTTTTGTTAAAAAGGGCTGTAAGAAGATATACCACCTTCAATGACAAGTAGCAACATTAGGCAGTACATTTCATTTTGCACTCTACACTAAGCCCAAGAAGACAAAATGTATTTAAGTTTATGTAATGAGAGTGAAAAAAACTGCAAAATACGACTTTCAGCTATGCTACAAAGTTTCCACTCAGTATGCAAAACAACTTTTAAAGACTAACCAACATCTTCCAGGTATGATCATAAGACTACTGCAGTAGTTTGACCATTCACCTCCACCAAAGAGCGGAGGTTGTTTTTTTTTTAGAGTTTGTCTGTTTGTCTGTGAACAAAATAACTCAAAAAGTTATTGACAGATTTTCAGAAAATATTCAGGAAAGTTTCGAAATGGGACAAGGAACAAGTTATTACATTTTGAATATGATCTGGATCACCGTCGGGATCCAGGAATGTTTCAAAGGATCATAATAATATATATTAAATATAATAAAAAATAATAAATAAAATAAAAATGTTTAAAATTGTATTTACAGGAAAACTGTCACTGACTTTTATGTTCCTCTTTCCTGAAAAGTGCAACAGACCCCTGGCTTGTTTTAGCTTATTGACAATCACAGAACAGGATTTAAACTTCTGCCAGGTTTACAAACTGATCAATATCAGAAAAAATAACTCATACAAGTTTTTGACAGAGGTCTAAAAGGGATTTTCAGAGTGTAACTCACCTTCTCTCAACATGCCTACTGCAAGGCATTTGACAAAACGACAAGCTTGGCAAGATTTCCTCCTCCTTTTTGTGATTTCACATTCATTGGACGCTGGGCAGCTGTATTCGATGTTACCTAGAGAGGAAGACAGACAGTGGAACAATAATTTAAGATGACCATCTTCCACTTTTTGCTAGTGTAAGATAAAATTCTCATTCATTTTCATGTGCTTGATATTTTTAAGACAAATGTCTCATTTAACAAAAATCCAAGTTATGCTCATTTAAGCCTGTATTGGCCAACCCTAAAATAGACTTAATCCAATATTTCCAGTAAAGCAATCTTGTAAAGTCTTTCATTGGATTTCCCTTGCCTTGTAAACTCTTTAACTCCACACCTACACTTTGTAATTTAGGTTTTTTGTTGTGAATTTTTTAAAACATTCAACATGACACTGGCATGTAAAGCATTATTTATATATAAATAATGTTTTATATATATAAAGCTTATTTTTCCCAATGAGAATTAAATGTGAATTCAAGGCAGATTATGGATAGGACTCCCTGCATTTAATTTTTTCTGTAAAGAAAAAAATAAATAAAAAGATTAAAAAAAGAGGCAAAAGTGGGACAAAAAATAAGTGACGGAAAAAGAAAAGGAAATAAAAGAGTTTATTAGATACAGTGCCTATCAATGACATCTGCACGGTATTCTTATCTAATCTGCTTTTAATGACTTTTATTTAATTTATCATTTTATTGTGATTTCTGCTGTTTTTATGCATTTCTGTTTCAATGTAAAGCACTTTGAGTTGTCCTGTACATGAAAGGTGCTATACAAATAAACTTGCCTTGCCTAGATATACTGGTTAAAAGGACAGGTTAAGCTTGGTGGCTTTCAGTCTGCTGTAGGCACCTTTAAGCTGCTACCCTCAATCAGAAACAGGAAGTATTTCATGATCCAGAAATCAGCTCTTCTTGTCTGATGTGAAAGCCACTCAACTCTGCCCTTTGACCTGCTTACAACAGCCAACTTCTACAGGCTCTAAGAAGAAGAAACCCACCAGGTCCTCAACCTGGACCAGAGGTCAAGACAATCTGTTTAAAACTCCTCCATTGAATGCTGCAAGCTTTTAAAGGACAGAAGTCAAAGCAAACACATTCAACAAAAGACATTCTAGCAGTGTGTCACTTTAAAACCCAAACTCCTACATGTTGACTATATACACATTGCGTTTCATATCAGCTGTTTCCAAACAGATCTTTATTTAAAGCCTTTCTTGAGTTTTGAAGGAAAGAGGCGGAAGCTGTGAGCTAACTGATCAGGGCTTGTTTATACCAAAACAAACGTTCGGGGTACAACTCCATCTCCACCATGTTGCTTGTAAAACAGAATTATACGATGCAGGAATTCATTTTCAGCCATGCACAACAAACTATAAACCAAGCATCTTCCTGTGCATGAAGGTTTGTGCATCTGTTTCTTTCTTACTTACCCTGGATGGTCCTTTTAAAGAACGCTTTGCAGGCCTCACAAGAGGCCACGCCATAGTGGTACCCAGAAGCCACGTCACCGCACACTAGACACAAACGTTTGGCCACTGAGCCCAGCATGAATTCACACTTCACTTGACTTTCCTCCTCAAACCTCCTGGATGGAAGTGGAATTGTTAGTGTTGGTCACTTTAAATTAGACGAAACAAGAAAAATGAAGCATTGTGTGTGATTTATGCAACAACCTGTTTGCCACCCCATTGTTGGCCAGTGCTGCTGTGTGTCCATGGAGACCTGGCGAGTCTACACCATTACTATGATGAAGACCCTTGGCGAGAAGACCGTAGCTGGAGTTTGTGTCTGAGGAAGAGCTTCCTGGACTTGGCTGAGCTGGGCTGACATCACCCTGAGAGCTGGGGCTGGAGGGCTCACGCTTTATTGAGGTGGGACAAGTGGGGTCCAAGCCCCTAAGTGACATCCTGCCCAGATGTCTGCAGGAGAAAGAGGCAAAAAGGTAAATGAGGAGATTGATTTTACAATAATGGAGACAGCCCTCTATAGAACAAGTGTCCTTGGCAACATTTTTATTAATGTATGTAATTGACTCGGATGTCTATTGGCCGTTTGCTTTTATGAGTTTATAAATCAGGCATCATTTCAGCATTTAGTCATCTTGTTATAAGCAGCCTAAATGACAGGTTTATTGGTTCATATCGTTTCATTGTCCAAAACATGAATGCATCCTCTTCATGTTCACATCATTTCTATTTGTCCATCAAACCATCATCCCCAGTGTTGTGTAGAACAGCCGTTTGAGATTGCCCACACTATGCAAAGCTGCTGTCCATTACACTACTTTGTTTTCAAAGGAGGTGATTGCTTAAGCAAACTTAGGAAAATACCCAAAGCGGTGATCAACACCACCAATAGCTTATTTTTCCTTTATTTGATCATTTTTGCCTTTTGTCTTCTCTTTCTGCTCCTTTATTTTTAAATCACACTTTTTTCAAACCTACTACGATTGACATACAAGCACTTCTTACAAAGGTGTGTTAGAGATTTAGAAGAAAATTTAAAGTATCTTTAAAGGATATTGATGCTATGAGCGCAATGAGGATTATGAACAATAAAGAAAATGCTTAACTTAAAGATTATTTTTGAAACAGAATAAATTCAATAACTTCTATATGAAATTAAATACGTATGAATGTAATGTAGGTTTGCATGTTAAAGCTTGGGTCACTGCTCTGTTATTAGATACAGAAGTGACCACAGTAGACTCCATGTCACCATGCTGAGGAGAAAAAAAACATGTGAAACCAGCTGAAGTGTACAGTAGGCTCTAGGCATGCGATCTGCTCTCACACACAACCAGTAACTCATCTTAAAAAAACGCACACACACCCATTGTGGTGTCAGACTTTCGCACGTGGATATAAAAATAAGAGGCTTAGACAGTCTCCTACTTCCCTATATGCAGTAAGCTTTAGATTCCTGTGATCAGGAACATACTACACCTCCCTGCACACATACTTACAGAGACATTTTAAAGCATGTGTCCTCATAAACACCTTAACACATACTCGCATGCAACTGTGTGTCGCCAGGACAACTTAAAAAAAATTCTCTGCTGTTTCCAAGTGTGTTATGGTCTTCCATTTGCAAAAGAAAAACACATATTATCTGCACAGCTGTGCATACCCCCCCCCGTCTACTCTTGGTCCAGTGATATGGATGTCCAATTTACTCTGTTTCCTGCCATGTAAATCAGTCTGCCCATCATAACTTATTTGGTAGGCAAAAACACTGGCTGGGTTTAACCACCCACTGAGTAAACCATAGCCATGCGCTGCTGACCCCTCTACTAAGCCACAAACATGAACAGAGATGCACAGTAAGAAAAGAGGAAAAGTCTCATCAGGAAAACCAGACTTTGTATGAAGCTTTGTAACGGCAACCATTCCAATGCTCAGAAACATTCAATAAAGCCGATAAAGACCCAGTTTGTGTCCCATTATGTACATTTAGCCCTAACTGGATCTTTTTTTTGGTTGTTGAACAGCATGCAGCTGCTTTATCTTTCCATTTTAACAGATTTTTTGTGATCAAACATTGAAGTGTAAAACAGTCGGCGATAAAATCAAACCAGTTAGCTTATAAAAGCTGATAGATGGATATCCTTCATCATTCCTCTCCTTCATCTATAGCCCCTGCAATCCACTATAATAAAAAGCAGCCCTGTGAATAAAATCCAGCTTCCTTTCAGTGACACACCAGTAGCCTCACTGGCTATCCATCACAGGTGTCCATATTGCTGTGTCATGTCCTTGACAGGTAAAGAGCATGATATACTTTGCACTCTCCCACTGAAATAAATCCCAGGAAGGAGGGGTCGGATGCTGACATTTTGCTTTGATAATGAAATGGCATTAGAGTACAGTGATCAGATGGGAAGTGCTATTCAACAACGTTGTGTAAAAGTCTATGAAGAGACGGCCGGCGCAGATTCTACAGTCCAGCAGTGGTGGGATTGATCAGTGTGTGAGTGTTTGTTAGTGGGTATCTAACACTTGTATACCTTTTGTGTGATAGTATACAAAAAAAACCCTACCAGCACCTTGGTAACATAAAATAGAGATTGAAACGACAAGGGGGGGAGTGTTTAACAATGAGGAAGGTAGGGGGGAGAATGAAAAAGCTGGGGATGGACTGAAAGAAAGGGGTAGTCTGGTGGCTCATTAACCCAGAGGGTGTGGGGATACAGGGAGTCATAATGAAAACAATGACCCCAGGAATGAGAAGTGGGAAAGAAATAAAAGAAAGAAGTGATTCAAGTGCAAAAAACTGAAAAAAAAAAGAAAATTCAAACTTTTATTAAGTTAAAGATGCACCAACAAAAGATATTGTTTATAATACCATAAAATCTAAATACTCCTCAGCCCTTAGGTCAAAACCCGAACTGTATGGTGGGGTGATTTTCATCTAAAGGATCATCCTTTCTCATAATAAAAGAAAGTTGACCAGCAATCAGTGACACTCTAAGAACCTTAGACTGGCTTTGCATGAATCTGGAAGATGAGGTGCTTGAGCTTGGACCTGCAGGCTCTGCAGACTTGGATGGCGTGCCGTGCAGGGGATCATCTGCAGCCACCATCGCGCTCTCTGCAGTTCTTTATCTGCCTGCTTGTGTCACAAGCAATCAACCAACCTGTGCATCCACATGTCTCCCATCTCCTTCTGTCTGTCTCCTAATTGTCTTTAACGTTCACTGCTGGGCAAGGTTAATTTCAACCCTGAAATGCTTGATGAGATTTGTTCTCAGCACAGTCTGATTACGCCACAGCTGATAAAAAGTGCAACGGTGATGATAATGAACATGATTTTTTCCCCCCATCTTTTTTATGATTACAGCAAAGATAGGCAATCAAAAAGCACGTCTGGAGGTAATCAGAGCTTCTTCACACATTTTTTTTACTTTCTATTGTTTATTTGTGTCATTCTGGGGAGGATTTTCACCAGCTTTGGCTTGACCAGTTTACCCACACAGTTAGTACATAATTATAGGTTAAACTATAACCTATAATAACTATATAACTTTCACACTTGGTGAAACTGAATTTCTTCAAAAGAAAAAATAGATATTTATGTTAGAGAAATATGTTTTTACAGCATTGTGATTTGCAGTCGCATCAGTTTTCTGACTAAACATGCTTGCACTCATCCATACTGGTTTTTCTTCTCACTCTGAGCATTTTAAAACATGACAAGTCCAGCATTTATCAGGTTTTATTGGTAAAAGTGATTCAGGGAGCATCAGAAATATTTTGCCTCATACATTGACTTCCACAGAGTCCAGATCTGAACACAGAACCACTGGGATGTGCTGGAGTGTATTTTACATAGAAATTCAACTCCTTGACCAATACACAATCAATACACAACCTTGGCAGAACATTAAAAAATGAAAATCATTGCAACTTTTGGCAATAAATGCTGACAATATAGAAGTTTATTGAAATTATATAACTACAAAAAGATGAGTCATAATCTATTCTTTCAATTATTGTTTTTAACTCTTTGCAAAATATTTATGTAAAGTTTGGACACATTATAAGTGTCATTATAACATTATTATTAGATAAAAGTAATAAAGTGAATCTCCTTGCAGTGAGGTGTGGAGCATCGTTTGTAAATCATGCTCCTAAGGACCCAGTGCCCTGCATGTTTTAAAGTGTACCTTTTTGAACCCACCTGAATTAAATTAATGGCTTGTTAAAAGTATTTCAGAGAACTCCATGAAGAACTTCATTAAGTAAATCAAGTGTTTTGAAGTATGAGCACATCTAAAACATGCAGTGGGTCCTGGAGATAAGGATTGAGAACCACTGAGATAAATTCCAATATGAACAAAGGAGCCTTTTGCTTGTTGGAACATTTGTTTCTTTACTTAAGCAGTTCACTGTAATCTGCTGTAGCAGCCTAATAACAAAATCCATCTTGCAGCTGTTAACATCTCAAAACAGCTTTTTTTACCTGCACAACACTCGAGTCAGAGGACAAACAAGAAAGTTTAGCCGTTTTCTACTTACTCTGTGTCAGAGTGGTAGCTGAAACACTCAGGGAGGTAGAGGTCGACTAAATCCATGCGCGAAGCGTCACCACAACCCGAAGAGTTGAAAATGTCTGCCTGTTTCCGACTCCCTCTTTATTCAGCTAATATATTTTGTCTTGGCTTCTCACTAGCGGTCTCACTTTATTATGCTTGCACACTTTTTGAGTCCAACTACTTCCCTCTCTCAGCTCCGCTCATTGCCCCCCGCGTGCGTCCTCCTGTCACTCACACCTCACACAAACCGCCTCCGGCTGCCTTTGAAGTCCGCACTGTTGTGACTACAAGCTGCGTGTGACAAGGGTCTCCGAGCAAGCAACCAACCAGACCGTTTGAATGACCCCCCTCCCCATGCGCGACGTTGAGCTCACAGCTGATTGGCTGTCCACTGATCCAATCAGAGCACGAGCCCCTGGGGCAGGTGGACATAGCAATAAAAGATGTGGGGTATTTTGCAGGTTTTAGCTGTTAGAAAAAGCAAAGAAGGGTGCCATAGCTATATAAAATTATATAATATAAATATATAAATAAATATTTATCTACCTAAACATCCAATTAGCATTTTAATTAATTATCTTGATTTAATTTGAGAACATTTATCAAGTAAAACCTGCCAAGTTGTCAAATATTCTAGTTGTGATGTGTTGAAAATCATCTGCTTTACTAAAAGCAGATGATTTTTGATGGTGACAGGATCAAACTGGACGTTATAGTTTTGAAATTTGAAAAAATGTCCAACTCTTATTGGATTTTAGAAATTAATTAAATATTAAACATGAAGAAAAGGTGATCTGAATTGAATCAAAAATCTTAAAAGATTATTTATCAAGCCACACAAAGCAATGCCTTAATGAAACCAGAAGAATGTCCTCATAAATCTGCCATTTGAATGACATATCTTAAATCAAATCAAATCAATAACCTATGAGCATATGGACATCCACACACTCAAACATCCATTCAAATTCTACTTAGGGCTTAAGTGACTTACCTGCTAGTGCAGCACCATCATTTAAGATAATCACCCTTGGCTGTGTGCCTAATGTGAAGCTTTTCGCCTTTCACTCACAAAGCACACGTGCAAGCAAAATGAGAACCAGAGTAAGTTGTGTCAAGCACACAGTAAGGTTAACAGGTGCAATATGACATGACAAAAGCAACACATCTCAGGATACAAAGGATTATATTTAGAACATTTCATTTGATGCAGATCTATATGTAAGCCTACACGGTGGTGTGGTTCTGAGGACTGTGGCTTCACTAGAAAAAGGTTTAATTTTCTTTTACAGAGGCTTTTCCGTGTGGTTTGCATGTTTCTCCACTGGGTCCTCCATCATCCTCAAACACTCTGAAAACATACATATCAGACCAACTAGTGATTCAAAGTAGTCTTTGGAGTGAGTGTCAGTGTCCATGGTCGCTTATCTCATTTGTGTCTTGGTTGGCCCTGTGAGGGACAAACAACCTGCCCAAGATGTTCCCTATGTCTTATCCAATGAAAGCTGGGATAGACTCCAGACCCCTGCAACCCTGACTGAGGTAGTCCACATAAAAAAATCAGATGAATAAGTCATAATAAATCACAATATATGCATATTAATAGAGCATACTACCCTGCTGAGTCAGAGGCTTGGGAAAAATGTCAAATCAGTTGGTGTTTGATTGAAATAGATATTTAAGCTATGCTAGTGTAGAATTCCAGTAAGTTTACCTGGTTATGAGTGTTTTGCTTTAGCACAAGGCTCTCTTTCAAAAACAAGACAACCAGTCATATTTTGAAGTAATATGGCACCATCATCCTGGATGGACTGGCGACCTGTCCAGGGTGTACCCCGCCTCTCGCCTGTAGACAGCTGGGATCGGCTCCAGCCCCCCCGCGACCCCGCTCTGGGAAACAAGCGGTAGAAAATGGATGGATGGATGGCACCATCATCAAAAGAGACTGGTACGCATGTTGGGTACATGTTTATCTATATTTCTGCAGACAGTTAAGATACATCTTTAAAGGGGATTTATTTAATGTTTCATATCTGTCAAAGTCAAAGGCATTTTAAAAGTTACTGTTTGTTTGTGGTGAGAGCCTCTTGTGTAGAAATAACTGCAGTTAGATGTTTCTGGTAATCACTGATCTTCCCTACATGTCATCTTCATGGTATATCGAGACATTTCCTGATACAGAGCAGCTTCAGCTGTCGGATGTTGGTGGATTTCCTCACAGGAACTCTTTCTTCAGATTCTTCCAAAATATTTTAACAGAATTAAGGTCAGGATTTTGACCTGGGAATTTCCAAACAATTACTTATTTAATCACATGTTTATTGGTAGATTTGCATAAGCCAAAACCTTGATACAACCACTTTTTGCGCAGGAATTCATTTTAATTTTATCCCCAATGATATTTTTTTGGTCTTAGCAGTATATAGCAAAATGATTTTGGCCATGTAGACTTATCCTGGCTTCTTTTGTGACTTCATAAGCAACTACACATCATTTTCTCCAAGTGAATATTATTGTTCAACAAACTCAAGCTGTCTGATTAAAAATAGAGCTTTGGTAAACTCTTAGGAGGTGCTTTTGGTAAGCTTTACTGTTTCGATGACTGTTCTCAAAAATGTTCATGTTACTGATATGAAGATCTTGGATAAATCCTGGGTAACCAAAGATAATTTCTCTCTTCATCTCTATTTGTTACCAACATTTTGGGATTAATTAGTCACATTTACACAGATAAAAAAACTTCTCATGGGTTTGCTAACTTTCAAACATCACTGCACGGATCTGAATGTCTCTCTCCTGCTCATAATCTATCACCTCTCCCTCCTTGATTTCTCAGCAGGGTACTGTGCTGTGTGCTAACCCAATCTCCACAGGAATGAAATCACCTGCGCTAATCTGTTGCTGAGACAAAGGCCAGACAGCAGACTGCATGGAAGGGGCTTTATCTCATTGTGCACAACGTGAAAACTCCCAGCCAACTGAAACACACACACACACACACACACACATACTAACATATGAACACATACCCATTAAAACTCACAGACAAGGTACATATGAACTACGCAAGATAGAATAAAAGAAAGATTTTTAATATATTTTATCCGAACTTCATAATAAGTCATATAAACATTAGCAATCATAAAAAAAATTCTATAAAAGAGACATTTTTTTTCTATAAACCATTTAGGAGACAATGTTGACATCAAAATAAAGCAGATCTCATCTTCTCAAGGGCTTTAACTTTGCTGTTTCCATCAATAGATTATTGCTCATTACTGGGAACAATTACAGTGATATAAATAGAAAGTACAGTTTACTAAGAATCTTAAAACCCGACGAGCTGATTGGGGTTATTTGTGTACTACAAAAATAGATCTCAGGCTACATTATTTATTATATTTTGTTTAATTTTCATTTTATTTACTTTATAATCGCAGAGGGCGATTCTCATCACCTTATGTCTGAGCGTGAACTGTTCAAAGCATCAATTTAAGACCAAGCAGAGTACTGACAAATCCAATATTTAGTAATTATTACCTCCACTAAAGTGGGGATCATGTATTAGTTTGTCTGTTAGATAACACAAAGAAATTATGGACGGATTAGGATTACATTTTCAGGTCATCTCAGAAACACAATGAGAAACAAATTATCAGATTTTGGGAGTGATTCAGATCTCCTCTGCATGGATCCAGGTATTTTTAAATGATCCTTTATTATGGAGAGGAACGGATTATTTTGTGAGAGCTTCAAAGTAAAACATAAAACAGAATAGACAAAAGAGCAATGGTTTGATGGAGGTCTGCGCCATAGGAGTGCTTCTAGTTTAGGAATATC
>JBAMHV010000024.1:8938042-8960322 GCA_037177535.1 Pseudomugil gertrudae
TATATATATATATATATATATCTATATATATACACACACACAAATTTTTCCACAGGAAAGTATGAGTATGTGCATTCAGTATTTTCATTTAGGAATATGAGAACCACCACTCGTTTTTGCCCCCTCCTCCCCTCCTTACACAGGCACCTGGTTTCCAGGTGAAGAGTCTCTGATGTGGGTCCAGCACACGTTAAACCTGGGGAGTCAGCACCACACATGCCTAATGCTGATGTCAGGAACTATTAGAAACACTTTCACATGCCCGCACTCACACCGAGAAACAGCATGCAGTCTATCTCATCATATCACTTTTATCTCCACAGGTGGCAAATTTAGCCCTCTGGCTCAGTGTCAGCATGTCTACACTAAACAAATCAACACAAAACACTGAGAGAAAAGGGCTATACCATCATGTTTATTTATTAATAAGAAAAAAAAGGGGAAAAACTTGAGCACAGCTTTATTTATTCACCCCCTAGCTTTACCTTTATCTACCCATCCATCTAGACACCCCTCCAACTTGGTCTAACATGTTTTGTCAGCAACTCCACAGGTGAGCCAGTCTCATCTCACCACATTGTGTCACACCACAAGGAGCAAAACCAATACTTCCTCCTCCTCTCTTCCTTCACATATGTCATCATCCTTTCTTTCTTTCTTAAACTCACTCCTCTCCCTAATCATTTCATCACACAAATGCTTCCAGGTGCAACTTTAGAGCATTTTAACTTCCAGGTTAGATATAAACACCCACCCCCTCCTCTCTGTTAAGGCTTCAGGGTGATCTCCGGGTGACCCCACCTTCTGATCACCCAGTTTGCTCAGCACATACTACCAATCCCTGGTACCCCAGCAAAAATGTAATTTTCTGCAAGATTACACATGATAATGATTCGCTTTGGAGGGTTGCCATAAATGATGACTTCCAATTATACATGCATAACTATTGATCTGTCAACAGCAGCAGTCAGGGGGAGGAGAGGGGAGAGGAGGCACAAGGCTGGACATGTGTACAGTGGAATTTCATGATCTCTTTCTTGATCACACAACCACACAAAGAAAGAGTGTGCTGCTGCAGATGCACTCAATGTGTGAATAAATAACAGAACTACTTACAAAGTCTCACAGAAAGACATTAAACGCGGCATTGATGGGAGCCAATAAAAAGCCAGAGATGAGTTCACCTGGGATCAGAGTAGACCTTCACCTGCAGGCACACACAAAACACCCACACACACACCTTGGAAACCTCACACCGGGCTGTTTCCAAGCAGATAGGAGCAAAACATAAAAACATATCGGTCCATCTGCTGCGACTGAAAGAAGCCTGAATCTACTTCTTCTCGTCTGCTCGTCTCATCGCTTCTGCTCAGTACTCACTGTCAGTTTCATCCACGAGCTGGCTGGTCTTCCACTCCACAGCTGCAGTCAGTCAGTCAGTCTCAAGGACAAACGCTCCAGCTCTCCTCGCCTCCGGTCTCTGTAGCTCAGCGATGCAGCAGCGTACACACAAATTCATAAACACACACACACACACACACACAGTGCTCTCTCCCTTTCTCTCCTTTCAGCATCTCACTCTGATCTGCTGCTGAGTTTACCTGCCTGGCTTTGTCACAGGGGAGTTCTGAGAGTGTGTGTCAGAAAGTGTGCCTTAAAGACTGGGTGGATGTTGGGAAAAGGGGGCACAGCCAATGTCCCTCTTCTCCTTGTATGCAGGGAGTGTGGGGGGGGGGAGTAGAGGACACAGCGCTCTAGTATATCCGTAGAGGTTTTCTGTTGCAGCCCTGTAAAAGAGGGGGGTAGGATGGAGACAATACATGCATCATATTTCAGCAATGTTGACTCAGCATGTGAATCTGATGCACGTGTTGATGGAGCTAGAAATACTTTAAGTTCATGTTTTCCCGAGTGGTTCAGTGTTGCAGCTCTGCGAGCGTGGGACTCCTGGAAAAGTTCGCAGGAAGGAGCAAGGTCTGCGTGCGGTGCCAGGGTTGGGATCGACTGTATTTTATCTTCACCAAGTTCATTTTATACACCAGTATAAAAAAATAAGTAGCAAATAATTAGTTCAAAACTAAACTATGCTGTTAGGAACTGGGCGATGATAATCTAGCTTGTTCCACATTTATCAGCATAAATATTAAAAAGCTTTTTGTTACACAACTACCCAACAAGCTAATGATAAACAGGGATGAGGTCGCAATTTCATACAGAAAAGTATGAGAATCCTCCAAAAACAGCACACTCATGCCATGACAAGCTAAATCCTCTGATCAGATATCATCAGTCCTTCAATAGGGCAGTAATAACCTTATTCTGTGGGATGCTTCTCTGACACCGTGGTTGAGAGACTACCCTGGGCATAGAAAAAGATGAAAAATATTGGAAAAAAATCTTGAGAAAATGTTCTCACAGTCCTCAGTATCTCAGGCTGGCGAAACAACAAACTCAAGCATATTTCAAGAAAACAAAGAGGAAAACTGCAAACGTCCTGGCAGTGAGTCTGGCCTGAAATGATGCAAGCCGAGATGGTTTAGCATGTTCATTCCTGACAAAATGCAGAGGAGAAGCTTCCAAAGTGAAGGAATACCAGGTTTATAGAGAAAGATTTCAGTCTTAGTTGCTTCAGTGTGGTTTGTAGAAGTACTAATGCAAGGCTCTGAATAGTTCACATACATGGGCAATTAGATTTTATTTATTACGTTTACAAAACATTTCCCAAAAAGTTGGTTTTGCTTTGACATCGTGGAGAATCGTATGTTTACTGATAAAAAATAAATAATTTATTGAATCCAAAACCAGATAAGTCTGAACCTTTTAGCAGCTTTGTCTAACCCATTCAGACCTGAGGTGCTACGTTTACATGGGAACTGCAATGACTTCAACTAACTAATCTGTCTATATAAGTTAATAGGACATTTGTTTTCTGGGTCATCTTAGACTTGTTTCTTTGATTTCAGGTATATTTGGGACAGCAATAAACTTAGTTGGAGTACAAAAAGTGTGATTTGGGGAAGTGTTGAGGCACAGTCACCTTCATCTAGGGATACTGAACTCAATACTGACGCTTATTTTATTACCTGATCAAGCTTGATAAATGACAGAATTAACCCCAAAAGGGAAGTTAAACTACATTTCTAACAAATGTGGTATAATTTCAGCCTCAGACAACATCTCTTTAAATCAGCCTTAGTTTTTCAGGTTAAAAGACACACATACAGCTACAGTACAACATCCCATGAACCTTCACAGGTATAAACAATAGCAAGCCAATATGCTAACAAGCTGCATCACCCATTAGTCTTAATAATTAATTGCGGAAGAATCAATACTCAAAACAAAAACTTTTATCATTTGTCTGATCTTGCAGGTTATTTTCTTTTTAGCCCAAATTCTGCGTGTACACATTAGTAGGTCTCTGCTTGCACAGTCCTGAGAAAATGTCTCACCCAGCTAGTAAAATGAAACACCTGTTAGCTACAGGTACGAGAGCCCTTTGAGTGCCACCAACATTCCCACTTCATTTCTTAAATGTTACCACACTTGCATTTGGTAACCGTCACTTAGCATATAATATATATTTAACTGGCTAAATGCTACAGTCTGCAGCGGTGTCTTTTATAAAAGTGTAATACCATTTAAAACGAGACAGAAAAACACTTTTAAACATGTAGAAATGATCAGTTTCCTCTTAAATATTTGCAAAATTGTGCAATAGTTGCACATCTATGTATACTGATAAATGAAACTGTGGTTTTGATGTATATAACACAAAAAAAACTGTCTTGAGGTAAAATCTACTCAAACCATTATTTTTAAAAAAATCTTGTGCAATATTGGACACAACCATTTTACATTTATTTTCTAACCAATATCGCTGACTGATATCAAACCGAACTGTCATGCTGAGACACTGCACCCAGTTTAAGGTCAACACTCCCGTTCCTGGGCCTGTAATGCTGGCATCTGAGGTAAGCATCAGTCTTTTTTTATCTCCAACATGGAGTGAGAGCGAAGAAGGTCCTTTTTCCAGCTCAGTTTCTGTCAATCACTTTCACATGACAAGGAGTCTTTGTTTATATCCCAGGCCTCTTACAGCTTCCCCAATGTGGGAAAGCTTTTATCTCAGATGTTCAGGTAAGCCAAGCCTTTCTTCTTCCCTTGTTGCAGTTCAAGTGCCTGGATCACTCTGGATCTTTAGTAAAAACACTAACGATAATAAAAAGAAAGAAAATTGAAAAAAAAAAAGGCCCTGAGGAGAACTTCATTACTTTCTTTTGTTTGGGCATCTCGCTTTAGTCTTCTGTAGGTGCAGAAACTGGGTCTTCAGTTGAAACCTAAACCTGCCCCTTTGGGTCTTTGAGTGGCCCGGATGGGCTCAGTGATTCCCCTTCCATCTGGACCCAGCCCCATCCCTGGAGCCCAGCCCATGGTTTGCAACATGCGGTTGCCCATGTTTGTGTCAGGAATGGGAGGCGCGTTTTCCCCAACCACACCTGAAAAGACATGATTTCACACATTAGAAAACAGGTCATATTTGTGACTCCGGCAAGCTCAATACTAATCATGCAACTAAACAAACACTCAATAATCCAGGCATCGATTTCATTACCAAAAACTATCTGCCATCAATTTGATCCAAAATCAGTCTATTAATTTGTTGCTGCCAACACATCAAATGTTAGAATCTTATTCATCTTAAAATTGTGAATCTAACCCAGTACCAGTGTAGATAAATAACTAGGTTCTCCAGTGTTAAAAGACATATTCTACTGGCATATGTATTCCCAAATCATGTCAGGAATACATACAAGCAAGTGAAGAGTGCATGTTTCAGTCTTGGACAATGGTCATTTTATCCTCTCTTTTCCAGGAAGTTCACTTTGGTCACAGAGCCCAACCAATTACTGTTTTTAATCCTCTCTTTATAAGCGAGCAGTGCAAAGTAAAGCTGCTCGCGCCATGAGCTGCTAGTGTTCAGGACTAGCTGCCCTTAGCAACACAGTACGTCTGTAATCTTTTAACTGGTCCGGGCATAATAAAAGCCTTTTGTTTAAACCTTCTGAAAATACTAAAGAAAGCTTCTGTCCTTTGTTTTACATCAGAATAAGAGTGACACAGAAAGCATGGAGGAAAGCAGACTGAAGCTCAACCAAGTAAGGAAAAAGAGCCAAAAATTAAATAAAAGGGGGCAGCTGGCAAGAGGTACCAGATGGTGTTAGGTGTAGCTAGGAGTGCATCCAATACCTGAGGGTGCAGCAGAGCCGAGGGGGGCAGCCTTTCGCCTCCGCTTGACATCCCCTGTGCACAGCGAGCCGAGGTGTCCGCTGGTCTGTCTGTAAAACCACACATAAAAATATGGCAGACTTGTGTGATTGCAACAATGTAGAAAACGAACCAATAAAAAAGGGGGAGAAAATATTGATACTGCTGCAGAAACAAAAACAGGAAATGAACCATAAGTTCTTGTAAACTGCTCACCTGCTTGCCGTTTTTACTGAACAGCTCCTCCGGTGCCCTCTGTCTGTCCGTGAGTCCCAGTGCAACTGAAGTGGCAGCAAAGGGAAGACAGCGGATGATACTTAAGAACGGAAGCACCTTTCACCCTTTAAGGGGAATAAGGGAAGCAAAAATAAGAAAAGAACCCATCTCACCGGTCCGTGATCTCTCCTCGAGCTCGAGCTAAACCAGGACCTGTTAAAAGACAAAATACAACAGCTAAAGCACCACATTGATGCCATGACAGGTGTTCAGAGAGCAACATAACTGGTAGTTAACATTACTCTCTGCCGCCATCATGACATATGGCTTTATCTTGGCTCATTGTCCCCACCCTTTACATTTTTATTGCAGAAACAATGTAATACTTTTATCTGATTAAAAAAATTATGTTATCAATGCTAAACTATAAAAGCATCAGACATAAGCAAAAGCGATGACAGAAAAACTCACTCATGGGAGTCTTGCGTTTGCCTGCCGAGTCTTTCATTAAAGCCCTGACTGGAACTTCCCTGTAGCCCTGCCTCAAGTCCCTGCTGGTTTCCATGGAGACGAGTCAACCTGGCCTGAAAACCTGACCAAAAAATGGTTTCATCAGCAAATAAAACTCTGCATAAAAGTTAAAAAATGATTAATGTGGTTTATCAATAGCATGCTGATGCAGAAGAAGCTCAGACTGATAAAACCCTTTAAATGTTGAGAGGAAACTGAGTTAATGACATGTCACTGGAGGGGAAAAAGTGGCTTTGTGCAGCAGGAATCGCTTGCATAGTGTGTTTGCCACCTGGTGGTGACCAAACACACTGCAATAACAATGTAAATGTTATGAGTGTACATTATTATTGGATAGAAGTCAACTATACAAATTCCATTGAAGAATTTCACTGGCAAGGTGCCCAATATTCAGATTATTTGCGCAGCAGCTTTTAAAGCAAAGTATTCCTGTCCTGTATCAAGACGATCTACCTCTCTGTGCACTGGGACTCAAGAGTGGAAAAGATCCAGTGAGAATGCTGTTGAAAACTGGGTCGGCGAGGTCCAGCTCCTCAGATGCAGTCTCCCTCTCCCACCAGGGAACCACTCCAGCAATCCCACAAGCACCACCAGGCCCAGAGCCAGAGCCCGGCTCTCCCTCATAGAACCAGTCACTCTGTTCATCATCACCTGGAACAGACACAGATAATGTGACCCCACAGGAAGAAAATATTTCACCGTTACCACGAAGCCTCCACACAACAGAAGCAGCGAGTTGCTCCTCCTTAGTCTCAGATCTCACAGGTCATTTTTACAAGCTGAAAGTAGCTTTTAGTTACCAGGCTGTTATTAATTCATTCAGAAAACAGTATCTTTTTTTCTTTTAAATTAAACACAAATTAACAATTATGCTAATTCATGAGAACAAACCTTGCCTTCCCTCATCGTTGGTATAAAGGCCTCCATCACTGCTGTTACTGACACTGCTGGTTTCACTGAAAAGAAGACAAGAAAAGCAAATTAGAAGAGCTTTAAAAGATTTTTTTAGCAATCAAGACCTGAAATGCAGCAAAAGGCTGTCAAATATAAGCAGCAAATTTCAACAACCACAATGCCATGAGTCAAATAAATAAGGTTTTTCCTTTTCCCCTTTATAAAGAGTAGTTTTACTGTTTAAAATTAAAAACAAAATATACATTTTCCAGTATTGTAAATAGCATTTTACCTGAAAACATACAAAAAATAAACAGTTAAATAAAAACATCTATAAAATTGATGCCAAAAACATATTTCAACCACTTTAAACATACTTAAAATATTGCACTCATTTATTTACAGGCTGGAAATATGTGCAAAACCAGAATTCTGTGCAGTGAAATTCAGAAAACCTTTCTGCTTTATGGCATTTTGCTTGTATACAAAACCTTTACTCCACATTCAGTAAAATGTTGTCCAGACCAGAGCCATCATAAATCTGCTGCAGTATATGGACAAAGAATAAAAATGCTTCCCGAAATACCAGCTTATGGTATTTAACTGTGAATAAATGATTAAACAGACTAATTAAGACCCAGTGCTACAACTTACCTGTAGACTCACAAGCACACTCATCTTAACAGAGACAAAAGCCTTGATAATCAATAAAAAAATAAAGTCATAACACTAACCACCTGTCACTCATGTCCTCATCTGAGCCCTTCTGCTCCTCCAGCTCCATTTTGTCTCTGGATCCTTCCACTGGAGAAGAGACAGTGTCCTCACTCTCAACCACCACCCCTTCGTCTGCCGCTTCTACTCCCAACCTGTGAGTTGCCAACTTCCTCTTCTTTACCCGGTTCTTGCCTCCTCCCGATCCCATCAGTCCACCTCCACATAACTCCATGGCAACCCTGCCTTCATTTGCTCCGAGTCTATGCGGCCTGCCGCCAACACGGGCTTTAGGAACAGGTGGGGGCCCGAGCATGATGGAGGATGGAGGTTCTGGTTCTACGGGTGGATCCACAGCCATACGCTTGACTTTACGCCGCCGTCTAAGACTGCGAGTTCCCTCTGCTGACCCGAGGACTGCCAGGTCATCAGGCCAAAGAGGCCGCTTGCTTCTTCCCAAGTCAGCTGCATGAGGGGGTCTTCTTTTGGGACCAAGCTGTTCATCTGAGTCACTATTATCGCGAGCGTGACTGTTGGCAGCTGAGACACTTCCTGTGCTGGCACGGTAGTCCTGCAACAAATGGCAGGGTGAATACCAAACTAAATTAGGAAACTCTGACTAACTCTTGCATGTCAGTCAAGATAAAAATGACACATGCATGTAGCGACAAATTTAAACAATGTAGTGTCAAAGGAAACATCTAAATCAGCATCATGTCTTGTTGCCATCTGATGATGCTGCACTTCCTTTTTTATTACATTTTTAAGTGCACAGTGAGCAAGAAAAGATGCTCTTAAATGCTCTGCTCATAAATATGCTTCGTAGCTGCTTGAGACAAGGTTTCGCTTACAGGTAGAGGTGCAAAGTTCATGGTTATGGCCTCACCTTGTGTTCCTCCACGCTGGACTCTGAACCTTCACTGAGGTGGCCAGTCTCCCAAGGTGGATGTGGATTGTCTGAACGCCGCTTTCTCCCTCTCCGTTTCCGGGCTTGTCTCTTTAGCAGACAGCCCACAGCCAGTGCATGATCTCCTCCATCTCCAAACCCACCACGAGCAGCTTGTTCTGAACTCTCCTCCAGCGCTGACACCAAATCATGGACCAGCTCGTCCATTGTTCGGCGAAAGTGCCTGAAGTGAAGGAAAGCTGTTGTAGTGGGGTTTTTTAAAACAAACTTTGGCACATTAATATTTTAAGCTGTCAATCACGAGCCACCACAAAACTACTGAAGAAAGCAGGGTGGGGTTACATGACACGGTTATGGATGCTTATAAGTAAACAGCACCAAGTTTTTCTGCATGTGAGGAAACGTGTGGGCTGTCCTTAAAGAATTTATTTCCAATGCATAAGTCCAAACAACTTCATATCAACCATATTAGTCATCTTGAGCTAGCTGTGAGTGTCACACTATAGCCAAGCTAAATTTTATATATCACATTGAGCCTTTATCTTTTCTCGAGGAAAGTTCGAGGCAACACCTAATGGCTATATATAGAAATACCCACGTTATTGAATCTGTTCCCAAATCTAACATTAAAGCTCAATATACAGTTTTCTTCAGTTAGCGACTATAGTTAGCTTTATAGCTTAACATCTTCTTGCTAGTTAGCTCTGATCATTTCAACTAACATCGAATTACGTCATCTTAAAGCGATTTCAATGCTGAAAAGTCAGTGTGTTTTGATATATATACCAGTTATATTGCAATAACTGTAGACAAAAATAGACTTAAAACATCCAGAAAAGCTTAGCTATTAGCATAAACTAGCTAGCGAGCTGTAGATGGACGAGAGTTTAGGGGACGTGAGCAATATGTTGCGTGTCGGTAATTTCAAAGACCACCTACCAGCCAGTTCCTGCTTTGCCGATGGTTTTTAGATTAGCTGCACGGAACATTAAAGCCACCAAAAATGCCCAGTATATTTAACCAGAAACAACAGACAAAGCGGGACACATTGCAGACATCATACTGACACAAAAGCTAACAATCTGTTAGCTGGATGATCAATATGCGACAAGAGAGGGACTCCGTGAGTCTACTCTCTTCAGGTACTGCAGGGAAATACACATATATATCGGACTTTGATAGCACCATTTTTTTAATGTTTGTTTTTTATTTTACTCAATCTTAACGCTGCTTTGTGAACCAATAAGTTGTTTTTATATGCAAAGTAATAATTAACTTTGATATTAAATGTGTCCATAAAACCAACTTTATTAAACAAAATGATCAAATCCAGAGTTTCAATTCTGCAAGTGAAGGCAGCTTTGAGCTGCAGGCTACATGTATATACCAGCGCTGACCACTAGATGGCAGTATAGTATAAATTGCATTAGATGGAGGCTCAGCTCTGCTCTTAGCCTATCAAATAAGCACCAAAGGTCACAAATTATCTCATACTGGTGATAAAAGTGTTATATTAATTACATTGGCAGAGTCAGAAGAGAATGTTACCCCATTCAACATGGGGTGGTTGTGGGGTCACTTCTGGAACAGGTGTCACAGATTGTATATTCAGTAATGGGGAATTTACACCTTGAAGAGACTACCAGGAATGTATTTTGGTTGGGGTGGAGGGTTCTGCTTTCCAGCACAATTAGTTGTCTGACTGGCGTGCGATCATTTAAGTGGCTAACATCCACTCAGACTAACATCCTGTTAAACAATCTTCGTGGTCATAATCTCCTCAAATGCCTAAGAAGTCAGAGGCTCTGGTGGATGACGACCAAGCCAGGATCGACTCGGGTTTCTAACAGGGGGCTCAGGTAAATTTAGTAAGACACTGGTCACTTGCACTTGACAGTGCAGAGTGAGGACACATGCTCTTGAACTTGTGGCATATCAGACAACCGCTGAGAAGTAGCACAAACCAGACCTCTGTTGGGATTAAACTAATAATGGAATCATGATATCAACAGTTGATGAAGAGGAGTTAGATAATACTGTTCAACAGTATTCAACTGAAAACACCTGGAGTTGGGTAAAGTGGTTTTAAATGATCTGCATGCACGAGGAGCCAAAAAAAGCATGAGGACACAGCAGTTTTATGTTTCTCTGCATGTATTTTCTATTCTAATAAAAAAAATGAAGACAACTAGTCAAAGTCCAGTAACTGGTTCTCAGCATGCATACAGCATAAACAGGAAAGCATGTTTAGTTAGACAAGCCCACGTGTAAGATGACTCCTGAAACTGAAACTTGTGAAGAGTGTTATGGGCACACATGAGGAGACAAACTTGGTGGCCTGATGGATCAAACAATCTTGTCACATCCTCCGTGGGTTAAAATGATCATATTCAGAAAAAAATCCAACATTTGTCAACAGCTTCATTAAAATGTATTTATGAATGTATTTATTTTTAATCTTGAATTAAATTGAAATGAAATTAAATGGCTCTTTTATTGTTCTGCTTTTCATAACCATAACCTATCAGCGTTTTTTAGAAATTTTCCTTTAACCTCTGAATAAAAGTTTAGGAGTTCCAAAGTCTTATGACTCTCAGGCCATAATGACACGAGCAAATCAACCAAGTGCAGTCAAACATTTTGCAATGAGTTTTGTTAAGGCAGCAGGCCCTTACTGGGTCAACTCAGATTATTCCTGAAAACACAATGACTCGTGCATGTGTTGCTTTTCATTACTTGAGGCTGTTGTGTGAGATTAATAAAGTTTTATGGTTAAACCAAATCCAGAAAAGAAAAGAAAAAAAACAATACTGGTTATAAAATGAAAGATCTTGAGAAAATGGACATTTAAAGGGAGCTTGGATGTGGTTATTTCAGGCTGTTGTTGAAAAGTTGCTCTCAATCTTGCTAATGATCTCTGAAACGATCATGCATGGTATGTATGTAATTGCCACCGTGTGCTGTTTTTGTGTCCAGAGCGATTCTGACAGACCTTGTTCTTAGAAACATGTCAGTAAAAGACAGCTGTATGGCTCAGATATCCTTGAAGGACTCGATGAAAACTGATGTAGGTCAGCCCATTCCAGTAACCACTGCTGGTGTTAAAATACCGGTCCACTGTACACATCATTATAGTGAGTCATTCAACAATATATTGAGAACATTATCCAACAGAGCAGAAATCTTTAGTTATTATATTTACGCCTCCAGAGTTGTTTTTTGTTGGTTTTCTGGAAGTTCAGGTGTACATGACATGTTGAATGTGGTAAAACTGTCAAAAAAAGCTTCTGCGTGCACGATAATGAAGCAAGGCTGTAGCTGAGAGCAAAAAGCTTCAAATTCATTGTTTGAATTGAAAATGTATACTAAAGCCAAAACAATTTTCATTAACTTGCATACATTTAAACATGGTTTACTACAATAAAACAATTGTTCTGTATGAAAAGTAGTGACAATCTTACAAATTCACACACTTTTATAATGACACAATACAAGCTTAGGTGGCAGATTGTATCAGCTGTTTGATTAAACAAAACTTTCAGATTAAAAAACCTACTGAAACTAAACCACTTGTAAAAACCACTCATTCAGACTCAGTTATAAAGGTGGCATTACACAATGTGACACTTCCCTAAAACTCCCCAGTCTGTTTCAGTTTATATAAGCTTCTTCTTATTCTTATAATCCTTATTTAGAGCAATTTAGCATCTAAAAATACAGAAATATAAGAAGCCACATAGTGCTCAGTGCTTAGCTGTGACAGCAGAAGCTTACTGGTTAAAACTTCATAGTTTGCCTCACAATATGGAAAAGTAATTAGACCCTGTGCATGCTGACATACTGTAACACAAACACACTTTGCCCACAGTGACTGTAGAAGCAGTAACACGTAGTGTGTGACCCATCCAGTAATTTGGGTTGGTGCCTGGAAGATTTGGATAAAAAAGGAGATGATGTTGCCAGTATTTTAGTGTTAGTGTTTCCACTTCACTCATATACACACACTGAATGAAAGACTTTAGCTCTGATAAAAATCTAACTTTACATTTGGGGTATAAAGTCATTTTTATCCCAACATTATATCAGTTAGTCTTTGTTCAGTGTAGCTAGGGTGATAGAAGTGTTTATTCCACATGCACTAGATCTCTGGCTTTCAAAGTGTTTAGTAACAGCATGCTAAAAACAGCAGTCAGCCACATCCTCTTCACAGTCTGACTCTCATGCTGAAACAGCTCACATCGCCTGTGCAACGAGGCAGCGCTGTGATTGGTCCGGAGGATCGCCTCACTGCATCACACTGACTGGCTGACGTAGCCACGCTCCTTCCCGCCGTCAACCCTAAAAGGACCTCTATAATAACCTAATAACTCATTACAATGAATGCAGACATCTAAAGTTGTGTTGGAATAACACATTTTACCCATGCTCTTTCACAAACCACTAAATTAAGGGTGTTTATAACTTGATCTAATGTGTGTCATCACTTAAACATTGAGCTGTAGGATTGTTTTCGACAGCAGACTGGTCTGGTAAAGCAATGAGCAAACAATGCGACACCACCTAACCTGTTTATCAGCGCGTAAAGAGGCGACTGTAAGATTGTTGCCACTGTGGCAGCCGAAGCGGTGCGTCCGCAACTCACTAGCTCGGCGCTGATTGGTCGAAACAGGGTTTGGACTGAGTGACGTCATCACGTACAGAGTTAAACGAGACAAACAGAGGAAATGTAATGAGCGTCGCTTTGACAGAAATAGTTGCCTTTTACCGCTGCGATTTGTTGACAGAAAGTTAACGCTAAATGTCAAAACTCGGACAATATTTCTGTCCGAAACAGGAACTATTTTTTATTATTTGTGACGCTATTGAGGAAACGGGCGTCTTAGTGTGTTGTTGAATTCTATCAGCAGGAATTAACAGGTATGTGTCCTTATCTGTATAATTGCAAACAATTCTTCATTTAATGTATAGAAATATAACTTGATTATCATTGTGCATATCTGTTGTAGCTAGTGAGGTAATATTCATCACTATTATTTTCCTTTTGCACTGTTAGGATAAATATGATTCAGCTTTTTTATCAACACCCACTAGAATGTAATATTTTCCATATAAATATATTATTTGAAAGTCTAATTGGCTGTTCAGTTCAGGCACGTGTACTGTCCGTTTTAACGAAACCTTATCATTTAAGTCTTATTTTCATGTAAAGGTAGATGCATTCACTTTCTCAGATAGTAATCTGTGTCTTTGAAAGGTATGTCTGTGCTGTTATATGAGGCATCCTGAAAGATTCAGTCCACACTTTATCTGCAAAGTGACCCTGCCTCCTGCAAAACTGCTGCTTGTAAACTCATTAAACTAATGAGTATACCATTGTAAAAGACAAGTCAGTTAATGGGCATGACTGTGTATGGGATGCTTATGCTGCACAACTGATTTGTGTTTCAAAGGGCTGCTTGTCAGTGTTTTTGAGATACTCTTCCTTTTTTGTCTATTCTAACACAAGGAAGTCTATTTTTAGATGGAGCTGCTCAGCACACAGTAGCTGCAGTGTTGTAACTCCATGCCTTAGTGGAAAGTTCAATTAATAATTCAATACAGTTGAATAATACAGTTATTTGCATAGGATGTTGTGGGAGACAACACATTTTCCCCCCAGATTCACCTGTTTTGCTAAAGTTTTAGCTTCTGGTTTTTAACAGGAGCCTCTTATTCTTCTGATCATATGAAAAATGGAGGAGAGCTGGCTTTGTTCCATTCCTGCCTCTCCCAGTGATGCAATCATTTACAAGCCCGCTGGCAAATGAGTCAAGGTCAACCCCTTGCTTGTTTTTTAATGTCAAAGTTTTTAAACATCCAGCTGCCTCCTAATGTTCCTACATCTGAAACTTCATCAGCCTCTGATTTCATCAAAGATACAGCAGTCTTTCTTTTTTATCTTCTCGTCTAGTGCTCATCCTGTTCAGAGGGACTGTTGATGTAATTTGCAAATGATATTCAAATCTTTAACAAAAATAAGCTAACTGTTATCCCTATGCTATAGATATACAGCATTTGCATTTTTTTCAGGAGGTAATGCTAAACTTAGCCAGTTAGTGGTGAAACGTTTCATTGGGATAATAATCATTTATACTTTATTAATCCAGAATGTGAAATTTCAGCTTTGCATTTAACCAATGTCTTGAGGTACTAGAGTGGTGGATTGCTGTATTTTAGGAGGGGTTCAGGGTTTTTCTCAAGGCCCCACTGTTCACCTCTGATATATAGACAATGTTGGCCAAGACGGAACTTACTGGATGGTCTGTATTTTTTAACAACACAAAGATGATCAGTTGGGTACACTTAGCTTGGGTATTTTTGTAGCTAATTCTAAAGGCATCTTTAAGCTTGTCTTGTGTTCCTGACATTTTGATGCTGAAGTCTAGCTCAGCTAATAAGGAGAGTTATAATTTTACTGTCACTTGAGAAGTCCAGACTAGTCTAACTTAGTTTTTCTTTGAGCGCTGGAGTCTGGGGTTTGCTGACTGGAAAACAGTTGGATCAAGTTTCCAGACTTAGTAAGGAGGTAGGAGGTGGAGTGAGAAGGGAAGGGGGATTGGGGTGGCAGTGAAAGTATGAACAGGTCTGAACAGTATGAGTGCTGTGAGACTGGGCTGGCTGGACGGGAACCAGCTTCCACTAGAGGAGTGGTTTCATATTACCGAAATGCTTTGCCTAATTTTGACAGCTTTGATGGAAGGAAAAAAAAGCGGGATACTTGAGGTCTTGTATTTCTGTCCCTCTTTTGTCTGCATCACACCAGACTCGTCAGACCATGAACTACGTGGGTCAGCTGGCAGGTCAGGTGTTCGTCCAGGTGAAAGAGCTGTACCGTGGACTCAATCCGGCCACACTCTCTGGCTGCATTGATGTCATTGTTGTGAGGCGGCCAGATGGCTCTCTGCAGTGTTCGCCCTTCCACATTCGCTTCGGCAAAATGGGTGTCCTCCGGTCCCGGGAGAAAGTGGTACGGAAATTTAAAAAAAACAACAGAAAACAAAACAGGGGATGTGTTCCAGTTTGCTCATCTCTTACCGTTTCTCTCTGCTCCAGGTGGACATGGAAATTAATGGAGAACCAGTGGATTTACATATGAAGCTTGGTGACAATGGAGAGGCCTTCTTTGTGCAAGAAACAGAAAATGATCAGGTGATTAGGAGTAAATGTCTTTTTCCTGAGCAGGGTTTCTAATGACGCTGTCATGTGGTTTTCTTTGCATGAACAGATCTGTAATAAAAGTAATAATTATACATAAATGCAAGCAGTTACTCGAAAGCCTCGGTGAAGTTGAAATGAAAACTCCTCAAGCTTCACCCAGCTGCATCTGAGAAATGGCAGTGTTTCTACCAGCAAGAGAGATTGTCCAAGCTAACTTCCTCTTTATGCCTAGTTGTAGTAGTTTGAAAAAGGTCATGCTGTGTGCAGAGTTTGCACAGCAGCCTGGGATATTTTAAAAGCCTCCCTCTGTTCATCAGTGAGCGAGACTGACGAAGGAAGTATTTACTAACCTGGGTATTCTGACGTAAAGTAAATAAAGTACTGCAACCTTAATTAAAGTTTTATGAATGGAAATAAGAAATCCTCTTTTCTCTCTAATTTCTTTTCTTTTCACACATGTGTGTCTCCACTCAGTTAAATGCTGTTTTTTTCCTGCAGGTTTTGGAAACGGCCATCACGAGTGTTTTCATTTGGGTTAAGCTTTTTTCTTTTTCAAAAAGAAGAAAGAGCCAGCTCCCATGTAGCATCGTGGTAACAATGCTGTGTTTTAATTGCTGTAAACATGTGAAAAAGAGGCAAAAACAAGCATTAAAGTGCTGAGAATGAAGGGGCTTATTCTAACAAAGGAAGCGAGTGATTTATTCTCCCCAGGGTGGTGTCAGATTCCCAAGCTTGGAAGAGCAAAGAGGGGAGGAGTAGTAGTATGTCTGAACCCATTTTCTTGGCATAGGGAAGCAAAACTTGAGGTCAAATAATATGGTTAAACATAAGCACTCACTTTTCATCTCTAGTCGTACATCTGCATACATTTATGCTCAGAGGCACTGACTCAGGGGATCTTCCTAGAAAGCATTTTTCTTTCCTCGAAGAGGGATTTCTGGAGTGATTTTTTTTTTTTCTCGCTTTCTATTTTGGACTTCCAGGCAAACAACCAGTGGGTAATAATGCAAACTTCAGGATTAAGCTTTAAAAAAGATGGTTGCATCCAAGGAGCAGTGTGTCTGGATGCTGTTCTCTTTTCATTGTTTTGCTCTAATAAGTACTTAAATGTTACTTCACTGATGAAGTTTGCACAGCCAAATGTTTGTGTGTATGGCTTTCAAATAAACAAGTGCAAACCAGACTTAATTTCCCACAGACATTCTTTAATCAGTCAATCTCAACATGCATATTTAATCTTTTATTTACAAAGAAAACATTAATTATTTGTCTCATGTTTCTGATTAATGCAGGAAGTTGTTCCCGCCTACTTGGCCACCTCTCCCATCTTGTCAGATGGAGCTGTAATGATGAACTCTGGGCCACCTATTCAGACTGTGGGTTCTCTTGGGAACAATGGGGAGAATTGCAGCATGATGATGAAGAAGAGAAGGAAACGCAGGAGGAAGAGTCGGGCAGACAGTGCAAGGAGGGAGGAGAGTGGCGACTATTCAGCAGATGAAGATATGTTTTCCATAGACATCAGCTCTGATGAAGGGAGAGAAATGGAGAGCAACAGGTAAGAAACTTGAAATTATGAAAAAAAAAATAGAAAAAGCTGAAAGAATGTTTAAAAGTTGGAAAAATGCTGGGAAATGTTGGACATTGGAGCCTGAGGATATGGATTTGCATTACAGAGCAATATAGACGATGTGGAAATATGATGTAATCATGCATGACATAAAAAATCTCTGCTCATGTTTTAAAATGATAAATCTTCATCATAAAGTGTTTCACATTTTAGGCCCAATTTTATACTTCTCTTTTTCACAACATTCAACCAACATAAGCAGTAAGACAAAGCACAGGTGTTTTTTTTCCCTGTTAACAGCAGCCCCAGTTGCAGCAAGCTCAGACATGATCTGTGTTTCTGTTGGTCTTGAGAGTTACAGGGAGGCGAGAGAAAAGAAATGCTACATTTAGGCCCTTATAATCATAATGTGTGTTTTTGCTGCAGAGCTTCATCTCGAGCTGTCCTAAGAGACGAGACAGCTGGTCCAAGCGGTGGTTCGTTCAAACAGACTGGCATCTACGCTCATTCAGATGGAGAGTGGAGCCCAGTTCATAGGTTGCTCAACTTATGCAAAATCTACACATGCTCTTATGCATAAAACATGTCATATTTATAGTCTCTCTTCCGCTTCTCAGCCCTGGTATCTCACACCCCACATCTCATAAGAGTGACTCTGAACTAATCACCAATCCGTCAGATGCAGACAGTCAGAATCCAGCCATGCACTGGGCCTGGGGAGAGCTGCCGCAAGCTGCCACGGTACCAAGTTGTCTTCGTGTGGTCTTAATGTCTGATTTGGTGCTGCATTGTTTTCATTTTTGGCTCATATCATCCACTTCCGGCTTTCTAGCCTTCCTTCCTCTCACAGAAATCCGACCCGCTGCCTATTTATCCCGTGTCCATCCCCGTATCTGAGAGTACACACTTCCGTGTGATTACTCAATCTGAGCGATGTGGACCCTGCCCTGAATTACCAGCGCTCCGATTGCACCGAACGCAGGAGGAGACAGCAGTCAAAGAGGAAACAATCATAACATTTGGGATTGAGTCAGAATCCATGAAGCTGGCGGATGAGACGGTAATCACAGACCTACAGGTTTGCTCAGTGGGAGGCATGCCGGCAAAGATGATGGCCAACATGGAGGAGACAGGACCTCATCCGACCGGAAAGACAGACTCTCCATCCAAGAGAAAAGGTAACAGTTGCTGTTGATCCATCATCCAGCCATTATTTAACCCAGGGGTGTCTATCTCTGGTGTTCAAGGGTCCCAATTCTGCAGGTTTCCATGTGTTGCTCCAACACATTTGACTCAAACTAATCAGTCATTGTGCAGAACTTCATTGGTTGTTGGATTCATTTATTGTAATCCATGTGTGTTGGAGCAGGGATATATCCAACACTATCAGGCCCTTGAGGACCTGCTTTGGACACCCTTGATTTAATCAAACAATGAAGTAAATATCTCCATTTTTAGTTATGTGGTTATGACCCAGTATTAACTGCAGACATGTCAGCTGTTTTTCCAGTGTTGTGCAATGTGCCTCCAAGACCTGAATTATGGTGTGGTTTTAAGATCACCTAAAATAAAATTTTACGTGGTTGAATCATAATGAGAGTTATTCATGATTCAAAAATATGCTGTGAAAAGTCCAAAACAGGGAACTAAAACAGGTATGTTAGGCAGATAAACAGCAGTATATTAAAAGCTCTGTCTGTTTTGGTAAACAAACGGTCCAGAAACAGTTTTTCCAAAGAAGCATAAGTCTTAAAATGTTCAAGTCAACTCTTTGTGTTGTAAACGTTCATTCCACTTCAAATTTAACCAACCAGCAGAGGGATTTATGTGGGTATGATCAGAAAAACAAATACTAATAGAGCTGAATTTTTTTGCAGAGAAAAGGAGTCGCCATCTTGGCTCTGATGGAATTTACCTGGATGACATCACAGAGCTCGAGCCTGAGGTAGCGGCCCTGTATTTCCCAAAGAGGTATTGAGACAGAGATACACATACATATACATCTGTTCTGTTTATGCAACTGGAGCTATGACTAATGCAACGTGATTTGGCTGATCTGTGCAACTTCCATAAACACTTCTGCCTCCCCTGCAGTGACAGCGCCTCTACCATGAGAAGCCTCTCTGACCCAGGGCTCCACAGCACCAGTCTGTCCCCACAGTCGATGAGTTCTGGGGGAGACAGCGGAGTGGACAGCTACTGTGATCCCATGTCTGACCTGCCGTCTATCACCATCTCTCTGTGTGGGGGGCTCACCAATAACAAAGAAATCCCTAAAGGTCTGCCATCTTGTAAAATTCAAAATACACTTCACACACAGTCGTGTAAGTTTAAACTTAATGTGTGACTTTTTGCCCTTATAGAGCAGTTTTGTGAGAAGATGATCTCCTATAAACAGTTCACAGAAAACCCTTCAATCATTGATGACCCTAACCTAGTTGTGAAAATTGGCTCAAAGTAAGACATCACTACTTGCTGGAGTAGAAATACATATATTATGTGGATGTATTTGAATAAAAAAATGCAGTATATTTTAATCTTAATAAAAATGCTTTGCTAAATGTCTAGTTTGCTGCATTTCTTGAACTTAACAAGAAAATATTATCTTGTTTGCCTTAGGTACTACAACTGGAGCACCGCAGCCCCACTTGTGCTGGCTATGCAAGCCTTTCAGAAACCTCTGCCAAAGGTAAAAGGTCGTGGCATGCAGCACAAATAATAATGACTCAGGAGTAGATGAACTGTATTAAGTTATTTCTTTGCGCTCTCTACTGACCAAACCTGGAACTACATCTTATATGACTTAACATCACAATGTCACTGCAACAGCAAAGCATCCACTTTAAATGCTTTGCTTTAATGTTAAACATTGTCTTCTACTTTGTTCTCCCTCTCTCTTCCACCACGTCCTCATCCATTACATTTTTCATTCATTCATCAGACTTCCTGTCTCGGTTATATTCGGTCATCCTTAGAGTTCCTCCTCTGTTGTCTGACTGATGTTCTGGGCTACAGCTCTGTATGTCTCAGAGTAGACACCTCTCTTTTAACTTTCTTTCTACCTCATTTTCTCATGACTTTCTCTTCTGCCAGCTTTATTCTTTTTCTTCTGCTTCACTTAGACTTCCTGCCACTTTACTTTATCCATGCCTGCTGGAAAGACGTTTCTGTGTTACAGTTTGTTGATTTACACTCTGGTTTGGCTTTAGTTTTTAATTTTTTTTATGGTGTTGTGGATGTTTGGTTGTTGCGTGCACCTCTGCAGGCTGCAGTTGAGAACATTATGAAGGAGAAGATGCCCAAGAAAGGAGGGAGGTGGTGGTTCTCTTGGAGAGGCAAAAGTACCAGCACCAAATCGGTAAGTTCTTCTTGCAAAATTGATTACTTTGTATCGCCTTTCTTTGACTTTACTGGGTTCGTAATTGTTTTAACATTTGTCAGCGTCATTATTTATTAAATGAGAATGGATTACTTCTTTAAGGATTCAGCTGCTGAATGTGGCTCTGCTGAGCAGATTGGGAAAATGAAAAGCAGGTAAGAAAACATTCCTGATCTTTTTAACAGTTGAGTTGCTGTTTTGGATGCATATTTTAATATTTACCACTTTGGTAAACTATCTGCTGTCAGGCACAAAGAAGAGTCGTCATCTAGTGATGAAGATCACCTTGCAGCCAAGCAAAGCTCCCCAATCATCCAGTCAGAGCCGGGACTGCCATCGGGAGGTGTGTCGTATAAGAAAACGCTTCGTCTCACGTCAGAGCAGCTGGTGAGGACAAAAGTTTGGCTTTAAGTTTGGAACAAAGTATTAGTTTAAAATCTTATCTTTTCTTATTCTGAGAATTTATAAATCAATCATTGTATTTTCCTTTGTCTCCTCACACACACAGCTGTCTCTTCAGCTGCAGGATGGTCCCAATGACGTTGTGTTTAGTGTGACGACTCAGTACCAGGGAACCTGTCGCTGTCAGGGAACCATCTATCTCTGGAACTGGGATGACAAAATAATTATATCTGACATAGATGGAACCATTACCAGGTCAGTGATGCAAATGTATTCTGCTTACATGTGCTCCAACAAGTACTTTAGTTTGCAGTGGATTTAGATTCAGCAGCAGTTCACCTTTGTGGCCTAAATGGGTTTTTAATGGTTCTGAAGGGTTTTTGCTAAGAAGCAATCAGCGAACAGTGGTGTCATCCATCACATTTATTCACTGCTGAGCATGAGTCCATTATTCATTCTGTCTGAACTTATCTGCCTTTTTAAACATTTACTATTGGAAACAGTTGCTCAATCTTTTCCCATTAATAAATGTAAAACCTTTTTTAGCCTCATTAATGAATGCACAAAGTAGTGCATTTAGATCCTTTTCATTTTCTTTGACATTCCAAAACCCTAAAAACATGTTTTAATCTCAACTTTTCTTGCTGCAGGTCAGACACATTAGGTCACATTCTGCCCACACTGGGGAAAGACTGGACTCACCAAGGCATTGCACATCTATACCACAAAGTCAGCCAGTAAGCAGTAATTTTAGTTATACCCAGCAGTCTTATTAAAGAAAAAAACATGTAAAAGTTGTTGGGGGGGGGGGGGGTCTTAAAGATTTAATTACATTTTTCAGATGTTATTTCCTCTTTTATTCTAGTGATACTTTTATGCGTACATTCATGTGTGTGTGTGTGTGTGTTTGAAAGAAAACTATAACGGCGTATGTGTTTTTAAATTTACTGCTTTATGCTCTGTTGTGTGAAAGCTTTTTAAATCCTTTTTCTTTTAATATATATATATATATATATATATTGTTAAAGGAGCTAAGTAAATACAAAGCTACTGAGATGTTTGACCCAGGAGTTGGTTGACATGCCGCTTCTCTGTATGTTGTATATTGCTGAAACAAACTTAATGTCCACTCCGTCTCCTTCTGTTACTTCAGCTTGATTTAATTCTGCTCCATTTGCATTGATCATATTTATTTGTACGCA
>JBAMHV010000024.1:8960422-8992408 GCA_037177535.1 Pseudomugil gertrudae
TTCTTTCTGTTTCAATGTAAAGTGCTTTGAGCTGTCCTGTACATGAAAGGCGCTATATAAATAAACTTGCCTTGCCTATATATACTGTGTATATATATAGTTACTTCTCGCCCGTTGACAGCTGGGATTGGCTCCAGCCCCCCCGCGACCCCGCTCTGGAATCAAGCGGTAGAGAATGGATGGATGGATATATAGTTACTATATTGTAAAGCACTTTGTGCATGATAAGCACTTTAAAAATTAATTTAGATTTGATTAAAAAAAAACATAGAGATTCCAACAATGTTTTAAATTAGATTGATTGTGTAAATAGATTTATAGTGACTAGAAAGGGTTTTATTGTGTAATAATCTCTGTCTGTTCATCAGAAATGGTTACAAGTTTCTGTATTGCTCAGCTCGAGCAATTGGAATGGCTGACATGACCAGAGGTTATCTCAACTGGGTCAATGAGAGAGGTACCATGCTTCCAATGGGTCCTGTCCTTCTGAGCCCAAGCAGCCTCTTTTCAGCCCTGCACAGGTATTCCAACCCCCAAACACACACTAAAACTGGTTTTAATCTGGACTCTTCTGTAATGCCATATACATCAGGAGCCGGTTGTGATCTTTGGTGTGTTTGACAGGGAGGTGATTGAGAAGAAGCCAGAGAAGTTCAAAGTGGAGTGCCTCACTGATATTAAGAACCTCTTCTACCCCAACACACAGCCTTTCTATGCAGCATTTGGCAACAGATCAACGGTACGGTGCATACACACACACCTTACAAAGCTAACACCAGCTCATTTATTATTTCTGCCAAATGCATTATTAATTATTATAATTGATTTAGGTAAAGCACATTATTCTCTATTTTTTATTTGTAGGATGTGTATTCATACAAGGAAGTAGGAGTACCACTAAACAGGATTTTTACAGTGAACCCAAAAGGGGAGCTGGTCCAGGAACACGCTAAGACCAACATCTCATCGTAAGTTTGCTGTCAAATCAATCTTTAGTAGGCAGCAGTATCATACAGACATAATGTTTACAGCTCTCTTTATGTGTCTCTTCTCCTTAGTTATGTCCGTCTGGGTGAAGTGGTAGACCACATATTTCCTCTCAAGATGCGTTCCTCTTCATCAGACTTCCCTTGCTCTGACACCTACAGTCATTTCACTTACTGGAGGGAGCAGTTCCCTCAGGTGGACGATCAGGAAACTACACCCCCACAGACTCCAACCCCCAGCAGCTGACCTGTGATCTGCTGAGCTTCCCCTGGCAGGAAGATGACTGACTAGCTGATGGCACGCTTGAAATGTAGCAGCACTTTGGAAGCAATTATGAACATATGTGTGATTATATAAGACTGTAAAGACAATTCAGCACCTTTATTACACAGCAAACTCATCTTAGCAGGACAGTGTGCTTTGAACTGTCTTGAGGCCCAAAACTGGTACAGGTGCACTTTTATCAAAAGATGTGTGTATATATTAGAGACATAGTTATTTATTTTGGCAGCTGGACTTATTAAAGACTTATTAAAGTGGTAGAGCTGATTCTTATTTTTATCCACAGTTGCATTCTAGGTTGCTGCATCTTTTCTGCAGAGCTCATAATTCAACAATGCCGACACCAGAGGCACGTTTTGCAAACCGAACACTGAAGATTTTTTTTCTTCTTCTTTTCTTATACATCTTTTAAATGCAAGTGCACACATGCAGCATTAAGGTAAAGTGTTTGTGTTGTTTATAAGAAACCTGTCTGGATCAGTATTACTATTTTAGTGAGTTAAAATTATTCTAAAAGCACAGTGAAAGAACTAACATATGTAGGCAACTTTATTTAACAAAATTACTGTCATAGAACAGAAGCGTAGGCTACAATGCTTTTAAAGGCAATAACTGTGTTTTTCCCCAAAAAGTTAAGATTATTGATGGATGGATTTGTTGAATTACCTTTATTTTTCTATCTAAGTCATGGTGTGTATGTGCTGAGTGAGAATCATGTGATGTGCTTAGTAAATAACTTTTATATTATCCATATAGTATTCAGTTTCAGTTTGCATAAACAGACTGTGTGGTTTATGTAGAACACTGGCATGGGCTACCTGAATAGAAAATGACTGATACAGTATTAAATGTATAAATGCAGCCAATAGATCATTGGCTGGTTTGACAGATTTTGATGTAGCAAATACTAGAAACAGGTTAATAATTTCTTACAATAGCATAGATAATATGAGGTTATATACAGTGTATAAGCAAAGACAGCTAGTCTTCTGCTTAATGTATGAGTTGTGGAAAAAGTACTAAAATGTGTCACAACGTTAAGCCTTAAGAGTAGTTTATAAGAGAAGATGTGTAGTTCCATAAGATGTATTATTCTTTCCATGAAAGAGCTGAAACTGCTTCAATTTTAATGCTGAAACTGTGAACATGCTGTTATTTGTTTTACTGCATCATTGTTTCAAAGTTGGCATCAAGCAGAGTAAAAGATTACTTTCCAATGTTGATTGCGTTGTCTTGTTTCCCATTTTTCATTTCATACACATTTTTCCCCACCGCTTTTTATTTTTAATTTATTTGATCAAACTCAGCTAAGACCTTTCTTCCATGCTTATCACGCGCCATGGTTTGTGGAGGTTACTTCAGAGCAAAGCGCGTGAAGTGGGAGGAGTTCCCCAAACCCAGCAGCACCATTGGTCTGGCCGGCAGGTTGCTGAACTGTACGCAGACTGCACAGAAAGAGCTTTGGAATTAGAAAACCGAAAGTCAGTGAGGACATCTAGTTCAGCTGCAAAGGTCTGTTTTTGGTAAAGAATGACAAACGCGGTAAGTCACTATTTTGTGAAAGCGCATTGATATTCATCCGCGGCGGCTCTTGTTGCATCCCTTCGCTCCGCACGGGCCTCATTACAAACTTTAATAGTTAACAGCGATAAAAGACATATAAGCGTTCAGCGCTGGCTGAAAAAAATACACAAAAAAAGCTGTATTTTCCTTGTAAATAATGGAGCTGTCACCGAAACTGCAGAAACTTTGTCCTACTTTTTGACATTGTCAGTGTGTCTAAGTTGAGCTGTTCGGGTCATAGTACAAAAACCACACACTGAGAAGGAAATATATGACTTATTTCTTCTATCTCTACTCATTTGTCATTAGCTGGATATATGACTCTACAACTTAAAGTAAATTGTAACTTTTGGTTTCACTTTGTAGAGACACATCTGGTTTTATATCTCTTTTTAAGGTGTCCAGCACTTGTCAGAATATGTTTAAATAACCATTGCCTTTCTAGTACACAGATTTAGGTGGAGCTGCAATGGAAGATGAGGAGTTTGTGGATATTTTGGAGGAGAAAAGGCGCTGCAGTGATCTCGGCTTTGCCCTCAGGACCTTTTGCCCCCAGCCGTACAAAGGAAGCCCACCCTTCTCCACTACTGAACTCAACCAGACCGTGCTGGAGTCCCAGTATATGCGCTACGTGCTCAAAGAGGTTTTTACAAAAGATGTAGAATCAAACTTTTACGTTGTGAGGATATGTGATTGTCATGATGAGACTGCTCCCCCATGTCACATTTTAGGTTGCCATGGAGACAA
This sequence comes from Pseudomugil gertrudae, assembly GCA_037177535.1. Lineage (NCBI taxonomy): Eukaryota > Metazoa > Chordata > Actinopteri > Atheriniformes > Pseudomugilidae > Pseudomugil > Pseudomugil gertrudae. The sequence continues at coordinate 8,964,002 of JBAMHV010000024.1, forward strand.
GCACATCCGTGGAGAAAGTGAAAGAACAAACATGCAAGATTTTGGATGAAATGTCTCAAAACCTGCAGCTGGGCTTTATCAGGCTGATGGCCTACACAATGAACAAAGTGTTCAAGAAGGTCTTCAGCGGCATCTTTGTCAATATGGAAGGCGTCAACATGGTGAGTTAGAAATAATCACTGTGTACTCACCTTTTTTTAACGAATGTCTCCACTTTTTCTTTTGCTGTAGCTGCAGCAAGCTGTTCAAGACAGTCCTGTGATCTTGATGCCCAATCACAGGAGCTATGTGGACTTCTTGGTTATCTCCTACATCTTGTTCTGCTACGACATCCCAATCCCTGTTATTGCTGCAGGAATTCGCAAGTATCTATTTATATTGAGAAAAAAAAACCTGGTTAAACTAGAACCATCAGAGTTCTCAAAATATAGCCACTGACTTATATTTCTCTTTTCATATTGTCTTCCACTGTAAAGCTCTTGCAGGGATGAAGATTGTTGGAGAGATACTTCGTCGCTCTGGAGCCTTCTTTATCCGACGTGCCATTGGTTCTGATAAACTGTACTGGGCCGTGCTGTCGGAATATGTCCGAACCATTGTCAGGGTCAGACACTTAAACTTTGTTTTCATGTATTTCTCAATGCTTCGGTTTAAAAAAAGTGTTGTGTGCTAACATCTACACATGCATTCCACAGAAAGGTTTTGCTCCTCTGGAGTTTTACGTGGAAGGTTTCAGAAGTCGCACACTTAAAGCTCTCACACCAAAGTTTGGTGAGTTTATTTGTCCCTGCGACAAGAGCACCCTTTTACCAAACTGATCTAAATATTTTCTGTTATAAATTCACAGTAGATAACCACAGTTGTCTTTGTCCACACCCACAATTCAGTGTTTTTATATAATAATCTATGCATTCATGCTTTGTTTTTAGAAAAACAGGTCAAACTTCAGGGGAACCAGGTCACAGTACTGTCAGTTCTTTGCTGTATAACTTATAAACATTAACTTCCATATTTCTGCTTCAGGGACGTTTCTGTTCATTTAGCATAATATTTTAATCCTACCTGTAAGCTGTGTTTATTACACACACATGGGTCTCCATTACAGTGTTTGTATGTATCTACAGGTATGATGCACATGGTGCTAGAGCCCTTCTTTAAAGGGGAAGTGTATGACATCACGTTGTTGCCCATCAGTATTAGCTACGACCGAGTGCTGGAGGAGTCGTTGCTTGCACACGAGTTACTGGGTGTCCCCAAACCCAGGGAAAGCACCATGGTAGGCTCTGGTCATGCTGTTTGCCTCATCAAAAAAAGGTCACGAAGCCTACTATTTTCCAAATGTCTTTTGGAGTTTTAGTTTAAAGGACTTCAACATGTTCTCTGTGCATTTCTATTCTTTGTTTACATGTGTTATTGTTTTTTTATGATTTTTTTCTTCAATTTTAAGAATCTGTTTTAAACATGTATAAAAATGGTAAATTTGCAGCTGGAACTACAAGCAAAGAGCCAACATTTAAATGGCATGCATAGTCTTTTGGGAGAAAAACACTGTCTTTCTCTGAGTCTCCTCTTTTTAATCTCACTTCCTAACTGTCATCTCTGCTTTGAGGGAATACCACCAATATAGTGCAAAGACGTTTTTTTTTTTTACTTTTAAAGCTGGGAAATACAGTAAAGATTAAACCATCCATCCATTTTCTACTGCTTATTCCCTAACGGGGTCGTGGGGGGGCTGGAGCCAATCCCAGCTCACAATGGGCGAGAGGCGGGGTAAAGGTTAAACCAAATATGGGAAATTTATTAAAACAAAGTGAGCATTTATCTAAAATGTTATCTGTTAGAGTTGTGACGGTTTGTTCAGAAGCTGGGAAAAATACAGTTTATGTCTTCATTTTTATTAAAAGTAAACCATTGAGTCTTAGACGACTGGTTTCAACAAAGTCTTGCATCTGTCTGCGTGGGTTGATGTCATCTTCACTCCAGGAAAGTTTCGTTACTGCATAATCATATTCTTATAAAATGATCTTATTTTAGCTCTCACTCTTGCTCTGCAGGGTTTGCTGAAGGCCAGCAGAGTTCTGCAGGAGAATTACGGCAGCATGCATGTGAACTTTGGCCGCCCCTTGTCTGTTCGACAGCTCTGTGAGGGCAAGATTAATCGCTCCCAGTATAACCTCATACCTAGGTAGAGAAAAATCAAGAATTTTAAACAAAGTTTTAACAGGCTTTTAAATGTAAAACTGTTAAAAAAGTGGAATGATTCATTTTGTTACTCTTGCTTCAGGTTGAATGTGGCAAACCTCCTCTGCTTCCTCACCTCCTCTTCTCTCCTTGTATCTCTGTTTACAGAGATCTTCCTCAGAAGCCCACAGAAGAGGCCCAGGCCTGCGTGAACTGGTTGGCTCATCTCATTGTACGGATCCAAGAGGAGGGTTCTCGAATCAGCCCCTGGTCTCTTATGGCATGTCTGCTGCTCCAGGTTCCAACCACAGTTCTAACAGAAGAGGGTTTGCTGTGGGATCAGCTCAAAGAGAAAACACTCTGGCTTAGGAGGTTGATGCTGGACTTTGGGGCTCATCTGAACTGGCCTGGTGAGTGGGAAAGTGCATGCATTGTGTATATTTGCTGGTGGTATTATTTAGTTGTTTTCATTCTTTTTATAGCCGTTTCCAGGCTTGAAAAATGATTTTTTCAAGGGTTACGTTCACATACTTAAAAGGACCAGTAGGTGGCACTTGTTCAGCCACTTACTGATGTGTTAAGGAAGTTAATGCAAAGTACTATCTGGTGTGTAAGAATCACATGTCAAGACTTTAAATGCTTCTTTAACCTGGTCTGAGGTATATCAGACAGATTAGGTGAATGTAAGTTGGCACAAGTTTCACATTCACTTAGGAGATGCTCCATGGATTAATGCACTTTAAGTAACTTAGCCTAAGACGAACCCGCTGAACTGTCTCACATTACAAGTCTCTTGTTTGCACACATATTACACAAGCAGGTGTGTGTTAGCACATGGACATGTGATCCTTATAAAAATCAAATCCATCTCTGAAACAAAGAACATGTCAAAACTGCGTTGCAGAAAACATGCCTGAATCAGAGGTGATGTCATCCACCATGGTCCTTCATCGCTCCATCGTTCACCGCAAAGCAGGGCGTGTCTACTTGGTTCAGGAGAGCGATCCTGAAAGGAAGCATCCAATTAGCCCAGAGGAGGGTGTGATGAGAGCAGCCTCTGCAGTCCTGATGCTGGTTTCCTATAGGAATCAGGCGCTGCATATCTTTGTGCGTCCAGCCTTGCTCGCTATGGCCATGCGTGTCACCAAAAGCACACAGAAAGGTGAGGGTTCTGCATGAGCAGAGATTCTGTAACATTGTGACATATGACGTGATTGCTCTCGCTTCACTGGGATCCACTGTTCTGTTCACAGGTGAGCTCCTGTCCTTCTTCTGCTTCCTACAGGATGTTTTCTCCAATGAATTCATCTTCATCCCTGGCAGGTCATCGCAGGTAACAGCCTCATCATAAATGATAATTCACAACCATTCTGTTGCCATACTGGATGCTTAGTTCATAAAACCCCAGGCCACTGTATTATTTACTCAGCGATAATAAGAATAGTAATTTAGGCAGTAGTAACTAGGCAAATTAAACATTGCAGGCATGGTGGAGAGGCCCTGTTGAGATTTAAAATATGCAAAAGAATAAAGAAAATAGAATTTTAGTATTTTAGAAACTCTTCATTTGGCCTGTTCAATAGAAAAACAAGAGTTTATCTTAATATACCATGTTGAACTATGAAGAAGTAAATGCAAAGCAGCAGACCACAGAGTGTTGAGCAATGCGGAGCGCTTTTATTACAGCTGCAAAGAAAGTGGAAAGACCAAGAGCATTTTAGCCTCTCAGCCCAGTAGAGGGCACGTTTAGGATATGGAGGAATGAGACGGTTGACCATGACAACCCCTTTCAGCTAATATGCAGCAGCCGTGCTCGAGTTTGTGAGGAAATATTTTTAGTTTCTTCTTGAGCATCTCAAAAAGGAAAAGGAGTCCAGCTTGTGTGCAGCCTGTATCAGATAGAAATGTACAGACTATGAAGATAGTTTCCAGGATGTTATTATTTTGTCTTTTAAATGAAACAGGACTTTGAGGAAGCATGCTGCCTCCTGAAGAAATGTGGAGCGGTCCATGTCACTCAGCAGGAGGTGACTGTTTCGGTGGCGGGACTGGAGGTGTTATCCTTCCTGCAGGAGTTATTAAACCCCTTCATGGACTCTTATCAGGTCCTTTATCTCTCTTTACAACAGCATGGTATACTATGAGATCAAATGTGTACTATTTGAGAAGAGAAGGAAGCTTTTAATTGTAAAATCTCTGCTCTAAATGAATCCAGTTTAACTGTGTTAAACTTAAAAGGTGAAGCTATCTTGACCCTGCACTTGTCCAGTTTTACTATAAATAATTCAAAATATAGCTCTATGTTAGAGTAGAACAGGAGGTTTAATTAGGTGTTTTTCTATCCAGCTGATGTTCCGGTATCTCTGTGAGGAGGGAGATAATGTGTTCACAGACAAGCAGTTTGTTCCTGCTGTGCGAAACCTGGCTACGAAGCTCATCCTCTCAGGTAAAACAGAAAGTGTTGTAAAAAGATCCTAGGCTTCTCTGATCATCTCCAGCTGGGGAACTTGCTTTTGTTTTCTGGGATTGGTTTTGTAGGTGAACTTCACACATACGAGGCTCTTTCATCGGACACGCAGAAGAACGTTTTGTCTGCTCTGCGGCGACTGGAGGCTGTGACAAAGTTAAATTCTGAAAATAATGAATATAAAGTGAACAAAGCGGCTGTCAGACGAACTGGCGACATGCTCTGTAAGTCTTCTGAATCTGTGATCTATTTTTACCAAGCTGTTTCAAAATATTACCACAGTCAATGTTGTGTTGTTGGCTTTTGCTTGTATTTACCACACTAATAAGCAACAGACTGAGGGATTTTGTTTGCTTTCCTGTCTCACTTTAGCTGGTAAAATCCCTCCACAGAACGTCCAGGCCACACCAGATGCCAGACTTTAGTCTCAGTTGGAGCAGATCCATCTTTTGTGTCACTTTGCGGTTGCATTTTCTCTTCCTTCTGTCTCTTTATGTGCACATTTCTATGCCGACACTCTGAGGTCAGTGATCAGACTCAATCTGACTCCACTCTTTCATGATGGCTACATCTGTATCACTGCTCTCATCCTTCACAGATTAGAGAGCTGAGGTGGAAGGCTTAAAAAGACCTGGCATAGTGACTTAAATGTAGCTCGTTTGGTTTCATGTCAGAAGTGGTTTGGTAGTAGTTATGTGGTCCCACAAAAGAGAATAAAACTAAAATTAGATGAAACAGACGTGGAACTAAAAGAAGTGCAATTAAGAGATCGAGATGAAAGAATAAGGTTGAAAAAGTGGAAATAAGAGCACAAATTACTCTATAAAAGCTGGTTTATTTTAATGTGTTTACATCTTGTATTTGTCCCATATTAATATATTTTAATAAATAATACATGTTTCAAATATGTATTTAAACTAATCTTTATATCATGTAATTGTGTGTTGTTTTACCTTTTCCTTTTGTTTATGGCTTTAATGATTTCTTTATCTTGCAGCAAAAATATATTAAATATATAAATAAAGGTTATATTAAAATACATATTAAAATGAATTTAGAAACATTACATGTTTTTACATGGTTAATGATTATTTCAGATATCCTTCACTCTATAAGTGATTTTTTAATTACTGATTCTGTTGTTTATACATCTTTATTTCCACATTTATTTTTTCTTTAACAGACATTTTTTCCTGTCTGAATTTATGCTGAAAGCATTTCTGGTACAGCTGAAATTTGTTTTTATTGTGTAAATATTTACCATTTTTGTTAGATTAGTGGTTGATTTTTATGAACAATAATGCACTTTAATGTAAACTAATCACATGTAATTAAAATGAGAAAACAAAATGTATTGCTAATCTATTCATGTTTTGTAAAGACCTAATATGCCCATGAATGATGTCAGATTTAATTTGTCAGACATTTATTTTATTTCTTTACTTTTCAATAAATGCAAAAGAGATGTAACAAAACGTAACGCATAGATTACTTTCCTTCTTCACATTTAAATATTTATTTATTTAATTCTCTCCTGTATTCCCCAACAGTGAAAGCCCAGGTCAAAGTTCAGCCTCCTTCAGAGCTGCAAACCAATCAGCTGAGCCTGAACCTGTTAGCAGTTAAATAAAGGCCTCTTATGTGCCAATAAGCCGTACATTGTGTTTTACATGGACAGAGATTATCGATACACAGGTGGCACGTCGACCTTGATGCGTAAAGCGCTGACAGGGTCCTGACAGAACACCGAGATGTACTCCAGCACTTTTGAATTCATCTTTTTCTCACTTTCCTTGGCTCTGAGCCGCTCTTTGTCCCATCTCTCCTTCTCGCCGTTCATTTGAGAGAACAGGTTGATCTGGATGGTGCGCAGCGTGGCGGCCAGGATGTAAAAAGCTCCCTGCAGCATGTGGCAGAAAGCGGCGCCCACGCTGAGCGCTGCGCCCATCAGGTTGGGCACCGTCTCGCACACCACACACACGCCTTCCAGAAAGTGCAGAGTGCCTTTCTTGGCCAGGGATTGGCCTTGGTGGAGGAAGCCGGGGGGAGATGGGTTTTGCTGGGCATGACTGGCAAGGTGTCTCGCGCAGTCTGCGAAGTGGGTGGCGGCTCTGCGCAGCGGGAGCAGGGCCAGGTACAAGTGACAAGCAGCTTTGGTCAGAGCGTGGAAAAGCAGGCGTAGCTCAAGCACGGCGTTGCCTGGAGATAAAGACAGTAACCGGGTCAGCTGGAGTCTAATTTAACACAGTGGCTAATGTCACAAACTATTACAAACGGTGTCTGCCACTGGATTAAAGTCTACACTACAGCTATGTGGGTGGCGGGTATCATCTGAGCACGCGAGCCGACCTCTATGGAGCTCTGTGCGTCTCCCTGCGCATAAAGAGACCTCCATCAAACGCTATAGTTGCTGGAGAAGCAAGAAATGTCTCGAGAAAAATCTCGGTTACAGTTTCAGCTTTGTCAGCACGTTTTTGGCCTATACTACAATTCAGCGAATTAGCCATTCATGAAGAGTTTGATGAGACAAAATGTAATTTATCTTTAACGCACTTTGAAATGTTGTAGCTTTAAATCTACTTAATTAGGTCTATGGATTCTACTTCATTCTGTAATCGTATTTGGCACACATGAGAATTATTTGTCCCTGATCCGATGTTTCTTAGCATTAATGCAGCCAGTAAGATTCCTACCTCCATTAATTACAATCAACTAGACAGAGATAAGCTACTCATTGTTTTGCAGGCTGTGAGGCTTTATAGTGGTATGTCTGAAAGTCCATAAAAGTGCCTAAATCTCTACCCATCATTTTAATCTTACCATCTATAAAGCAGAAAATCCACAGCAGGGCAATACTTGCTGCCAGCGAAGTCCACCAATCCATGTGGCCTCCCCCCTGTCCAGTCCTGGACCCTTCAACGAAAAGAAAGAAAGCCTTGAAAAGATAAGATATGACCTGGCCAAGCCCTGCCCCCGCCTGCCTTTACGCAGCTAATACCCAAACATCCCGTAGGTTATCGGTTTTTCCGAAGGTGGCCCAGTGGACACCTTAAGAGCATCTCAGCTGTCAACAGGCGCATTAAGACCAAGCCTACATACTACTCCACATGAAGCTTTACAGCTCCAAGCAATGCGCACATACTGCCATTTTTCTCTCCATACCTTATCTTAGTAATAATGACCCGCTTTGGCTTTATTTATATTTGGAAAATTCTGAACACGAAGGCCAAAGAACAGCAAAGATGAAATGTGTGTAAAAAAGAATAAATCCGGAAGGTCAAAATAACATTTGACTTATTTTTCCTTTATTTTAATCTTTTTATGCATTATTAATGGGAAAAGTTTTCTTCCCTAACTGTGAACGTCTGGAGCGCCCTGCGCGCGTCTCTGCAGCGCGTTGCACTTTTGGCTTGCGCATGCGAGGCTGCCATGGCAACAGAAAACCTCCAGACTGTAGGACACCTGTAGGAGAAGAAGGCCTTTCCCTCAGTCTCAATACTGACAACTAGTCAGTGTGAAGGAAGGTAGTTACTTAGCAGTCGCTTCACTTCCTAAATGCAACGTGTGTAAAAAAAAAAAAAAGAGTAAACTTCCTCAAATTGTTGTTTTTCCGCAGAAAGTCTGAGCTGAACGCTGCACGAGCATATAGGTAAGAAAGCAAACCTATACTAGCGCTCTGTTAGTCAACTCAATTTCAGGTTAAGACAACTTAATATTAACTTTAACAAGACAAACATTTTGATAAATAACAGGACACTGAAAACAATCCACGTCATTAAAAATGTCTGTTTTTATTCTCATATATAAAAGTCGGCCTATAACTATGAAAATGTTCTTAATGAATAACTTTTGGTTTAAATTTTTATTGAGCTAGAAATAAAGTGTTAAAGAGGCTTCACAATATCTATTTGATTGCAGGCATGCCTTATAAAAACGTTAAAAAAAACAATTACAGAGACAGTGCATTAGGTTGAGCCTTTTGTTTGATCCATTTTCATTCAGAAGGTTTTGAATGAAAAAATGAAAACATTTTATCAAACATTTAGCAATATTCACCAAATCTTTGATGACCCAGTTATTGGATTAAGGGATTTATCCAAACATTGTGCATTTGCAGCCCTCTACTGGCCATGATGGGTGGTGCTTTTTGGCTGAAATGATCATTTAGGTTTTTGCTGCATTTAATTCTAATTTAGTTCTGTTTTACACATCTGAGCCACCATATATCACAGAGTCTGAACTGCTCTTATTTTGGAAAAGGGGGAAGCTGTTTCCAACTAATTATTTATCACTGGTTTTTGTATGACTGTGGAGTGGCAGTATGTGTGGTCTGACTGGCTCTGATGGGGCTAATGAATGGCTGCTCTCTTTCTCATTTCAGTTATGCCTGAGTACACAATGCTGTAATCTCATGGTCTAAGTAAAGAATGAATGGAAAGGTCTCAGATTGCTACTGTTATCCCCTCTAAATAAAGACAACAGAAAAAAACTGCATGGATCAAATGCAATTCACATGAATTAATTTATACTGCTATATGTTGCATCAGATCTTTAAAAATGTCTGTTTTCATGTCACCAAAACATACAAGAACTGTCATTCCTGCACAGATGCCAAGATTGTCAAGTAATAACATGCATGTTCTGCTTTACACGGTAACAGCAAGAGGCTGCTCATGTTTCCAGATAGCGACAGGATCTGTCACTGCCCATTGTGGTGGCTCTGCTGCTTGTTGAACACCATCCATCCCATCCATTCTCAACCGCTTGTTCCCAGAGCGGGGTCGCGGGGGGGCTGGAGCCTCTTGTTGAACACCTACATGAATATTTCTGTCTGTGAACTAATGCTGGGTTTCCAAGAGTTCACTGTCTTGGCTGCAAAGTTTATGGATGCAAAGTGAATGGAGACTGGAATATGAGTTCGGCTGTTCGGCTCATCATCTTTTTATAAAGGATGCAAATTGTACACTTCATATAATCACTGTTTTCTAATAGTTGCACATTAAAACACTAAGTTCTCACTAATTTGACATGACCGATGTTTTAGGACTGCATGGCTGATGTTAAAAACACTACAGAGAGCAGAGGAAGTCTGTCTCAGCCGAGTGCCAAAATGAGGAGTCGACCAAACAAAAGAAACAAGGTTTCCTCTACTTGTGGACATGCATCTTGCTTTAAACAGGATCAGCTCTCCCACCCCTCCCTCAGACAACTCCAGGTACTACACTGAAGCAAACTGCCTGGGCAAAAAGATGTGGAGATTTCTTACTTCATGGTTCACTGTTTAGGCAAATATGGTGGCTGACAGTCAGCAAGTGCAAGAACTAATCCAGCCTATATTGGACACTGAAAATGGTTTTATGAAGGTAACATAATTCAGCTTTTGACTAAGACAGACAGGATAGATATGCTATTATCATTAAGACTTTAAAGCATGCATCTTCATACAATCCCCTCATTAAGGAGTTGGAGTGCTTCCTGAGTCAGGAGGATGAAGCAACGCAAAGGAGAAAGCAGCTGCTTCACAACTACTGGACTTACCATGTGTGGTTTCCCCTTCAGAAGAGAGTAAAAGAGCGTGTGTCCAGCCGCAGCCTCACACAGGTCAAAAGGCTGCAGAGTGACTACTTACATCACTGTAACGTGAAGCTTCAGTGTGTTCAAATTCCCAGTGAAATGTATCATATCATACAGCTTTTCTGTTGTAAATATATATATATGCATCATCTAATAGTTTCTTGAAACTTGTGATAGACAAGACTCACATCACTGGACTTACTGTCAAAATGTGATAAACGGCGATCTTTCACTCTGAAACAGGGAAGGTCCTAATTCTGCCATTTTTCTTTCTTTTTTTACATTATCCCTTTATAAATGCTGCCTCTCACTATGTCAGTGTTTTTTTTTATTTTCTTACGAATGAAATATTCTCCTGCACAGCTTTCTAGATGTGTTGGTTGGTGCTAACACATGCTTGGTTTTTATTACAGAGCAAAACAGGACACTTCAAAGACTCACAGGGCCTGTATCCTTATGAAAGACTGAAGAAAAAGGAAACACCTGCTTCTTGGAAAACAGGTATCAAAATTTTAATGCATCGCAGAATAAAAAAAGTGAAGTTCATATAAAAATAAGTATTATTTTAAATGCTATTTATTCAAAATGCATATTTGGTTTTCTTTCCTGGGTGGTTCACAGTTAAACACTAATCTCATCTCAATTGAGTGCACTTTTTCTATCCCAACAAGTATTTATCTTTTTTTGTAGGATACAAATACACATGGGAGAAACCCCAGGAGCTTTCTCATAACTACGTCCCTTCTGATGAATATGTGCGATCTCAGGTCAACTATCTTTCACAAGCCAAATTTCATCATCCAGCATCCACATCCAAAAACATCCCAAAGAAGGGTGACGGTGCAAAACAGCAGTCTGGCAGGTTCATATAATTACAAGTTTTATTTTTACATCATATTTCCTGCTGTGTTTGCTGTACTTTTATTAGAATGGCATCAATAACTTTTGCATATCTCTCTTTTAGGCTTGATACCATACCATTGCAGATCGATTCAACATTAGATGGAAGGTGCCATCAGCCCAGCTGCTGGTTCTCCAGATGGGGATGTCGCCAACAGGGTTATAACAACTAAACTCAATAAAATTTTTTGCTCATTTATATGTTTACTTATATTCTCACCTGACTACCTGAAACCAGAAGAACAAAATGAATCAGGAAAAAAGGTTTAGCACATTGGTTATTCATTGCACATTGCTTAAGTGCACTTCCTGTATAACCAAAGCTTGTAGGGAATTCACTTAAAATCTCAGATAAAACTGTACTTATACTGCAGTTTTCTCTTTTACTTGTTTCCAAGTAATGTCATTAATGCACTTATTGTAGCATTGAGTTATTTGCATCAGGCGCCTTCTCCCAAACTGAGTGAGATTGATTGTGTAGTGTTTAACTTAAATATGTTAGTATCTGTTATGGGTATCCCTGAGAACCCAGAAATTTAGCCCCACATAGGGATAAAGATTCTTACCAAGGAATGATTTACTGAAACCGGGGAGTCCAGAGAAGAAACGCGATACAGTCTCATAGAGGCAGGTGGCACCTTAAATGTTGTGGGATTCCAGAATCATGAAGACAAGGGTCATCCACAATAAGGCAAGAGGAGGACTACTAAACAAGTAGTGTTCAAAAGATGGGCCGAAATCCAGGAAGGCAATGGGCAGGAAAAGTCCGAAGTGGAATCAGGCACAAGGAAGTCTGAGGGATGTCCATCCATCCAACCATCCATTTTCTACCGCTTGTTCCCAGAGCGGGGATTGTGGGGGGGCTGGAGCCTATCCCAGCTGTCAACGGGCAAGAGGCGGGGTACACCCTGGACAGGTCGCCAGTCCATCCAGGGCCGTCTGAGGGATGTAACAAGGTCAATAACAGGAATTTGGAGACAAGCAAAAATGCTGGATATCAAGGGGGTGAGTAATGCTGACCATCTGGCAGGGAAGCAGAAACAGGAGAGGGTTTAAGGTGGGTGAGGAGAAGGTGAAAATGCTAAGCAATGAGAAGCGATTATGACAACTATTATATTAAAAGGAGGAAAGAACTGCCCACTAAACCAAAGTTTCAGTTTAGTGAAACGAGTGACGTCTCTGAGCCTGAAGATTTTCACTCATTTTTGGTGTTTTTTTTATGCAAGAACACATGAGGATCTCCATACCTTTCCATACCAGTTTGATGTCCTGTTGGCCTTAGGAGGGAATACTTTCTGCAGCTCAGTGATATCCAACTTTTACAACATCTCATGGATGAAAAGGACAGAAAATACAGTCTGTGGCCTTTATCACACCAATAATGTGTTGGTTTTTCTAACTTGGCTATTTATTAAGAACTTGCTCCAAATGTTGGTAAAACAAGGTCCAACCAGTAACCTTTTTGTGTGGTGTTTGCATGTTCTCCCCGTGTTAGCGTGGGTTTTCTCCGGGTAATCCGGCTTCCTCCCACAGTCCAAAGACATTCACCTTGGGGATAGGCTGATTGGAGACTCTAAATTGCCCATAGGAGTGAGTGTGTGTGTGCATTGTTGTTTGTTTTTGTGTGTTGACCCTGTGATGGATTGGCGACCCTGCCTCTCGCCTGATGTCAGCTGGGATCGGCTCCAGCCCTCCCGCGACCCCGTTCAGGGTATAAGCGGTAGAAAATGGATGGATGGATGAATGTTGTTAAAGCGCTGAGATGATTACATTGTTTTGAAGTGGTCATTCACAAACAAAAATAGGGTGAATCACTACTTTGTGCTAGATGATGAAAGCAAATAGCCCAACAGCTTAAGAACAATATTTAAATTACATGCAATTACAAGAAACTTTGGGTTTGAATAATTTATAGTCCATAATAAAATCAAAAGATGCAAAGAATCTGGAGAAATGTCTGCACACATGCAGCAAAGCTAAAAACCAGCATTAACTGCTGCCCTTCTCTCTCATGCAGCATTGCATTAAACAATGAAATCACTATGTAGAAATTAAATTCAGCTCTCCTCGCACTGTTTTATGTTGTTTTATTTCTTTTTCCATTTTGTTTTATTGAACAGGACATTAATGTTTGTGTACTTACACATACAACAGGCTGGGTAGTTACATCATCAGTTAAATGAGGACTCATATGTACCACTTAGCTCTGTATTGCATCTAAAATGGGGAGAAATGATCTATACATGTGGCACGCCAAGTTTTTTATTCTTAAAGCACTGACAGGATCCTGACACAACATTGAGATGCACTGCAGCATGTTGGAATTCCTTTTTTTCTTTCTCCTTGGCTTTTAGTTGCTCTTTGTCCCATTTTTCCTTCTCATTTATATGAGGGAACAAGTTGACCTGAAAGGTTCGGAGACAGGCAGCCAGGATGTAAAAACCTCCCTGCACTATATGGGAGAAAGCGGTGAGCAAAGTGAGGGCTGCACTCATCAGGCTGGGCACCATCTCGAACAGCACACATACACCTTCCAGGAAGTGTAGCATACTCTGCTTGACGAGGGGGTGGTCTTGGATGCTGCCCAGGAAAGATGAGGTTTGCTTTTCATGATCAGGTATCAGTGACCTTTGCTGGGCATGACTGGCAAGGTGTCTCGCGCAGTCTGCAAAGTGGGTGGCGGCTCGGCGCAGCTGAAGCAGGGCCAGGTACAAGTGACAAGTAGTTTTGCTCAGATCATGGAAAAACTGCTGCAGCTGAAGCACAGCGTTGCCTGGAGATAAAGACAGTAACCATGTAAATGGTGCATGATGATACATTTGTTTATTATCCCAAGATCTCATTGATAACATAATCTGCAGCATATGTTTCTGTAATCTTTACTTGTAGGTTTTATTAGTTTTTCAGCATTGGATCTTTAGTTTATCTTGCAGGATTCACAGAATAAACAGTATTCAAGTGTCCAGCAGAATGATAGAAAAGCTAGTTTTAATTATCTAAAAGTATATCTAAAAGTTTCAGAAATGGTTACAAATCTGTACAATCCTTTATAATCTTACTGTCTATAAAGCAGATAATAAACGGCAGGGTAAAAGTTGTTGCTAGCAGAGTCCACCAATCCATGTAGCCTCCTCCTGTCAAGTCCTGCACCCTTCAAGAGAAAAAGAAATCAGTTTAGCCGTAAGATTAGGTTGCACACATTTCTCTATCTGTCTGTTAATGAGAGAGAGAACATGGAAGGGAGAAAATGAGTGAATGAGACTGATATATTTGGTTTTTTTCTTATCAAAGTCTTTTATTAAAATGATCACAAACATAGAGGAGAAAAACAACATTTCTGTTGCAGAAAAAAACATAAAAAAAAAATCCCAGCAATTGTAAACTACCCAGACAGTAAATCTGAGCAGTTACATCTAAACTGCAACCAGGCAGTGACATCTTCACTTAGAGATGTAAAACTAAGGAGTTCTCTGAGTTATAGCCCTATGTCTGATGGTCTGCTGGGCTGGATGCAAGTGAGGATGTGTCCAGCACACCGGGATGGTTGACTGCCAGTCTGTGCCTTCACCCAAACCAATTAGGATTTTTTAGGATCTTTCTCCATTGGCCAGCTCACAGTGTTACACCATACACATTTTAAATAAAATTACTGTAATAGGCAAATTCATTTTGTGTTGTCACCATCATGGAGGTTGAAAAACAGAACACAGGACATCTCACAGTCTCCAGATTTCCACAAATGCTTCAGTCCTTTAAGTGAGTGTTTAACTCCAACTCTAGTCTTAGCCGAGCTGCCAGCTCAGCCCAGTCAACATCAATGCCACGTCCACAGAGGTAGAGAGAGAGAGAGAGGTAGAGAGAGAGAGAGAGTGAGAGAGAGAGAGAGTGAGAGAGAGAGAGAGAGGGGGAGAGAGAGTGAAAGTGAAAGAGAGAGAGAGAGTGAAAGTGAAAGAGAGAATTGCATTTATATGTACCACTTACTGTGCATATTGTTAAATGTAAAATCATTCGGATCGCACTTCTTCCAGGATACAGGACTCATTGCTTAACAAAAACATTATAGGATCAAATAAAAAGCTTCTGTAATTAACTTACCTTTGACTACTTACAAATGTATTTGGCTCTAAACAGGCAGGGCTTTAGGAAAGAGAAGAAAACAAAAACCATGATACAGAAACCTAAGTCTATCAAAAATGCCAAAATCCATATACACCCCCCCCCCCCACACACACACACACACACACACACACACACACATACAAAGAGGAAAAGATTTGATTTATACCTTTGCTTTATGGCTTCTGTGTCGGTCTGTGGAACTGGTTCTTCTGTGAAATGTGCTCAGGTGTGGAAGTCAGCTGACAAAGCCATAGGTATGGTTGTGATGCATTCAATGTTCCACACAACACTGTAGGAAATAAGTGCTTTACAGTACCTGCTTGGTTCAAAGGATGTTTAAACTAAAAATGGAATAAAAAAAAAATTACAATGAGCCTGCTTCAAGTATTATTCAAAGCATTACATTTCACACTATTACAATGGATGTGAAATGCATTATATTTATCTTTATGTGCAATATGCATGCAACACTTTCTTGAAACTTAAATCTAAATTTGAAATATGATGACTTTTGACCCTAAGATAAGGGGCTTTTCTCTAATTCTGCCATTCTTTGTGTCTTTTTTAGGTTATCCCTTTACTAAAAGTCCATTTCACTATGTCAAGTGTTTTTTTTTATTTGGAACAAATATTCCCCCTCGGAGAATCCCAGATGTGTTTATTTGTGCTCATACATGTTTTCATTATAGAGCAAAACAACCTACAAAAACATACTGTAGCTTCATAACGTTAAAAGACTGATAAAAGGAAAACACACCCTTTTACTGGGAAACCAGTATCAGAATCTTAATTATTTGCATATTTAAATTAAGAACAAAGCAAAATAAGTATAAATAAATAAATAAGTTAAATGGTATTTCATCAAAATGCACATATTTGTTTTTTAGTATTCACAGTAAAACACTAAATTAACCTCAAATGAGTGTAGTTGTGCTTTTATCATAGCTGATCACCATTTGTGTAGGATACAAATAGATATGAGAAAACAAACAACTTTCTCAGAACTATGACCCTCTTGATAAATGTATTTCCTGCCATATTTACCAGCTTTGTCATAAATTTGCAGCACACATTGTTTGGTGAATGGCAGCAATACACATTACCTGCACCTCTTCCAGGCTCTACATCGATGCAACATCAGCGGGAAGGTGCCATCAGTCCAGCTGCTGGTACTGGAGATGTCACCAACAGGATTATAACAAGTAGACTAAATAAAATGCATAGCTCATTTATATATTTACCTATATTCTCAGTTGTTTTGTGCAACGTTAGAAATACCAGGACACAATAAACCAGAGAAAAATGTTTTCTGTATTACATTTTAATTACAACATTTTCACTATTTATTTGCATATTTCACATAAAACCACTCTGTGTTTATGCCACAGGGTCAATATGCCAAATGTGCAGTAGTATTGCATGACACAGAAATGTGAGGCTTTGCCAAACTGTACGTATAACCGTTATGGATGTATTCTTATTCTGCCATTAGTGGTAAAACAACATAAACCTATAATATGAGCTGTATAAATCTAAAATCTGTAGGAAATATCTGCAATTATCTTCACAGTTCAGCTTGATTAAAGTGAATGATAAAAAGGAAGGTCTGAATGGCTCAATGCAGAGTAGATTCAGTAAATCCAGACTGTTTTGTGGCATATTGTACAACAGATTAGCTCAGCATTTTTTGAATGTGTGTCTTCATTTCTGTAAAACTAATGAACAGATGCAGATGGAGCTCATTTAGTTGGCTCATAGAGCTGGAGGTCCAGTTTGACCCAAACTTCTCCAGTGGGGACTTCATGCAGGAGCAGGCGGCGGTTTGCTGCTCCTTTGCTCTCCATGTCTTTCTTTATAGTTGCCACGGGAACCTCAGTGCTACCAAGGAAATCTAAATAGGAAAGATAAATCTGTCATGTTATACCAATAGCAAGGACCCTGAAGACTCTCACTCTACATGTTATTTCCTCACTTTTCATGCAACCAATCCAACAGAATCATAACCTTTCATGGGTTTTAGAAGAGTCAGGTTTGGTTAGGTTTGTGCCAGAAAATCAACAAACTTCACTGAACGCTACTAATTCTGAAAATACAAAATTGTACAAGATAGTTGATCTCTACTAAGGTGTCTATCTATGAAATTTGCCAAATGAACTTTACCTACTAGTAATATATATAAAAAAAAAGCTTCACAACAAAATTGTTCTTCCACAGTTGAAACATTAAAAGTGTAGTTAGATTAGATTGGGTGATATAAATTGGTCTTAAGTAACCAGTTCAAATGGCTGAAGACAGACAGAATGTCTCATGTGCTTTCCCTGCCTATGCAAGCAAGGCAAATTACATGCATTGCTGTGTACTTGCATGCATGTGCGTCTCTCACCATCTGGCGAGAACTGATCTTTCTCGAACACAGTGATGCACAGGACGTCCTGGTAGAGGTCCTTGACAAAAAACTGGCAGTTGAAGTTCCACTTGGGGCTCAGAGTGTCACTGACTGGCCGGGAAGTGTAGCACTGAGCGCCCATGGTCAGCTCACAGTATGGATTACTCTTACCTGAGGAGACATTGAGATTAAAAATTCTTATTAATTTAATTAGGTGGCATGGGTTGATATCAGTGAAGACAGAGTTGTCGCATGTAACTAGAGCTCACCGTTGGGCTTACAGGCTTTGAGCTCTTGGGCTTCGATGACAGTTACCAGTAATCTGCCGATTCCACTTCTCTTTAAAGAGCGCGCTAAAATAAATCAAAAGAGTTGGATGTAGTGCATGAAATATAAAAATTGTGCTTGCACGTGATTTTAATGACAAAACTTTGGTGCAGTTTAGTTAAGGCCCATAAATTCCAATAATACCACAGACAGACACACACTATACAATATATGTGTTGTGTTTACCTTGATAGGCCTTCTCTCTCTTTTTCTTCTCTGTCTCTATAAAATGTTCAGATGCTGACTTAATTTTCTGAACCCATGCTGTCCTGCCAACACAGAAATAATTCATAGATGCTACAATGGCAGCTAAGAAGTAACGGCTTACACAGAATGGTTTCCGTGAATGCATACCTTTCACTTAACGTGTCCGTTTTGAGCGTGTAGACCCGATCGATGTGCGAGACGTGAAACAGTGGCTCATCACTTGATGGGTCCGGAGGCATTTTCACAAGAACCTCATTTAGGAACAATGGCTGGAAAGATACAAGAGATGATGTCTGAAAAAATGTGTTTTTCTGCATGAAAATGCCCCATTGCTGTGAACGCATTCATCTTCCCAGCAATAGAGAAAGCGCTTTGCTTCTGCCTTACTGTTTTGTACATCTTCAGATGGATGCTGGTTTTTGGGCTGAATAACTTGTCTGAGCCTGAGGAGGAGAAAGGTTTGCCACTGTGTGTGAGGAGGAGGAAATCATTGAAGAGGAAAGCCCACAGCTCTCTGCTGCTTTTGGTTTTGTACAGTCGACCACTGTGGAGCAACTTGCGAGGTCCGAGACAGTTAGTCAATGAGTTGAAGACCAAGTGCTGAGAGAAAAATGAAGAGGAAAAGATAAGACAAAACAGTCACTGGCAGAAAGAGAACCACAAAGATGCTGATAACCTGTTAAATATACGGGGTGAAGACCTAAACTTTACATCCTCTCTGCTAAGGAACATATTTCATGAACATTTTCATGAACCTCATTCAGTTCATTTATATTTGAGGGTGCTTACCTCTATAGGGCCCTCACATTGGACGTGGTTCTGTATCCATTCAAGCCTGTCGTAGTTCTCCTTTTCCCTGACCCCCTCATTCACCTGAGAGCACAGCTCCTCTGCACGATCCAAAGCATCTCGCAGTGGACCGCGATCTGCATGGCCTTCAGGAGTGTGCTCCAAAATCTGGCCAAAAGGGAATGGATCACCTTATGTAAAGTCAAACAAATAAATGTTTGCTTGGGAAACAATAATAAGATATGTTTTCCACATACATTCTTTATGAGCAAAGGGTAGCGAGTGATCCTCTGCATGGGTTTAAGCAGAAAGCTGGACAGTGGCATTCCCTTACAGCGGTAGTTAGTGGCTATCTTCTGCTCAGGAAAACACACAGTTAACATTTCTTTAAATGCATTTCACTAGGTTATTTGTGTAATTTCTGCTCGATAATCCAGTGATGGCCTTTCATAAATCAGTTGTCCACTTTTTAAACCTTGAGGAAGTCTTTGAAATCAGGCTGATTGTGGGTTTTACTCTGCAGCAGGGCAGCAGCATTGAGCTGGCAGGAGCAGAAACGAATGTACGGCTGCATGATTGCTAGCTCCGAAGCTAACAGGTCTCCTATTAGCTGAACAGGCATGTTGTCCCCTCCGGTCTTTTTACGTAGACGAAGTGCCCTGAAATGCACAAATGATGTTAGATGCAATTCTTTTCCATATTAATACACTTCAAATCTTGTGGTTAAATACTATTTCAGAGTGCCCTGATCTTGGCCCAACCAACAACTTTGATTACGCTGAACAACAAGCCAAAATGGACCTAAACACATTAATCAAGGTGTGTTAAAGATGTGACACACATGACCTACTTGAGCAGTTTGGTGTTGCACATAATTAGTTCACTCCAGTTAGCAAACATCACAGCCATCTCAGCTTCTGTCAGACGACCTGATTCAGACATGGGCTTGTAAAACACCTGGGTAAATATACATAAAAAGTAAGTAGGAACTATTAATGCTGCTTTTGCTTCAAGTTAGAAAAAGAAAAGATTAAATATCTCTTAATATGCTGCTTGTACCTCCAGCACCAATTCCAAATCCTCCACGTATGTCTCCTCCGTCTGGATAAGCTCGTGAATGTAACCCTGGCGCTTCCTCTCCTGAGGGCTCATTGTGTCCAGTGTCATTAGGTCTGCACACCCTGCAGTGCACACACACACACACACACAGCCATGCACATGCAGGCATGCAAGCGCCAACACACAAAACCATTTGCACAGCAAACACGGCACAAATACTTTCCTTTCAATCACTAATATCATGTATGAGAAAACGTTCCACACGGCATGTCAAAATCTCCCTTTATTACCAGTTTTATGAGGTTTTATGTACAGCTGATGCACAGTGAGGCACATTGTAGTTGCAGTGCGTGACCGTAACATACAGAGCGATGCTGACAACACTGCTACTAAAAACACAGCATTAAGGAAAAAAAAAAATTTAAAGCACCTTTGATGTTAGAGCAGCCTCTCCAAATGATTGCATAGGTGTGAATGAAAGTAGCTAGCGGCTTGTGTGGGAAAAGTGGAGGAAGACTCAGCTGGTAGTACAAGTTTCTGAGTTCAAACTTGGCAAAATCTGGACATAAATGCCATTAGCGTGGTGTGGATTTCTCTGAATCTATTCTCCATCCATCCATTTTCAACCGCTTTATCCCAGAGCGGGGTCGCGGGGGGCTGGAGCCAATCCCAGCTGCCTACGGGCGAGAGGCCTGAATCTATTCTATCGGTTGCTATTCTAAACCTACATGTTTATTTTTTGCTGGTAATGTCACAGTTTGGTACAGGATGAGTCTCAGTTCTAAATATTAGGAATCATTCATAAACAAAACGGTGAATAAGAAATAAATCATTAAATCAACATCAGTTCTAATTCAAGCAAAGTATCGATTAAGATGATTTAAGCAACAGTGAGTCTTCATATTGGTCCATTTCAGCAAAGTTTAGTGTGGTTAGTGCAATGAGTGACCCTGTTAAAATACTATAATTACACTAAATTTGAGCCTTAAATTACAAAACTAAATCACTTTACTGTGAGCTACTTATATATTTTATTCTATACCTTGTAATAATTTTTTAGGATCTTATTCCATTTACAGTTAAACAGTAATTATTGATACACATGCCAATAGTTTGGTTTATTTATTTATTTATTTTATATATCAGTAGGTTTTTCTTCAGGTTGGAAATGACATAAATAAATAGCTGCAGGACACTGTAGTGTATAGTCTGAATTGATGCATACTTTCCCCAGCTTTTATTTGCCATCACAGCAAACTGCATTTTATGATTTCTTAGTAGACTCGTTGGACTTCAGGGGTTTTTATCATTTCCAAAGTTCTGAGGTTGCCACCATTTTAATCTTTTCTACACCTCCATAAGGTTATGGAGGTTATGGTCCTGTTTTGGGTTGCAAGGGTCCTACAAGACATTCCTCACAACAGCTTTAGAGCTGCTGCTCTGGTCACAAATCATTCAATATTACACATTTCTATGAGTTCATTGTTAGTTTTTTTTAGCTTGATTTTGGTCTTGTAGCATAACTCCCTTAATCAGTCCCTTTACTTCATATTCATTATGCAGCTTGACCTACTGAAACCCTTTTCAGCCCCTGGTTACCCCTGAGAACTTGAGGTGCTTAAGTAAGGTACCCTCACAACAAAAGGCCCTTGTTCTTTTAAAAAAACTCCTGCAGGTGGAATGCAGTTTGTCTAACCTGCAAAAATAAGAAAGCATGTCACTCATTCAGTCATTTGAAATAGATTATCTACGGATCTAATAATGGATGGATGGATGGTGCTTAAGTTGTCCAACTGTAAAGGAGAGGTAAACCATTTTATTGCCTTGGTGGTACATAAAGTCTTGCTATTAACAAATAAAACAAACTTGTGTATATATGTAAATATTGTTAAATTAATTTGTTATAATTCAACATTAATATTTACAGTTTTTTGCCAAGTTTCTTATGTCATTTCCAGCCAAAGGAAAACGTAAAGGTCAAGCAAAATATATCTTCATACAAATTTTGGCATGTATATCAGTAATATTGATAATCTGTAGCAAAACATCACATGCTTTTGTAGAAAAAGTGCTTCTAAAATCTCATGTCTAGCTGCCTCTGCCTCACTCCCTTGGTTAACTAGTTAGTTAAAGACACATCGAGGCAAACGCAGGAAAGAGCAAGAGGGGAAAAGTTTGTGAAATCAGTGCCTAAGGGGAAAATTCAGACTGAGCAGGAGCAGGAAGAGTAAAAAGAGACAAAAATAAAAAGAGGAGCAAAGAACACCACAGTCCTGAACAAGTGAGGTGGAAAGCGTGGAGCTGGGCTGTTCTTGCTGGCGGCAGGGGCTTCCTGTTGCCAGGGGGGGAATTTGCCCACACAGAAGGGGGTAAGACAGAAGAAGAGGAGGAGAAAGAGGAGGAAGGAGGAAAGCCAGCAATACTATCCTACAGAAGGAGAAAAAAAATGGATGAAATGGAGGAGTGGGAAGGGGGGAGGTGAGTGAGATGGAGGAGAGACGGAGAGACAGCAGACGTTAATATCATTTTAATATTAATGCTGGACTTACATGCAGATGCATTAATTATGCATTTCTGGGAATGTAAATGTTATTAATAATCACCCAAGCTGGAGCATGGTGGTCATTTCATACATTCCAGTTCTCTAATAAAGCTCAAACCTCGTGTGTGCATTTTAGAGCATGCTCATTAAACTGAGCGTTTTGTTGTTTTTACTGAGTGCAGCTTAAACACATCTACCTTAATTAAATGTTCACTCTTGTTAACAAGAAATCTGCTGCTGAGAGTAAGAACGTGCAAGCTGTGAATACTAATTGAAACACACACACCTCTGATTTAAAAACTGGACTTGCACATTTCAGAGCAGCTATTTGTGAGTGTGCAGTCACTGAATCACCAACCGGCCAGTTTTCCAGAAATGTGACTCATGAAGTTTAAGACTTATCTGTATAAGCTGTTAAAGGAACAGTTTTAAATTCTTAAAAACAATGTTGTCTTTGCCAGAGATCAATTCATCCCATCATTAAAAGATGGCCAATCATCTTATGTAACTCTTAAAATGAAGTCAAACCATTCCTTTAAATGATTTTCAACAGAGTGCATTAAGGGAAACTTAAAAGGCCAGATTCCTTTTGCTGGTAGGGATCAAGACAAATGCAACATTTATTCAGATTTACCTAAAGTTAGGAAGTAAAATATGCAAGGAATCAAACCTTTTAAGGGCCATGGATCACCAATTCCTTCAGTGATTGGCAAAAACATCAACTTGAAGCTTACCATGAGTGTCTTCGTGCTCTGATATGGATAAGGAATCTACAGTACCTGGAGTGAGCCAAGTTAATCAATAAGAGAGTGAAAGTTGGCTTGCACAGTTGGCAGACATGTTTAATGTGTTTCTGTGTGTGCACGCAGGTTTTTTTTCTCCATGGCAGGATCTCTACTCCAGTAATTCCAACTGCATGTACAAATGATTGATTTTCTCTGAAATGATCTGATTAAAAAAACAATAAAAAGCTGCTTCTTCAGAGAGAAGATGAAAAATACAAGGGTTACTCACATTGCTGGCTGGGGTCGGATTCTGTAGTCATCTTGACATAATTGGTAGGCAGCAGGCCCGTGACCCCATTGGCTTTTCCTTTCCACCAATCAGGGTTAGTCTTGTCAAGGATGTTGATGAGTTGACCCTTGGAGAAGCTCAGCTCATCCTGATTGGCAGCGGTGTAGTCGTACATTGTGATAACTTGACACACTGACAGATCAAGGGAGACATATTGAGTATTGATGGGTTGTGTGTGTGCTGTGGATTACAGTGTTGCATAGAAGCTCTTAATCTTCTGTTGCACTGTGTGTAAATACTGTGTATTTCATGCTAAGGGGCATACTTAGGCATACTAACGTGCTACATACACTTAGATATCAAGTAAATCTACTCCATTTAAGTTCTTTAGCATTATATGTTGTAAATATTATAAAAGTGTCAACTCAGTTAAAAAGTTCTTTATGCCTGTTGTCACAAATTATTTAAAATACATGATTTTTATGTGACAAATTTAAGATTATTTATGAATTTCCTTTTATACACAAAAGCCTGTTTTTAGATTTTTATTATTTATTTTCATCAATGAATAACTATTGTTTTTATTATCTGATTGTAATTCATTTTACTCCAATCTTTTACTTTATGTAATACTTTTTCCTGTATTTTAATAAAACTCTAAATAATACAGATATTGATGAAGTAAGGATTACAAGATTTTAAGATTTTAAGATGATGAAAAATACAGATGTTTGATTTTGTACATCTAATACAAAATATTGAAAGATTGTCAACTATTAAAATAAGAAATATGTTAATTTGAAAAAATTAACAAATTTATCTAATTTAAAATAAAATACAGACAACACAACTGTTCATACTGAACAGTTTATACAAGGTTTCAACATTATAAAAGAAAAGGGAGCCAATTAAAAAAAATGGTAAAAGGATAAAAGACAAAGAGATAAAAAAGTGTACAACAAAAAAAAACGCCACAGTAAAGCACAGTATCTTTAAGAGTTTGAGTCTTTCAGTAACAAAGGTGAACTGTGTGAGGAAATAACAGCAAGAAATCCTAATTACAGAGGTCGAAAGCAGCATTGCAAACAGAAACAGCTATGTAATAAACTGAGAAACACACTGAAAAACTATTTTGAGAGGAAAAAAATAAGAATTGAAATCCAGAAACAGGAAATCCTTTATGTTGTCACCACGGCTCATTAAAGAGAACGCTGTCTGGTCTGATGAACTGTCTGTATGATAGTATATATCTATATGTATAGTATTTTAACATGAACATATTAAAACATATTCCATGAAAAACTGCTACATTTATCAGCAGGATTGTTTAAATATTTGCAATTATCAATTCAGACATCATTAAATACAACGGCTTTGAGATAAAATACAACAGAAAAAAAATAAACCTGATTAAAATAATGACTAATGAACACAGATTGAGGAGCTAAATGGATTGTGTTGGCAGTGTGTGTGTGTGTGTGTGTGTGTGTCGGCCTTCACCTGGCAGAGGGGAGGGAGAGGACCTGGTGTTGGAAGGACCCAGGAGCTTGACATGAGAGGACGGAAACCAGCCTCGCTGCCGCTTTTTACCCCGAGCCTGGAGGGGAAACGAGTTAGCGAGTCCATCAATCTGCTGTTGCTTCAGCTCCAAGTTATAAATCGAAAGCTGCCTCGATGTATTGACGCTGCCAGTCAGAGTGCTGCACCCCCCCCACATATCTAGCAGTGTAAACAGCCCTTTATACCAAGCTGTAATAGAATTTATATTCACTGTCTACTAAAATTAAATAACAATTCGGCTCTAGTTTGTCAAATAAACAAAAAAGTCTTTGACAGGTTTGAGAAAAAAAGAACATGAAACAGTTTAATACAAAGCAGCAACCAGAGCTACAGCTGCAGACTGGACCTCACACATATAGATGAATAGCCTTATTAACCGCACCACTGATACAACCTGGCTACTTCTCACCAGTCTGCATCATCTCCTGGACTGGTGAGGGGGTCTCTTGTTCCCACACTTGATTGATGTAACTTCCTTTCAATAATAATTTTATACGTAACCATGTTTATTTATTAAGTACATTTTATTTATTTAGCAGATCTCAAGATAAAAATCACAAAGTGTTTAACAATGAATACAAGACATAAAATATAAAAACAAATAAAAGTAAAAGCAAGTTTAAATAGATGTGTTTTCAGCTTCTTTTTAAAACAAACCAATAAGTCATTATAAACCTCAACTGATTGCTCGATAAAAGTACTTTCTTTAGGACGTTTCCAACCTACACCGACGCTTTTTATGTTGCTTTCCTTTCCCTTTCTTATCAGTTTTAACACAGGAAACAAGCAAACTTTTCAGCTTTTCTGACTGCTCGGAAACTTTCTTCATATTTAATAGTTACAGGAT
Source organism: Pseudomugil gertrudae (assembly GCA_037177535.1). Classification (NCBI taxonomy): domain Eukaryota; kingdom Metazoa; phylum Chordata; class Actinopteri; order Atheriniformes; family Pseudomugilidae; genus Pseudomugil; species Pseudomugil gertrudae. The sequence goes on from JBAMHV010000024.1 coordinate 8,989,974, forward strand.
GTAAGCAGTAATGATGCTTGTTTGCCCAATTAATTCAACATGTCCCATTACCATTAATGAAGTCTGTTTAAGGGAATGATGCTGAATTAATTATGGTTACTCTGAGCTTGAGGGTGCAATTAACCTTGGACTTTACATCGGTACTTGGAGTAAATGTTTAACTTTTTAGAGCTCATTGTTTGTGTCTACTTGAGCAAATTTAAAGATAGGTAGGTAGATGGATAAAGTTAGAAATGTATCTTATCAGTCCATGTTTCCTTGACTTTTGGATGTGATTTGTGTCTGTTGGTATTATAAATTCCCCTGTTTTTTTGTGAGTAAGTATAAGTCATAGAGCCCGTCAGGTTCTGGGGACAGACCTGCAGTTCACCAAGCCACCAGCCGGAGGAGTTCTTAGCCTGGACCACGATCAGTTGTCCTGGAGATAGACACAACTGCTGCGGTGTAAGAGCCTCAGTGGTGGTGACAGCCTGAGCAATCTCTGGGGACCAAACAAAAATAAATGCAGATCAGAAAAATGTCACCAGTCAAGACAACAACAGAGATAAACAGCTGAATGTGACCTTGTATTGGCCGGGTATTACTTTCTCACCAGGTTTCTTGGGTGGACCTCCAGATCTTGAAGCCTAATTCAACAAAAACAAAATAAAATGGAAGTGCCATCATGAGCCAAGTATTAAAGGCTAGTTAAAAAAATAAACCACCTCATTTAATCAATTAATTAACACAATTTGCCTTTAAACATGGAAGAGTTCACTAGTCTGGTTTAACACGTAACAGAAATTTGGATCATAAAAACAAAATGTGCTAAAATATTTTTTTTAACCATCAGTAACACATATCACCTCCAGCTCCACAGGTCGGACATAGTTGGAGGGAAACACTCCAGTATGGTCACCGATGCATCCACGCCACCATTCTCCTTCTCTCTCCGTCACCATGACAACATCCCCCTCCACAAACGTCAGGTCCCCCGCCTCTGGGCTCTCATATGTGTACAAGGCCACATATTCTGTTCCAGATTGACACCAGATATAATATCAGACCAAATTTTGATGTGTAGATGTGACACCATCCCTCATACGGCTGGTTATTAGACTACACCTACCTTCCAGCTGAGCAGAGTCTGACATGTCCAGCGCATCCACACTATAATTGGAACACATGTTAAATCATATCAGAGGATCAGGTAAACTTTTACATCAAAGAGGCATGTTTTATGTTTTCATACTCTGTATTTCCAACCGCCTCCAATTTGACATAACTTTTGGGGAACCATCCCTGGGCTCCGTTGAGCTGTCCAAACCACCAGTCGTCCTTCTGCTGCATCACTGTGATGGTGTCATCCTGTGAGAAGCTCAGCAGTGCGCCGCCCACATCAAAGCAAAGGCTGGCGGGAGTTTCTGAGGTGGGTGACCACGAAGAGACAGCTCGAGCAAACAAAGCAACCGGAGGCTGAGGAGAAAGAAGAGCAGTTTAGATGAGTTCAACCAAAAAACACCATCTGCTACAACTTCACCGGCCATTTTCCTGCCATGATACGTAACCTAGAAATCCTAGTCCCACTAACACTAATTCAAAGTGTTGAGGAAATGGGCAAAACTGAATGCCTAAATGACCTGCAAAAGGCAAAGAGAAAGAGCTCCCAATAGAGAGGAGCTATAAATATACAGCCATGCTGCTACCGAAGATGTGTGTTGGTGTCAGGAGTGAGTCTACAAAGCAAGATCCACTTCAGTTCCTGCCAAAGACAGTTTGTGACCAAGATATATGACAACACCACAGATCATTACACCAGCAGCCAACCCATCATCAATCTTAAATTAAGATATGACACAACAGACTGAATAAAGATTTTTACAAATGTGTTTTTTGTTCATCCCATTGACACGTTATATGGATAAAGCAAGGATAGTCCTACAAAATAAGACAGGATTAAGCTAAGAAGGTCTTTCATCCCTCCATTCATCAATCCATCCACTTGTCCTCTGCTATCAGAGGGAGCAGCAGCTTACGCAGAGAAACACAGACTTCCCATTCCCCAGTCACTCCTCCCAGCTCATGTGGGAGAATCCCATGGCAATCCCAGGTCAGCTGAGAGAGACATTCCCACCACTGTGTCATTTATATCAATTTGCTGTTACACCCTTTATTTGCATCCTTTGAGTAGATCAAGTTTGGGTGTCATTATGTTAAAATGCTTTATACTTTGGAAATCAAGACCACAGCAAATTAATACATTTTATTTGGACTTATCACAATATCAGACTGGTTCGACATTCTCCATCCGTAAACTAAAAGGACTAAATGTTTCACCTCATCTCCTCCTGCTGTATACAAGTATTGTTCAGCCCATTTTCACATACTGCTCTACATGTTTTTATAATATTCTGACACTCAAAAATCGGACCATACTCACCAAAACAACCAATATT
>JBAMHV010000024.1:8992508-9013734 GCA_037177535.1 Pseudomugil gertrudae
AACTAACTAACTAACTAACTAACTAACTAACTAACTAACTAACTAACTAACTAACTAACTAACTAACTAACTAAATAATTCATTGCTATCTCCTTACTCCCACTGCAACCAAAGTCTTAATATTGCATCTGATGCAGATGAGAGTTAACGTTATTGTTCATTAGACAGCATGCTTGTAGCTAAAAGTAAAACTGTCATAATCTCACCTGCGAAGTGTCTGAATGTGCTGAGACCGTGCCATCATCAGCTTCTACTACACCTGGTTCTCTGGTTAAAAAAGGAAGAAGTTATCAATAACTATGGGATGATTAAAAAGGCCTAAACTGCCTCATCCAGAGGTTTCAAGCTCTTACCTTGAGTTTAGTGGTAGGAGGAGAGAGCCCATTACTCCAGGAGAGGACGGAGATGTGTCAGAGGTGGATGGTGTAGGACACTTCTCTGCATAACTCGCAGGGAACCAGCCCCTGTTTCCACGGTAACTCCCACACAGCCAACCAGGCTCACCAACGGTGTGCTCATCCACCTGCATCAAGGAAAGCACACTTTATTCCCAGTTAATCTTAAGCATCATGATGCTGATAAGAAAATAAACATGATGTTTCCCAACTACAGTAAATTTCAGGACCAATTAGAAACAACGGCACCAGAAAAAAACCAAACAATTAGTGTGTTTGAACATTCATTACACAAACATGTGACAAAAGCAATTACTCCTCCAGCTTCAATTAGACAGTTTCAGCTGAAAATCTTGGGAGCTGCATAACAGAACAGTAGATACTACACAAACCTTACCTAAATGTACTAGAAGGGTGTCAAGCTTCCAAAATTAAACCTTTCGCTAATTAGTAAAAGCAGGTTTAAGGTTTAATCATACACCATACTGACCATCGAAAAAGTTGTTTTTTGTATTTATGATCAAATATGATATGAACCGGCATCATCCACAACATCAGAAGCATCATTTATCTAGTAAATAATTTTAGCTAATCAAAGCAAACTTTATTATAAAGCACTTTTTATGCAACGAGCAACGCAAAGTGCTTTACATAATAAAACACAGTCTGCATATTAAAGTAAAGCCTTCATAAACTAAGGTACCACTTTAAACACCATAAAACAATCTCCTTCACACAAACATGCACACACTCACACAAAAACACACCAGAAGGGATTCTAAAAGCTGATACTTCTTGTAATTAGCCTTGTGAGTTAACTTTTACATTTTCTCATTTTTAAGAGGTTGAATTAATGAGATAATTAATCTCAACAAATGTAAAGCCTTTTTCATTTAAAACAATAAAGATTTTTAGTAATGCTAATGACCATGTAAGACATTGTAAAGTTAATAACTAACCACATTATTATACATCTTTATGGGACCTTGTAAGTACTGGGACAGTGTTTTATGTGCATTCACTCAGCCTCAAATCATAGATTACAATCAGCAGGAATCTGAGCCCATCATTTCCTTAAATACACCCAAAGACATCAGCTTTATCCCAAGTTATCAACTTCAGCCAAAATTATTCAAGACCAGAATTGTTGCAGATGCTAATATCAGGAGAATATTCCTCACAAGATGGGATCTGTGAAGTACAGAGTACGAGTCCTCCTGAGCTATTCTGCATGAGGAAGGTGGAAAAAACAAGTTTCGCAATGAAGTGCATGATGTAAAAAGTACTGATGTGAAACCAACCAAGGATTTAGAGCATTTTAAGGTTTGCAAAAGATGACTAAAGTATTCCAACAATGTGCTAATTTATTACAAAACAGAAAAAATAAAAGAGAACAATAACATTACGTGTGTATGTTTTTACCTCTATGAGACAGTCGGCCTCGATACTCAGCTCATCAGCGTTGCGGGCAACAAAGAAGTACAAGGCTTTATACGTAGTCAGCTGTTGTCCTCTCTGCTCTTGCTCCTCTTTCCTCCTCCTCTGCTCCTCCACCTCTTTTTGCTTCCTTTCCTCTTCCAGTTCCCTTTTCTTCCTGTGCTCCTCTTCCTCCCTTCGTCTTCTTTCCTCTTCCTGTGCTTTCTCCTGGGCCGCTCGGAGATGAGCCTGTGCCTCCCTCTCCTCCTCTTCCCTTTGCTTGGCCCTCTGCTCCTCCAGAAGCCTCCTCTGCCGTGCCTCTTCTTCCTCCCTCTCCTTCTTCTCTTGTTCCCTCCGCTCCTGCTCTCTCCTTTCTTGCTCCAGCTTGGCCTGTCTGTGGGGAGAAAATTCTACTTAAGAAAAGTCATCTGCAGTGCGAGCTACACAAAGACAAAATGTTATTAGAAACGAAGCAGAAGCAGATTCAGGTAATAGATCATTGGACATAATCTGCTCCGTGCCGCAGATTCACATGCCCCTTCAGATTCACCTGGCTGCCTCCTCTTCCTCTCGCCTCCTCCTTTCTTTCTCCTCCTCTCTGCGTCTCTGCAGCTCCCTCAGCTTCTCCTCTTTGACTCTGTACAGGTCGTCCAGGACAGCTTGCTGCTTCACTTGCTTCTCCCTCAGCTCCTGATGCAGCAAGAGCATGCAGTGCAGGGAGACACATGAACTATTGTTCGAACTTCCACCAAGTAATTAATGCAACAGTCACGAATGACCATGCAAACATGCAGATGTGTACGTAGATGTGCATCGGCCGAAACTTTGTTGTCCTCTTTCAAACACATAAATTGTGCAGGTTAAACACTGTGTCTGTGTGTGTTTTACCCTCCGGTGTGCATCCTGTTTACACAGAAAACAGTGACTGGATCAAATCCCATGGAGAGTAAAGACAACAGGAAAAAAAAAGGTACCAAACCAGATCTCCATTTAATGAGTTTAAAGACAACGAACAAAGATAAGCAAACTGATCTCATCATAACAGAATGAAAAGGAAAAGACTGAAGATTGAGGTTAAGGGGAACACCAGGGGTAACATAGAAAAAAAAGATAAAAAGGATGGGTGATAGAAAAAAATAAGAGTGGGAGCTGAAGATAAGGGGGAGGGATAACCTTGATGAGAAGGAAGAGCTGGTTGAGGCAGGCCAGCAGGGACAGAAGGCCTCGTAGGACACAGTCATCCATATCCCCAGGCTATTAAAAAAACATAGTGTAATGATGAAAGTGGGGAGATTAAAGACGAGGACACAAGATGGGGTGTGTTTAATAAAGATGGAAAAAACAGGGATTGGGGCAGATGTGAACCAAAGGAATTGTCAGAAAGTTGGAAAGAAAAGAAGGAAATGATATATATAGTAAATAAAATGTAACAAAAGAAAAAAATCCAGGTTGTGCAGAAAGGAAGACAAAGAAGAAAAGAAAGAGAGGTTAAAAGCATGTTAAACTGCAGATGAACAGAGCCAAAAGAGGAAGAGAGCAGCCTTTTTGATGCACCCATTATAAGAATCAGATCGATCATAGAGGAAGAAATATTGTTCTGTAGAAGTACTGCAATATCAGGCTCTCTGCCGGCAATTATGTGAATCTGAGTTTTAATATTTAGCAAAAATGTTGAATAACAAGGTTTTCTTTGTCTGAAGGGGAAACTTGACTTATGCTATAACCTTCCAAACAGGATTTAACACCTAAAAGTCAGCTTTGAGACATGTTAAGGCTGGTGTAATTTAGGATGTGTTCATTTTATAGCCCTAATCCTTCTAACAGGCACGTAGCATGCTCTGTAAACTTGTTTGTGCTGATCATTGACCTTAAGCTCCTTGTTGTACTGGTCCATTTGGGACAGTTTGTCTGTTGTCTCCCTTTCCAAGAGGTCGAGCTGGTCCTTGAGCCTACGACAGTTCACACTCTTCTCTGTCACACTCCCGGTTAGGGAGCCCAAAGTCACTGCTGTATAGTGAGAGGTCAGAGGTCAGAGAGGCATGCGGAACAGTTCATAAACCAGTTTAATGTCTGTATGTTGTGAAAACAAACATTTTCCGCTCACTAGAGAGTTTGTTGAGGCTGATGTTATGCAGCTTCTCGGTCAGCTGCTGTTGTTCTGGAACCAGCTGTGAGAGCTTTCGGTGCCATTCCTGTGTCGTACAAAGAGCCACAATGAGAAAATAAAGAGAAATAGAATAAAGACTCATTGTAATAACTCATATGCTTAACAGAAGGTAGTGAAAAAGAAAACTTTATACCTCAAACTCAAGCTGAAGGGCGTTAATTTCAGTAACGCGTGTTTCCCTCTTCTGATTGATGAGGTCGACCTCGGCCTTCTGTATCCGTCTCTTGCTCTGAGCATCACGGAGACAGTCTGAGATCTGCTTGTGCTTGTTGCCCTGCGAGGAACATGATACATGTTACAACATGCTCCCCTTTGACCAACAATTTCAAATCGTCATTTTAATATGTACTTTCAGCGATGTTAGCGTAGTCTCACCACAGCCTCTAGCTCCAACTCTAGGCTCTTCTTTTTCGCTCTCAATCGAGAGATCTCCTCTTGCTCCCCATCTTTTCTCCTTCCTAGCTCCTCTTTCTTGCCTCGCTCCCACACTTCCCTCCTCTGCCGCTCCATCTCCTGCTTTGCTGCCTGAAAGTGCAAAGGTGGATTGTTAGCATAGGCGATGAGGATGACCCGGTGTGCCCCACAGCTGCTCTTACATACCTCCCTCCTCTCCAGTTCTCTCAGCCTCTCCTCCTCCCGTTGTCGCTCCATCTCTCTCTGCCTCTCCAACCGCCTCTCCTCCTCCAACCTCCTTCTATTCTCCAGCTCTCTGGCATCCTTCTCCTTCCGCTCTTGAGCCTCCCTCTCCTCTTTTTCCCTCCTCTCTCTTTCTTTCCGCTGCTCCTCTTCCAGAGCCAGACGTCGCTTCTCCAGCTCAGCGCTGCCTCGTGCAAAGTTTTCCTTCAACTTGTCCTCGTACGACACTGAGGACGAGAGAATTAGAGAAATATGAAGCATTCAGAGACTCTTTCTAACGTAAGATGGAGAGTGCAGAGAGCCATACCACTGCTCTTATTCTTCTGTGCCGGCTCCATTTCTGCTGTGTCTATTAAACAGGGACTTATGTAGGGCCCTGTTCCATTAACAAGCTCACTGGACTTAATTCCTCCTCTGACAAGAGAGAAAAAAAAATCCGTTTGTAATCTTACTCTGCAATTTGTTAAACTTGTAGCCAGTTCTGTGCGTTACCTGAGAGAGGGAGGTACCAGGTCTTGAGGCAGTGTAAGAGGTAGAGGTCGACCAGTCTTGGCCATGTCCACAAGGTGCATGGCAAGAATGAACTCATCAGCTCGCAGTTGACCATCCTTATCCACATCTGCCAGACACCTGTGCATAAATAACATTAACATATGTTAGTAGGAATATCATGGGGAGGATATTAAGATTTAGAACAATGAGCAGAGTTTTTGCTTGGCCTCTTGGGTACATTGGAAGAAGTTTTTAAGCTTTCCTATGAATTTGACAGCATGCAGTATCCATACAGCATATGCAGGAAATCTGTTAACATATAGCTAACATATCCAGCAGATGGTAGTCATGAATCTGAAGTAGTTTGGTCATTCTGGCTTTGAGAGATCATTACTTTGAAGAAAGATTAATGGATTAGCAGAGGCAGTGTTTAATGTCAAGAAGGAGGGGCTCTTTAAATCTTTATCACTATTATAACCTCTTAGCATGCTGCAGAGGAGCTGCAGAATTAAACTGAAAAAAACTATGCTTGTCCTTTTCCCCTTATATTTTTTTCACAAGTGATGTATATTCCCAGCTGAGTGAATACATTATAAACACTAAGCTGCTGAACTGTACAGAAATATAACAGCAGAGCAAGCTGCATTCAGTTGTGGATGCGGGGACCTCATAAACATGTTTGTGTGGGGTGTTATTTTGGTTTTACAGTGCTGGCAACTGCAGCTAACACAACACAGCTTAGAAAATGTATTCCTCTTTTAGTATTGATCCCAATGGGCAGTCAATGCAGGAGAGGAGTTAAATTACAAGTCTGAAGAAGAGATTCTGGGTTAATAAATAAGAGTTGACAACAGCTGCTATGACAGCCATTATCTCTGATTGAAGGCTTAGGACAACCTAAGAAAAATCTGCCGATGTCAAACCTGACTTGTTGCCCACCCCATGAGGACAGGAATGCTGTGCTATGTCAGTTTCTGTCATTTCATGTGGTAAATGACAGAAACTGAAAATGGATGTTTGCCAGTTTGTTGTTAACTTAGTCTGACATTTGGTGACAGGCAGTGTGTTGCTTGTCAGAGCTTTTACACTGAAAACAACCGTCTACTTTCCTGGTAGCAGGATTAATGACAGTAATGGGAGTAAAGCAAAACGTGGAAGCAGTGGGCAATAACTCATAAGCACCGAGCTTGAGACATATAGAGTTGGATTTAGGAGTCAGCTAGAAAGTTTCACACTTTAAATCATGCAAAGCATGAACTCTCAGCCAAATGCAGTAAGCACACACACAAGCACACACACCTCACACTTACCAGATGGTAGCGAGTTGGGTTTGCGTCAGATTTGATGCTATCAGCGCATTTCTAACCTGAGGTCCTGCAAAGTGAAAATAATAGCAGAATGAATTCACCCCACAACTGATGTGGATATGCATGTGTATTCGTGTGTGTGTGTATGCGTGTGTGTGTGTGTGTGCACCTGCAGAGTTTTGTTATTAGAAGTTAAGCAATCAGAAGTATAAATGCAAAGGGAAATAAACCTAAAGTGGGCTCTGTCAAAAATCAACACGGCCACTTATGAACCGCTTACTGATTCTGTCTGTGTTTTTTAGGATTGTGTGTGTGTGTGTGTGTGTGTGTTCAGGGCCCACCTGACAAGTAGCCACTCATGAGCTTGTCTAGCGTGTTGAACTGCTGACGGTACTTGAGCCTTGATGCTTGTGGAACAGCCCAGTCACCTGCACCCATCTTTGGAGAGTTGCTGGCCGGCGATGCAGTGGAGGAAGAATTTGAACTACGCAAGAGTGAAGAAAGGAATGTGAGAAGATATTAGCAAATGGGAACTTAGGTGTTCAGCATTTTCCTTTTTAAGCCTTAAAACCATTAATTGCAAAGAGACTCCCTGATGTTATCGCTCAGCCCTTAATTAGTTGTACAGGAAGCTGGTGTGAATGTCCACATAGACAATGACTCTCAGAAACAAGACTGCAATGTACGGTACTCTCGGGCTAGGCTAACCAACCATTATGTTTTTACAATAAGCAAAGCTTCTTAAAGAATAACAAAAAAAGTCAAGCTGAATCTGTGATGGTTATTTGAGAATGATGTTTTTATATATTATAATTGTGGCTTGATGGAAACTTGAACTATATTAAAAAAGGAAGAAAATGGAAAAAGGAAAGTGAACTACTCCCTCTGACTTTCCTGCTGTGTCTGTATTAGAATGTGTGCTAATAATGTTGTTTTAAAAACACTAATAACCATTTTAAAACACATATATTGCAAACCAAAAGAAAGGTATATCATGTTTCTGTCAGTAAAGTAACAGTGATCTGGGTGGATCAGGTTGTATTTACTTCCCAGAAATCCGGCACCCTTATTGACACCCGCTTTACCACATACACCTGAGAATGTAGAGGCATTACGCTATTCTAAAAAGAGAAATTAGATAGTTCTCCCCTCCTTTTCTGAAAAATGAGCATAATGCCAAAAGGAATATCAAGGTTATTCAATCCCCAAAGAAATCTGGCTGTCAGTAAAACAGCACGAAGCCTTCAAGATACTGGTTTCTACTTTCTTTCTCCCTCATTATATTCAACTAATGTAACTTTCCCAGGCAGGAATTAAGAGCTTCACACAAGAGCACAAATAAGAGTCTAACTGATATATAAGAGAGAGTACAAAGCCCCTCACATAACTTCCCCTTCCTTAAATAAACAGCTGTGGTTAATTTTAAACCATGGATCACACTGCTGACAGGTTAAAAAAAAAACATATTAAACAGGATTTTGGAAGCACATGTGACATTTTCACTGTTAATGCTGTTGTTTTCTTTGCAGTTTGTAAAAAGATCCTGCTAGCATATGTGTACTGTTGATTTAAGCTTCAAGGTAACATTAACATGTTTACATTGACATGTTATGGGGTGGCACTTCCTGGTCCAGAAAGTAGAAATCCTGTCCGGCATTTGTTCCGATCAGTCACCAAACCAGCTGAATTTAATAAGCACAGTTCATCTGCCAAGTAAACAAGCCTTTTCATGAAAACACCTGCTCTAAATGTACAGGTAGATCCAAAACAAGGCAGGACTTTTACTTTATGGCATCTGGATTTGCCACCTCTGCATGTTATTACATAAAACTAAGAAATAAAGCATATCACATGTCTTTGCTGTCACAGACATGTCACTAAAAAATAAAATGTTTGTGTTGCATTGGTTCTGCGATGCCCAGTGTGAACCCTGTCTCGCCTGCTCACTGCTGGGATAGGTTCCAGCTTTCCCACGTCCCTGAATAGAAACTAATTGGTATAGAAAATGATTGAATGAACGTGTTGCAGTGAGACTAGAGGTCAGGAAGCCAAAAAGATGGTATAATTCAGCCTCTGAATAACATGAGTGTTTATGCCACATCTGAAAATTATTTTAATCCAACCATATTAAAAACAAAACCAACTTATATCAATGAATAAAAAACAAAGTCTTAATAATGACCTCTTTGTGAGAATGCTACTGGATTCTCCTGTTTGAGTGACTCTAAACAAGTCAACGTCCTTCTGCTACTAACAAAAACATCTGATTTCAAAATTTCCTTCTTGCTCTCTCTGCGTTATCCAAGTGTTTCATTTCTGTCTGTGTTCTGGTTCTAAATTTACTGAAAAGAGTTCACCTGAAAGACATGCATCAATTGAAATTCATGTTTCTGTTTCACTTTACTTGCACATCAGCATCACATCTACTGACAATGACACTCATGTTCTCACCTGCTCGATGCCAGATCCAGCAGGGAGTTGGCCTTTGACATGCCCGTGGATGGAGAGAAAGCCATAGGAGAAGAAAAACCAGTGAGAGAGGACCCTGAAAACAAGATTGAAGATAAAAAAAAAATATAAATCAACATGTTTTAGTGTGCATATGTATATACAATTAGTGTGCATGGGCTTTTCTTAAATCAATGTGACAAAGTGTAGACACCAATTTAAGTGTATGCGTCCTTGAGCGTGTGTACATTTAATCTTATCTCCACATATTTTACAGTCACAGCACACGGCGCTCTAATGTGCTCTAGCAGCAAGGTGACTGACATCTGGCTAAAAACAAAGAGACTGCGGCTGGCAGCAACTTTACGCTAAAGCTTAGTCTCTTGGGCAGTGGCAGAGATACATGTTCACCTGCAGAGAGAGGGGAAAAAGACTGAGAGAATTCCAGTTAAGAGTAATTTCACAGCTACTCTCATTAGATTGCTCAAGTAAAAAAGCTGTATTTGATGCATTGAGAAGGAAAAGTATGGGATTAAAAACAAAGCTATTACAAATATAAGATTTAGCATATTTTGAGTTTTTAAGATTAAACAATCTTTCTATTATTGACTTCCTTTGAACCTATAGATGCATTTAAAGGAGCCATTATTATACTCACATATGCCCACACTCATGCACCCGTCAGAGGACCTCGAGGACGAGATATGATAAAGTGTGTAATAGCTGCACTGGTGCTTGGTTTTACCCACGTGACTTTATTTTTGGTAGCTGGCAGAAGAGCAGTGGTTGAAATTTGAAGATACAGCAAATTCTGAATTAACCCATTTGTATAGAATCGCATGCTCTACTATTAAAACTACAGGACACGTAATGCATGTGCCAAGGCTGAAGCTTCTCAACAAGGCTGGTCTGGGTTCAAGCTCATGCTCTTGCTGCATGTCTTCTCCTCGTCTCTCTCTCTGACAGCTTTCTTGCTAAAGCCCTTTCGAATAAGGTAAGAGATCATTAAGTTATTTACATGATGTTTCCTACTTTGTCTCTTTGATTTCTATCAATGTTTTCTTCTTGTTTTACAAAGTTTAAAAATCTGTCGCTTTCTTAACGACTTAGTTTTTTGTGCATACAAAAAAATTGAATGAAACCCTTAAAACTTAGTTTTTTTGTGTAATTATAGCAAATATCAGTGCTATGCGTAGAACATTTATTTGTATGTAATTCATCCACCACAAAAAAGATGCAAATGATGGTGAAGGAATAAAGAAAAAAAACTACTATCCAGGTTTTACTGAGTCTATATTACTGGTACGAATTCACTGATTAGTTTCTGTCTTAATTATTCTGTCTTAATTGGTTCTACTGCAGAACCAACCTGCATTGTTAGGAACAAGAGGTGGAGTGAGGAGGCTGACGTTGCCGTTGGGGAGCCCAGAGGGTCCAAATGAGGTGATCAGGGGTAGAGCCATATGCATTGGCATCAGGGGTTGTACAGAAGGCATAGAGGGGTTAGCAGGGATGGGTGTTAGGATGGGAATGGTGGACATGGATGACAGACCAATTGACAGGTTTGGCATAGATCCCATTCCTATACGGAGGAAACACACAAGTAAACACGAGGAGATAATGAGTGCTGGTTAGACGACAAACAACATGACAGGTTATATCTAAAGATTTATTTGTGTCATTTTGTACCTGTTGTAACTTTATGTCAACAAGAGAATGAGCTGCCAACATTTAGCATTTTCCTTTATGTGATGAAGATTACTTTTAAAGAATTTCATTTAAAATCTAGATTTGATCTGTTGAAGAGACATTTCTGTCAGATTGGATTCTAAAAGCATTTGAGATGAAAGATCGTTTTTACCAAATCTTGCTGATGAAGGCATGGTTGAAGCGCTATTAGAAGCAGGAGGTTGTTTCATGATGATTGGCAAAGCAGAGGGCAAGTTCCGTCCCTGTAGCTTGAGTTTAATGAGCTTCATCGCAATAGAAAACTCCAGTCTGTCCATCTTCCCATCACTGTCCATGTCAGCTAGGTTCCTACCAGAGGGGGGAAAGGGAAAGTTGGCACACATAGTGATCCATTTTCAGCAAACTGTACATTCCTTGTGCTGTTTTTCCCCTTTTTGAGACAATAGAAATTTCAAGTTACACAAGGGACAAGTTCCTGGTGGGATTGAATTCCAGTGGCATTTTTTCTCACACAAAAACCTCTACACACAGTGTTCTTATTACAGCACACACACTTTCTCCCCCCTCTCTTACAAACACAGTTTACTAGGTGTGGCAGTCTGCAAAGGAAATGAGTCTTGAACAGGAAGCCGAAAACAGGCTGATGAACTACACTGGCTGTCCAGAAAAAATGAGCTGGGGTCTCGTGACCCTATGACTATAGATTCCCAATAATTCACCAAGTTTTTAGTTACCAAATTTCAGCTAGAACAGAAGAAGGCAAGCCAGACTGCAGGAAGAATTTCCTTGCTTGTTCTCCTGCAGAGAAACAACAAACACAAGAGCAGAGAGATTGCAATCAGATGCAGCTCTGTTACCACCGGTAACGCTGCGTGTTATTCAGAAAATATCTCGTCTGTCTGTTGCAACAACTGCCTACCTGAGACATAGCCGAGGGTCGGGGCGAGGGTCTCAAACTGTTTATCATGCTTCCCCCTTTCCTCTGAAGTAATGGCCCACACGCTGGCTCCACCTGGACAAAACCAAAAGACAATAAGGACTGGATGTCATTTATGCAAACCTGCTTGAAACAGATCGCAACGGCTATGAGAACGTGACAAAAAAATACATATTCAGAACTGGACTTTAATTAATATGACATATCAAAGCAAACCTTTACACATTTGTGAGTTATGATCTATGAATCAACATAAAATATAACCAGAGCATTTAAAGTTATGTCCTAATAGCAGTAAGGAAAAGACTAGATTCAGTTCAGTATTTTTTTTATCTCATCGTCCAAATTATGTGCATAATTTCCATCTTAAATGACTTTCTTTTCAGATGAAACCCAACTAATCCCACTCTAGAAGATGATTAATGTATAAAATTGGCTTCTCAGCTGCTTTTCCCTTCACTCTGCTCACTCATTATCTTAAGATAATTTCAACATTGGCTATAAATTAAAAATGAAGCCAGCCAATCTGTGTAAGAGGTATTATTCAGCTTCACCAAATATTTAGTATGTATCAAAAGTTATTTTAACCTGTAAGCTCCAAAGTTTTGTCTGAAAAATAATTCACAGGTGACACAGACAGAATGGCAGTGATGAAGATGAGGAGTTGGAGATGAAAAATAGAAATGGGAATAAATGAGAAAAAAAGTGAGCTTGGTGTAAAAAGTCTTGACTCAACTGGGACAGAAAAAAAAAAAACACAAATTTTTGGCTCACTTCTTGACCGTCTCATACTCCGTCCTTTGTTCAACAGACCGGCTATGCCAATGGCAGTTACCATAGCAACCATAGTGTTAAAGATGGCTGTCAAAATTTGTAAACAGATTTCTTTCATTTCTGTGGGAAGTGCGTAAAAAAGTATATTTAGTTAAAAAGCCTTACGATACAAAAATAAACATATACTGTAGAAACGTTGCTGTTTCGAATGCATGAATGTGTCAGATAACTTCACCTTTTACTCCTGTGTTACAAAGAGCTAAGGAGGATCATAGCAGCCTTTTCTCTGTAAGTCTTCTTCGACACAAAATCAAAAGGCAGGAGTTATGGGAGAATATAAAAAAAAATCCAATGAAATAAATAACATGGAAAAAAATTTAACTAAAAATGCATTTTATCTGAATTATGAGTCATTGTACATTTTTAAGCTCTTGTGCCACTTGAACAGCTCAGAGTTGTCAAGGCATGAACTGGTTTCCTTTAGCTTTATTTACTAAGCTGCCTTAATGTTGCTTCATGCAGCATTCCCATCGATTAGCCCAGAGACTCACAGCAGATCAGAGCAGTAGTCAGCGTGCTTCATGGTCATCCAGTTTTTAATGCCAGAATTTGGTTCCAGTCTATCTGGGATTACCTTCAAACCTTTGAGCCCTGTGCATGTTTCCAGTGTTCTTCTCACAATGCATTATGTTAAAGAAAGAATATAACTCTGCCACTACAATGCCTACTCAAATGTTTTTGGAGTAAGAGGAGATTGCTTAAGATGGGTAGTTATCAGCATGACTGTTATTGGTAAGGAATAAAGAGAAGGCATAAAGCACAAATAAAAAATAAATGCTTTCAGTATTAATATGAATATTTGTTTGGAATGATGCAGTAGTAGCTCTAAACCATGATCGTAACCAACTCTGATAACGTAAAGCAGTAAGAAATTGTTTTTAGTACAGACAGTAAAGGCAATATCTGAAAAACGGCCATCTTGGTTTTCAGGACCACAGGTATAAAAGGTTAAAGGTCACTCAAAACAAAGTGCAACATATGACTGGGTAGGCCAAAATACATAACTCATAATAGAAAAATGGTGACACTTAATATCTTTATTTTATTTTCTCTTAATATTCACTAATAAAACATTCACAATAATAACAGTTTACAAAGTATATGCCTTCAGTTGAAGGAGTCCTTTGATTACTCTAATTACTTCATTACAGGTACAATAAATTCATCCTAATTGGTATTAAGATTTTTCAGCATCACAACAAATATAAGACCATGAGATAAGCATGGTTCCCATGACCCTGTTAAAGACATCACGCTGTTGTTGCTCGGACAACTTCTGATGCAATACGTACTAACTGGGTAACCAGCATACAATAACACTCCACAAGAACGCTATTTCCACAACACAGGAAGCTGCTGCAAAAGCTTTCACTATGAATTCACCGTCTGTGGAGGAAAACATTGAAAATCCTCTCTGAATTTGTATCCCTAGTTTGGAAACTTTCAACTAGATCAAGAAGAATTGCATTTTAAGACGTTGCAGTGGAGAAAGAATTTAATTTCTCAGGCTAACGCAGGTTCAAGCCTTCACAGATATGGCATCTAGGCTGTAATTTATTCAGCAGGCTCAGGAAATACCACCCTGCCCATGATGGAACTTCCACCCGAGCACTAACCCAAACAATCCACCAGCTCTCATCGACCGCGGACACAAATATTTCACATATATATCCGAGGAATGTCATAATGGACGGCTGAGCTCAAATAACAGCACAGCATTTAGCCAAAAAAGATGGAAGGGGAGCACCTATGTAGTCACAAACCCTTTTCTAAAATGAGATATGATTCTGCAAGGCTTTTTACCGCAATAAAACCTGCTAGCAAACAGGCTGGACTACTGCTTTGAGTAGGTATCACTATTCAAACACACATGCACCTGAGCAACACCTCTTCAGGCAAAAACTTTTCCCTTTACACAGCTGATGTTAGCAGATAATAGTCCCTGACCTACATTGGGCATTGTCAGCAAGGTGCTGCCATTGTAAATACAGAAACAGTCAGAAGTAATTAATCTCACACACAGATGTGAGTAAGTTTCACATTGTCTCACTGGCTTTGACAGCTCCCATTTAAAACCATTCAAAGTGAGAACGGGAGATGATATTTAGCACAGTGCCACTGGGACATGTTGGTAGCATGGCCACATCCACAGGCTGTCAGTTTATTCACAGCGCTTATCAGGAAAGGCTGAATGTTCACAGAATAAATGGGGCAATGCAAAGCGTCTTACGCAGCAGTGGAAACAACATTCACATTGGGGTCTTATGGCTTGACATTTGTGCTGCTGGAAACAAATGGTCACTCTATGAAAGAACTGATTAAAAAAGGGGTCGATTTCTGAATAACTATGGTATAAATAAATAAAAGGGAGAGCTGGACTTATTGCTTTGCTCTAATGATGTTTAACTAATTATAAATGAAGCAGGTGTTTGAGTGGGTTCTTAAGTCTGCCCCAAAGTGAATATTAAAGACATATTTTATAAAATGACATTTACATCCCCATTTAAACAATATTATAATAAAAATGCAGAGTACTAAATGTGAACAATCATATGTTCACAAACCCAGACCCACATCATATCTTAGTGTAAGTGTGCTTGTAGGGGGGTGCAAGAGTGCTTCTTTCTCCTAAATCAGAAGGAAGTTCTCCTTCTGAGCTTTGCTTCATAATGTTTTCCAGGGGATGGGATTTGTCCTCAGGTAAACAGAATGCCATCTTGTAGCGTACATTTTCAGACCTGTAGCTTTGACTTGGAATAAAAGTATATAAGAAAAAAAGAAGGAAAAGTGATAGGAAAGATAAAATGGGCTTTATTTGGTAAAAATTAAGAAATGAAAGTAAAATTAACAGCTGATTGGACAGTTTTTTAACGGCTGAGAAGAGATCTGCTAAGTGACTTGTGTCACATTCAGAATGCAAACCTTCTTGGTCTGAATAGTTCATTCATTCAGTGATACCTTTACTACTGCTGGTACGATTGTTAACTGACCTCTCGCCCTGCAAATAATTACTTTGCTCACCTCCTTTTCAAAGTTTGATTTGTTTTATGCGTCTCACACTCCAGTATTTTTTCTTTGAGTGTTTCTGAATAGTATTTAGACTCTTGCAGACTGTTGTCCAAACTACATCACTGTCAGAAGAAGTATATAAAAACAAGCTCATGTGCACTGACCTAGAACACAAACACAAACAGAATACACAAGAGCCCTTCAGCCAATATTGACACGACATGATATAGAGTCCAAACGCAGAAGAAATACTGGAATGGCTTCCAAAGTAACGTCACCAGTGCAGAATTTCAACCAACTGTATTACATCTTGCTTCCTTGGCAGCTGCCACACGCAAAGAGCTGCCTCTCCTCTTTGCCAGCCTTTGTGCTGTTGTCAAGGTGTTCCAAAGTCCTTAGTCAGAAGACGTTTTAAGCCAATCCCCCAAGCATCCGGCTTCAGTCCGCTGGGGTAGCCTACATCACTGATTTCTGAACTGTTTACATATCAAACACTTCACCTGAGGAGGGCAGCTTGATGCTTCTGATAGCTCAGCTGGATCAATAGACTGCACACTGCAGTGTTTGAGTCTGTACACACTCTAACACACACTCCTCCTCTTCTTCAGGGTGGCTGGTTACCCTCCAGCTGGTTTTGAAATTTACAGACAAGCATGTCCCAAAATGCATTAAAGAAAGCGTGCTCCGCAGAGAAGCTCTTGGCATACCAGTCGTAGTTCTCAGTTTTGATCCTGTCTTGCTTCTTTCCGTATATGTAATTAACAAACGGTAATTGTGTGGTGTGGCACTTTACTAAAATGCTCAATTTGGGGATGAGACACATTTGACACAGAAACACACATGCTCTTTCTCTAAGCCGTATCCCACAGAGGGCCTTGTGAAACTGTAACTATGTTCTGCAATCAGTGGATGGAAGCAAGAGGATTAGCATACACATTTACACAGTACTGAGCAAAATGGTTTGTGATGGTGACAAAAAGAGACTCGTCCCACTTCAGTCTGCAAGGAGACATAAATAGATAGTGTATACACAGTAAAACGACGCAGGATTTTCTTAATATAAAGAAATAAAGTCATTTTCTGATACTACTGCAGGACTTCTTTATCTGAAAGAGCTAACGCAACAACAAGACTATTTCCAGAAAAAAAAGAAAAGAATTAGAGATGGGGCTTAGTTAGTCTTATCTTCCTAAGTCATTGCGGATCAATATCCCATTAACATGATTTCACACCTCACACATTGCGTTTGCCAACAGTGAGACAACACAAAAACACAAAGCAGATTCAGTTCAGTCTGAATAAGGGGATGACCTGGAGGAAGATTACATTTTTAAAAAGAGCTAAACACAATAGATTTTTATTGGTCTCTGTTCTTCTTTTCCTCACTCTTCTCTCTCTTACCGCATGCAGACATTTCCCCTGAAGCTGATTCCATTTTTTTTCTTAGGATGTGCACAGTGAGGACACAAACAGGGTTCTTACCATTCATGGCTGCAGGTGGAAAGCACAGGCAGAGAGGGAATCCTCCACTCAGCCGGCTAGCTCTCAGACATCTGCAGAGAAAGGGAGCGAAAGATCTGCATGTGATTGTGTGTGTGCCACAAAGAATATGTGAGGATTGTGTTTATAATTGACTTTTTAAAAAAAAATTATATAAATGTGGGGAAAAAGGTTGTCACAAAAAATCTCGTCTCCTCATTAAAACACAGATGAAGGAAGAGAAAGTGAATGGCTAACATGGTGAGGGATTAAAGAGAGACGGAGCGACAGATGGGAAGGGAGGAAAGAAAGCACAGGCAGACAATGCCAACACAGCCGAGTAAGCACTGAGAGGACAGACGGCTAACAGATAGAGACGATGGAGAATGGATTGTGGTCTATGAGAAAAGAAGCTTTATTATTGACGGAGATCACAGATTAAAGTCTTGGTCTGCATTTCCACACGTGGCCTGTCTAAAAGTTATTCATAAACCGAATCTCAATATTTAATCCAAGCATATGAATCATGGCAAATATACATTAAATACACAGCTGTTTCCAGACAACATTAAATATGACTCATCCTATTTACCCGACAGCCTCGCAGTGCCTCTAACATGCTTTCTGCTTTCATATACCACACACAGTGATCTGGAAACTTTAACAGTCATCTAGGTTTGTGGACTATCAGAAGGAAAATGGGCAGTGGTCATGGCAACAATATGCATCTTAACATCTGATAATCTGATAATATTTTTATATTTAGGACAGACATAAAGGATCTTTTTTTCCTCATTCATCCTTTTTTTATTATTCCTTAGAAATGTTCTTGACTGGCTTTGCTGTTGCTTCTAAATCCTTTCTCAGGTCAATTACTAATATGTTCCCCATTTTCTTTACCATGCCTTGGTATTATGTAGTTTTTTATTATATTATTAATTTCAGCTAAGTTTCTTGTTTCTGCACCTCATGCTGTATTTTTCTAATAAGTCTTTTTTTTTTAGCTGATTTAAATAAACCTCTTATCACATACATCCCCCTTATTTCATTCTTATATTATATTATATCTCTTTTTCTACAAACCAAAAGTTAAAAAAAGATTTCTCGTCATTTGCAGTGACCTGTCTGGTCCAAACATCTATGCATTTACCAAACTACTCCTTCACACCCTTATCTGCTCTTCACCCTTCCATTTGCCATTTTTCTATTTTAACTCCTTCATTTCTTATTCATCCTCCATCCCTTCTCACAGAATCTCCTAGAAGCAATACTACTCGTCCACTGTTGCTCCATGATTAGCTTCCTTGTTTTTTATATGAATTCCTGGAGGGGAGACAGCTCGGTTGTGGTATAAATCATTGTCTACACATGCCAACACAGCCAATTACTTAACAGCAATGAACCACACGCTGGGGTCCACGCCTTTGCGAGCATTTGATGTCTGCGAATTTGCCTGGGTGCAAATCCATTCATAACATTGGTGATAACTCATGTCCAACCAAACAATAGAGATGTTCAAGCTTCTGTATCATAAATTAATCATGAAAAAACATGGACAAAAAAATAAAAAAGTTAAACAGAAATTCCAGAAATTATTTTGACAAAATTTTCCATAAGATGGTGGTAGAAGGAGAATATTTTGTAGTTTGTATCTTAATTCACAGCTCTGTGAAACCCTTGTAGAAGAAATTCCAGCTTTATTGTTCTCTTCGCCTTTGGTAGACAATGACTTAGCTTAAAATTAGTCTTAAATTGAGGAAACAAAGTATACATCAAAAGAAAGAAGCTAAGTTTCCGTCTTCCACAGCTGTGAGGGTGTATACAATCTGTGCATACAGTGCATGTGTGCCTTTAACACCTTATGCACACATTTATCTTGAAGGAATTAAGCAAATACTCTTCAAACCTCATTCACAAATACTCCAAAGTGCATGTTGTTTTAAATGCAACACGGCATGACCTATTAGTTATAAGACAGCAATGACTGTTCAAACAGGACACATCCTGGACAGAAACACTCTACAGCAACACTGACTGACCCAAAAAACGTCTTCCTCGATGCATTCATTCAATCTTCTGCAAGAAATCTCTCTCAGACTAATACCAGGAATAATAAAACATTAAAGATGACCGGCCACAAGGCTGTGATTGAAAAAAATTAGCAAGAAATTGGTCAAAACAATAAACTATATCATCTATTCTTCTCCAGTCCACTAGTTGGGTTTTGGTGTGAGTGTATGTCATGATAAGGGCGAGTGGTTAGTTTTCCTAGACCAACACTAGGAGGTATGAAATGAATAAAAGAACCTTTGACTCTGCCCAGGATGCTGATTGACACCTGTGTGCACCGCACCAGACCAGTTGGATGTGGCATATCAATGTGTCAGGCTGTGTGCTAGAGTGTGTCCAATGCTCACTCCACACACAGAGGAGGACCCTGTTCTGGTAGACCCGGCCCAGGAAGCTTTGCGGAGACTGAGGAAGAAAGGCGTCAGTGTGCATGGCTGTTTTTTTTTATGCCTATTCACAAGCGCAGAGGAAGACATAAATACACAGAAACCTTCCGCCATTGTGCTCCAGGTGAAAATCGAGGACGCTTCCGCCAGAAGAATCCTTCATCTCCTTTTGATACATTTGTAGGTCATCTCAATGAATCTAAGCCTTTTTCACTTCCTGTTTCACTCAACACAGCAACCTCTTTTCCCTCTGTATTTTGCCTATAGCACAATACTTTTTTCTTGACTTCAAACATAAAGCCAAACTAAGGCATAGTCATACAACTGCATTATAAGAATAGACCCTATAATCCAGCACTTCCCACCTTCATCACATCACTGAATGTGCATATGTGTGTTATGCAATGCTTTGTCTTGGCAGGTGGCTACACAGCAGCTCCATCCCAGATGGGGCCAGAAGTCATAGCAACTGCAGTTAGGATGGACTTTGCCACTTCAGCAAGGGAAGCTTACTCTGTCTATTTTCACTAAAAGCTGCAGAACTGTGCACAGTCTAAGCAGTTGTTATAATTACTATACACTGCAGCAAATGAACACAAGCATGCATAAACAGCTTAACTTCCCTGGGTCATCACATTCAATGATGGAAATGTGCACATTGGAACCATTTAAACATCAGATAACACCTTTTCAAGTCAAGTGCTGTAAAACAAGCCATAAGTTGCAAAGCAAATATGCCTGTAATGTTTTACATCACACGCTAGTGTAACATTTTCCTTCTGAATAAATCTGGGTCCTTCAGGTCTTCATCAGAACTCTAACAAGGTATCCCAGGAAGACAAAAGTGACTTTCCCTGCAAGAGAACAGCAGCTAATAAATAATAAGATGAATGGAGTCTGGAGTGACAGACTTTCTAATCACATAATGATGCAATTGTGCAACTGTGTTTATCTTAAATGAGTTGGAATTACAACAAGAAAATGAGAGGGGGAAAAACTGTTTACACCATTCATCCCACTGAGCATTGAAGACCCTTGAGACTGGCACTGACATTATAACAATTTGTAACCTGCAGCATATTTTTGATCACCTAAAAATAAATGTATGTCTAAATGTTAGTTTTGTATTTGCCAAAATTGGTTGAAGACATTTAAATGTTGAATAAATCTAAAGGGACGTTTATTTCCAGTTACATGCTCGTCATCTAAAAAGCAGACAAAAGGCTACCAGTGAAGATCTAGTGACTAGTTTTTTAACCTATAACCTATATGGTTAAAATATATCAGCTTCACTGCAGCAAATCAACCCTGCTGTTAATACGATCACTGCATCGCCCATCAGGCTACGTGCTGGGTTTAATAAAGCAGGACATCCCACTTACCTTGAAAGAACAGGTAAAAAATAAACAAATAAAAAATACATAAACATAAAATTCCCAGTTTCGCCTGTGCTAACACCCGATCGATACTACGAGGTTTTATGAAGCGATTTAAGGATTTTCAACCGTTTACCTGTTGCGGTGTGACAGCGGTGAAGATCGACATCCAGCGCCTGACAATCAGGCTCCTGAAGAGGGAGGAACCGCTCCAGCAGCCGGGGCGGGTGCGGAGTTCCAGTCAAGCTTACCACAGTCACACCGCTCATTTCCGCTGGCCTCTTCAAAATAAAACATCCCGATGAATACAGACAAACAGGAACATTTCAATAAAATAAGATTAATGTTTAATTTTTTCAAATATACTACCAAAAAGATCTTATGTGTAGTTAGTTTACTAGAGCCAATGAACTCCTATAAAAGCCAAACCCTTCCTGTTCATGGATTTAACAGATTTTCTTGAAAATGATTAATCTTTAACCGTGAACTTGATGTTATAGAAGGTGGCAAATTAATGCTGACATGCTTTACACCGAAATGTGTATTTAATACAGATGAAAAAAAAAAAAAAGAAAAAGATCAGAC
>JBAMHV010000024.1:9014925-9031561 GCA_037177535.1 Pseudomugil gertrudae
CCGATCTATATAAAAACCTGAAAATGCAGTATTAACATTTGACACATCAACAAAATGCAAATGCTAAATCTTCCAAAAGGTAAAATGAATCATAAAAATGTGTTGGGTTTTATTAGTTTTACCAGCTTCAACCTTCAAGTAGCCTACATATATTAACTATTAGAGAAGTTAACAACATAAAACCATCTAATAATTTATATAACATCCAAGAAATGGCAGCAGCTTTTTAATGTTTATTTCAAACATGTTCTCACATTTACAATATTTACATATTCACATGTTAAATTAGAAAAACACCTCATGAGAAAAAAATGTGCTTAAAGTACCCCAAAAATGCCCTTTGTTCTCCAGTCCGCTGCTCTATGGGTGCTCTCCAGATCAGTAGCAGCCTATTTTAATAGATATTATCCACAATGTCCATCAGAATTATCATCAATTTTGATTAAAATCAGTGTAAGAAATACAGGAAATTATGTCCTTTTGAAAACCCATAAAAAACCTTGAGCCATTTCTAATGTCACATGATTTATGTTGCAGAGTGAATACATTAATGATCAACCATTCGACACAGCTGCAGCTCTTCTTGTGCCTGCTGATGTGCTATTTGCTGAGGAGCAGGTCACAGTTACAGCTCTGATTCAGGCTTAATCTCTTTTACATTGATTTTTGAGAAGAAATAAGTATCAAAACACACAATGTCTAGCAGAGGTTTCTATTGAGCCAGAATTAAATCAGGGTTTGAATATGAATGAAAATGAAAGGAGTCCATATTTAGACAGAAGTCATTTGAGATGTAACGATCTAGGATTAATTGGATTATGTGGTTTGTAGAGACCTACAGGAATTTTTATAGATAAATAGCACCGCCAACTGCCCAGCTTCAGTATTACATCTGCAAGTGAGAAATCCATAATCAATTTATGACCAGGTGAATTTATCTAAATTTATGACTTGCCCTATTATTATTATTATGAGCTATTATCTGCTTATTTTATTCACTTTTCAATGTTACAGCTGGAAATTCAGTTTCTCCAACTTGTCCATCATGTTTAAAGATGTATGAAATTACATCAATGACGTGCTTAGATGTTTCATACAGCTTTTCTGCCAAGTTTATCATCTGGTCATTGCAATTTGTCTTATTTTCTTTTCTACAGGATTAATGTACAAATAGAGAATAGTCACACAGAAAGTGATGTCAAAAGAGTAATTTGCAAGGATGTCAAATTGGGATTGTTTAACAACCTGAAACAGAATAGTAAAAACTATTAACCAGCATTATGATAAATGGACTCATACTTATATAGCGCTTTTCCAGTCTTATCAACCAATCAAAGCGCCTTACACTACATAGTCACATTCACCCATCCACACACACACTCACACCCTGATAGGCACATCGGGGGCTAGTAGGGGTTCAGTGTCTTGCCCGAAGACACTTCAGCATGTAGTCAGGGGAAGCTTGGAATTGAACTCCCAACTTTCCAGTTAAAAGACAACTGCTCTTCCACCTGAGCTACAGCATTAAGAAGTTATTTACTTTAACGGTGTCCCCCTTGAACTGTAAAAACTAAAACAGGAGCATTTCTATTAACACGTGTGTATTACCTTTACAACAATCTACCATAACAACTCCCCACCCCCGAAATTACCAGGCACACACAAATAATTTTAAACTACAATTAACCTTTAATTCAGTCAGAACAGTCCAACGTATCAGGAGAAGCATCAATACTTGCATTTTAATAAACCATTAAGTTAAACAATATTCAAATTTCATTAACAAACTAAAACAGGAAATGAACTCAACCCCACATGATGACCTCACCAGAGAGAAAAGAAACAACCTTCATCTGGAAGCTGATTTTACACAAGTCTGATGTATTGAATGAAATGTTCACATCTTAATCATTTTTCATGCATTCATCTGATTGATAAACTATTTAGAACATAAAGAGAACCGTTTTGGTTTGTTTAATCTTCATCTAACTTTTACACACAAACTGCAGATTCAATCTGTGCTGTTCTAATGAGACTGCAACCCAGAGTGCCATCATGCTGCGGTACACTCAGAAGGCTCTAAAAAGCTGGTTTGGCATGTAACCCAGGTGAAGGAAGGATGTTTGAGCTTCTCTCTCAAGGCTGGCCAACTCCTGGACCGTCGGGGCCAGAACATCCACGTGACCCTTATAGTTTCCACCTGGACAGGAATAACAGGTTTGTTGGTGAAGTGCGACATAAAAAAAAGAACAAACCTTTATGTCCTTGAAAACTGCTAAACCCACCTCCCAGTGCTCTCCTCTGTCCGTAGGTCACTTTTCCATCAAACTCATCTGCAGGTACTTTGATGTCTGGCTCACACTGAGTGATGGTACACTTAAGATGCTCCTCGATTTCTG
Organism: Pseudomugil gertrudae; assembly: GCA_037177535.1. Lineage (NCBI taxonomy): Eukaryota > Metazoa > Chordata > Actinopteri > Atheriniformes > Pseudomugilidae > Pseudomugil > Pseudomugil gertrudae. The sequence goes on from JBAMHV010000024.1 coordinate 9,017,325, forward strand.
ACAGAAGCTGCATTATGAGAAAAAGGAGGAAATAAGGAAATGAGCAGAAATGAGGCTAAATTGCGCCATCACCCTCATGTGCCTGGAAGATAAATCCACAGATTACTTTTAAGGTCATAAAAAAAAATTCCAACTAAATCTGGGCCGGGTTGGATTTCAGACACCCATAATATGCTGACTCTTTGTTCACCTCTTTCTCGTTGTACCAGATAGTGCAACCTCCATCTTCTTTCAGCCGAGTGTTGTAGCAGCCTCTGCCTCGGTTCTGACAAACATGGTACCAAACCTGCACACGTCGGAGAGAGACGCTTTGTAAGCATACTCAAAAAACAATAACCTGAAAAATCTTTGGACTTCCATAATCCACCTCACCTTCTCCTTTTCCATAGCAACCAAGGAGATTGCCAGCCCCATTCTGTGAGGTAAGAAGGAAAATCATCTCATTTTAGCTGGATGTTGAGTTAAACCAGAATTCTTTTACTGAAGGTTTAAAGTTGCAGAGAGGATGAATTTTATAATTCAATGTGACAAAATTGTGCAACTGATCCAAAAGTATCCACGCTTGCCTTTCAGCTCTTCCAACTCGGCCAATGCGATGAACGTAGTTCTGCTTTTCATCTGGCAGAGTGACATTAATCACTGAGGAAAAAAAGTTCAAAATGGTCTGAACTGACAGCATGAACATGTGTATATGAGCTATAACATATAACAGTTATATACTTGTGTAACTGTCATACCATAAGGAACTCCACTGATATCGATCCCTCTGGCAGCTACATCTGTGCAGATCAGCAGCCTCACTTCTTTTCTCTATGAACACAAAATGATTTCAAACCATCTATAAACTGCTTATACCCGACCAAACAGCAGCAGAAAGGGTAATCTTTAAAAAAAACCCAAACCTTAAAGCACTCCAAATTATGTTTACGCTCATTAGGCTTGCGATCACCATGAAGACAAACACAGGACAACTGATGTCCTTTACTGTCTGGACCTAAAGAAAAAACACAACATTATCAAAATGCATACAAAAAATAAAAATCCAAGTAGCAATATACGCAACAGTTTGATTTCACTTTTACAGATCTTGTCCAGTGGGAAATGGGAAATTTAGTGATGCCAAATGCTTCTCACCTCCTCCTTGCTGAATGAAATACTGCTCCATGTTGTCACAGTCAATCTTGGTGCGACAGAAAATTATTGCTTGGTCCATTTTATGTTCTTTAATGGCTCTCACTGTGTACTCGCCCTTCAGCACTTTGATGGCCTCTGACCACATCTCTAAATGCACAAAACCACTTACATTATGCTCAAGAAGGTTGTTTGTGAGATAAAAAGTTTTTTTTTTTTATTATTAATAATAAACTGTGCTGCCCATTTGTTCTTACCTGCAGTATTGGCTCCTGGTCTGGTGTTGTCTTTGGCATGAACTTCATCAGTCTGACCAACAATAATGACGCATCAAAATTTAAACAGTTAAACTACCAAGTCTTAAAGACAGGTCACTGCGAAGCACTCACCCGAATATGATTCTTGCCAAGGCGCTCCCATAGATGGTCGCTTTTAGGATTGACAGGCACCACCACATGGTGGACGGTTTCTGGGACAGAGTCCTCCCCTTTCAAGTCCACCCAAGTGGGGAAATGCATGATGCGCTCGGACAACTTCTTTACATCAAATGAATGGAGTGTAGCTGAACACACGATGACCTGGAAAAGAGGAGATCAGAGGATGGACTTAAAACTATGAACGCCTACAAATAATCCTCATATATACAAATACTAACCCTGCATACCAACACAGCTGTAGTTTGTATTATTAAGTGTTTGTGTTAAAACAAAACAAAAAAAAAAAAGTCACTAAAATGTTTATTGACACGATTGTCTGAGGACATACTTGCAGTCTCTTGCCATCAGAGGTAACTTGAGGAATCTGGTTATGAATCCTGTTGATGAAGTCTGTGTATCCTGCTGACAGGAGGCCATCCTAGAAACACAGTAAAACAAGAAGTCTTTACTTTGTTTACGGTAAAAAATGTTGAATTAAACTTGTTAAAATTAATACACATACACATTCATCCAGGACCAGAAAGCGGACTTGGGAGAGACTGAGTTTCCCAGTGGACACGAGGTCATCCAGCCTACCAGGTGTTCCCACAACAATGTCGACCTGACAAGATAAACACACACACACAAGAAAACCCAGAAAAAAATTAGGAAAAAAAAAAGCAGGGAACAGAAAAAAAAATCTGTCTGGTAGTTTATGTACGAGTTTTAAAGTAATTAAAATAAAAAGGGAGATATTATGTATCACATACCCCCTGTTCCAAAGCTGCCAGCTGCTCTTTGGCAGCCACACCACCAATAACCAGAAGTTCCCTGTAGTGACAGATTGCAAATTACAGTACATGCTGATACAAGTCTTTACACTTAAGTGACTCCATCTGCTGGAGTTAAATAGGCATTACAAGTAATACAGGAATAATTGACTAGGCTTGGCATTACCTACATAAATGCTTTTTCACTGCATATCTGTTTTACACCATTTGTGCAGTCTGCTGTGGAGTCATACCTGAGTTTGGGATTATCCACGTATTTCTTAAATTGCTTGACATTGTTGAGGGTTTGCTCAGCTAGTTCTTTGGATGGCTCGATAATCAGAGCTTTGGGTGCGTTTGATGATGCTTTCACTTGACTCACTTTGGCACTTCCTGCATTTTCACACAGAGACAAGCTACTAAACAAATGTGTGAACAGTCATAAAAAATGTAGTTTATGTGCATCATTAATGAGACACGTGAAGTTTCTATTTTAGTACATGTATTTATAGCATCTGATACGTGGTTGCATATACCCACACCTGTTTGAGAAGACTTGACTGTGTGACTCTCTGGTGCCTGATCCAGGGCCACAAACCCACCCTTTGGGGGATGCTTAAAATCTTCTCCTCCAAAGTTAAACTTTAGTTCAGCATTCTGTAAACACATCATTGTAACTTACTAAAATCTGGCATGTTTTGCTTCTACCATTAATTTGGGCCAATTTCTGTTGATACCTTAAGAACACATGAGGCAAAGAAAGCCTGATTTCTGAGGTTTTGAGGGATGTCAAAAGCCGAACCCAGCTCATTGCCTGCATTAAAAAAGAAGATCGAGCATTAAGACATTCTTGCAATGTTGCTCCTTTCCACCAACAACAAACGTTCGGACAATCATTATAAAGAAATAGTACCGTTTTTAGAGAACAAGATCTGGCTCTTTTCTAGGTCCAAATAGCATCCGATAATGTCATGCATGGTAAATTCCTTTGAAGAGACAGATAATGAGAACCCAAATGTGAAAATTATACTCACAAAATATTAAAGGAATTAAACAACATGGCAATGAATGGTTACCTCTCCATAGCTGTCAAACTGCTTGTTGTTAGATTTCTTTCCAGTGCCGCCAAAACCAAAACCATGCTTATCGGTTCCTAGAAACAAAAACAAAGAGTTTGACCAATATTCTGGTTTCAGCTGCTGGGTGCTCTTAAAACAGAGATTCTGAAGAGCAGAGGAGCAGTACCCAAATCCAAAGCTGCTTGACTGGTGGACCACCCCACTCGGCATAAACCCTGATCATGGCAGGTCACTTCATAATAGTACTTTCCTGGAACAAAAACCATGCAAAAGACAAAATAATAAATTATACTTTCAGTTTATAGACACAATAGCCCCATGTTGTTCTTTACACACCTTTAGTAACACCTTTGGTGGAACGACAGCCGTGCCACTCTTTAAACTCTCTGCTCTGACAGCATAATCCATCAGAGCCGATTGCTAAGCACAGATAAGTGAAATGACAATGAGCACATGTGGAGGAAAAAAAAGCTGGAGTTTGTAACAGTCCTTTAAAACTGCACATTTTTCTCAAGCACCTCTTACCAAAGGCTGGACTACGATCATATGGATTCATCTGCCAGTTGCTGAAAACTGAGACAAATCAGAGAAAGGGTCATCTGTAGGACAATATGAGCCTAACTTGGTATTGTAAAACGGAGACAAAGTGCAGCCTTATAATTATTAAAGGATTTAATTAACGCTGTCTTACCAGTTCCTCCTGTTTTGATAGCAGCTCTGCCTGTCTTGCCCTCCTGCTGATCCTTCAGAGTCTCATAAACTATTTGGATGACTGGGATACTAAAGGCCTGAGATGAAACAGTGATTAACAATCACATTTCAGCTGAAATGAGATACTATCTGATAGATACTAATGTGTAATAGTTTGCTAATTCACTGTTTATAGTACTAATCAGACGTTTGGACACACTCCCATTAGATCCAGTGGGAAAATGTGTCAAAACTTTTGACTGGTAGTGCAGATGTAAAATTATATTTCTAAGTATACTTACTCCGGTTTTACCACTACCGGTTTCTGCAGCCTTGAAGAGAGAGGGGACAAAGGACAATGATAAGCCAAAAGTAAATATGCATTCATGAAAGAGAGGGTTTTATAAAAAGGAGAAGCTTACCATAAGTACATCTCCTCCACCAAGAATTAAGGGGATGGACTCTGCCTGGATATCAGTAGGCAGCCTGAAATCAGACAATTAAACTACGTTGAGCTTCAAAATGTAACATTTCCAACAGGTTAAAATGTTAAAACACCACGCATGATTTAGCAGAATGTATAATAACTTACAGCCAATCCAACTCCTCCACAGCCTGCGCGATTTCAGGCATTACTCCCATTTCTGTAAAACAAGCAAACCCCAAAACAAATGGAGTCATTCAGTAAACGTGTGCGTGGATTTCCAAAGTCAACTGTTTCAAACATTTAACGAATGTAGAGTTAAAGACAATTATTTCTGTATAAATTGCTTACCCGAAAACGCTGCCATTGTCGCTGCTACGAGGGCAATCTAACCGGATGTAACGTGGTAATACGTGCGGCTCGGTACGGCTAGTTTAAAGCCTCGCAGAACAGTCATATAAAAGGTTCCGACTTTATAAGCTTCCTCCTAAATGCTGTTTCTACTTAAAAACGAAGTTAATCCAAAGTACAATTGCAGAAATATATATATTTTATTGGAATATTATGTCATGATGTGAAAAGTAAAACAAAAAACGTGTTTTTTATACGTGGTTAATGACTGCTTAATCGCTTTTACGAATACAATATTTTGTCCCTCCTCAACCACCGTAGATTTCTGACAGCTGGCTTCAGTAAACATGGCTGAAGGCAGCTTGATTGAAAGCGAAGATGAAAACATTTTGTATGATTTACTTGTTATTACCGAATGGCCTTCAGAGACGGACATCCAGGTTGGTTATACTTTCACTTGTGCTGACTTAATTTCTGAATAGTTCGTGGATTAAACAATTAGTGGTTAAAAAAAGAACACTGAAAGTGAACTGTAACGAGTTTCATGGGTCAGCCGTGCAAAGCCACGTAGCTTATAAATGGGATTAGATATGCTTATCTTTCGTGATAAAGTTTAATATTTTATCATGTCATGTTAAAGGTTAAAATCTACACTTAATTTTTATCTAAATGTTAGACAGGATTAGCATTTTTTTTATTATAAAAATTGTACAATTATTTTCGGGAAAGATAAAATATACTTTTCAATAAAATGCATTTTGCCACAATTGGCTAGATAAGTGTATATTCTAATAGAAATTCGTACAAAATTTTTAATACAACAAAATACACTAAAGCATCAAATGTTCCAGTTTAAACCTTAACTTTAATACATGCAAGTTATTTATAAGCAAACTGAGCAAATGAACCCAGCTTGAGAAATGCATAAGTAACATACCTGACTTTTCTGACCAATTACAGCTACGTGGCAACAAGGAACGCAGCACCTCCATAATTGCAAAAGCAGTGACAGGTAAGTGATTCTTTTTGTAGCCTCTGCTGAAATGTCCTGTCAGGTGAAGAAACAACTGGGAAGACCAAACTGGGACAAGGTTGCAGGTCCAAATGGTCTCAGTGTAGGGTTCTGAAAACTGTTCAGAGCATCTATGTTCAATTCATTAGGACATTTTAAACACCAGCCAGAGTCAGAAAATTATTTCTATTCTGTGGAAAACCTCCTGGCTTGTTCCAGTACTTAAAAAGAAAAATCCCAACCATGTGTACCCAATGACTATAGACCCGATAACCCAACATCTTGCATCCTGAAAGCCATGTAGACACTTGTATTGGCTCAGCTCGATGAGCAAGTGAACATCCTTTAGGACCCATTACAGTTTGCATATTGTAACGAGCTTGGGATTGAAGATGCATTCATGTACCTGCTTCAGAGAGTCCACTCTCATCTGGAGCAATCAGACAGCACTGGATGATAGTTTTTGATTTCTTAAGTACTTTTAATACAATTTATGCTGTTCTTATACAGGAAGCTTCATAAATTCCAGGTGGATATCTCTATACACAGTTTGTGAGGAAAAGCAGAGGCACCACACGGGACTGTACTGTCACTGTTCACCACAGACTTCCAATACAAATTTGAGTCCTGTCAAATGTGGAAATATTCTGACTCTGCAGTGGTGGTGTGTTTCAGTGATGGACAAGAAGCTAAGAGAGCTGGTTAGTCAAGATTCATCAAGATGCATATCTGTTGCAAGTCTGTTGTTCAGTACAATCAGCTTTGCAGCAGCATCAGAGCCAGATACTTAAAATTCTGAAGAAACCGATTATGAAAATTGGTTCTGTGGTGGAAAAAACTAGACCTAATTGTATAAATATGTGCACAAGCAGCTGAAAATAAAAATTCTTTATATTTTCTTTACAACACAGTCAATAAACAACAGAGTGGATTCATTTTAAGGCTTTTTCACATCCAAAACAAGGCTGAAAGATACCAGAGATCATTACTGCCAGTAGCCATTGCCTTCTAAAACAAAGCAATATAATCTTTTAATTAGTTACTTTTGTTTTTATAAAATAGTACAACAGCATTACAGTTTCCATTTGGACTTAAAGTATTTTTCCATTTAAATTTTATATTTAATTTGTTGCTGCAGCAGAAAGCTTAAGATTTAATGCAAAAAAAAAAAAAACCCACAACAGCTAAAAGTATTAAGGCTTGCTGTCAAGGCAAATGAAAGAAAAAATATTTAAATATGATTACATATATACCAGAACTATGCTTTCTGATTGTTGTATCTTCCACAGGACCAGTCCGCTTAATCCTTCACTATTTGTGGTACAGGTAAGTTTGATTTTTCTCCTCTAAACTAACATGACCGACTTCTCTCTGTATATGCTACTGCTTCAATTATAATTTTATTATTACAGTCATTTTACATTTATACATTTATGTCATAACCGACCAGTGTATGATCCTTACTGATCCAAACTTATTTAGGTCAGTCAAGGTGAGGATAAAGAACATCTGACAGTGAGGTGAAGAGTTTGGTTTTAGCTGTAAATGCTTTGGACTCTGTTGTTAAAGTAACATCCACATGACTGCTGGGATGCAAGTTTTCCCAGTAGACTACTGCATAAGGGTGTCCAAAGTCAGTCCTTGAGTGTTTTCGATGCATTAACTGCTCCAGCACATCTGGCTTGCAATAAATGGATACAATAGCAAACAATGCTTTGCAAAATGACTGATTTATTTGGGTCAGGTGTGTTCGAACAGGGATACAACGGCTGTGTCTCAAGACCGCAATGAAATGTAGTGCATTAATGTCAATGTAAATGCACTTAAACATAGTGCGTGAAGTAATGTTAGTGTGCTGATGGAGACACAGCCAAAGTTCTTTATATGCATTTTATTGTTTTTGTTTTATTTGGCTCTTATTGTTTCTTAAGGGTACTTTATTATATCTAGACTTCAGTGTTCTCCTCATGGGGATCCTCCACACTGGGGGTTCTGCCTTCTTGGCTGGGGTTTGGTGCTGCAGTAGCTGCCCCGGTCTGGGTAGTGTGGGGTCCGATGCCCAGGTCTGGGTAGTGTGGGGTCCGATGCCGCAGCCTTACAGCTGTGGCGTGGACCCTGGCCTGCCTTGGCCTAGGTGCTGGGTGGTTGGTGTATGCTTCTATGGACGTGGGGGCACTATCTCCTGGTGTGGATAGATTCGGTTAATATGGTTTCCTCACATCAACATCAGTGCTGAGCCAGATGTTTCTACCTTTTTTAAGTTAAGAGACAGTTGGGGGGTAGGGTTGGGTGGGATGGGTGTGGAGCTGTCTGTCTTTGTTTTATTTTCTTTTAATCGATTTTATCATGTAAAGCACTTTGTGTTGCCAAAGCATGAAAAGCGCTTTATAAATAAAGTTTGGTTTGATTTGATTTGGGTTGTGTCCGAATGTGCACCCTCTGCCCTTCATCCATCCATCCATTTTCTTCCGCTTGTTCCCAGAGCGGGGTCACGGGGGGGCTGGAGCCTATCCCAGCTGCCAACGGGCGAGAGGCGGGGTACACCCTGGACAGGTCGCCAGTCCATCCAGGGCTCTGCCCTTCATAGTACCTTATATAGTGGACACTTTGAGGAAAAATTTGTGCACTCAAAATTACCCACAATGCATCTTGAAAAGTAGTGAGCATTGATGGTCAGTAGACGGGTCAATATAGACCATAATTATATTTTTACATAAAACCATAAAAATATCTTCTGAAGGATTCGGATCATATTTGGAACAAAATCTTCGAGTGTGCTGTGGTTACCATAGTTACAGCTGGTAATGATGTCTGAAAACCAGAAAGTAGTGAGCTTTGTGTTTGAATCGCTAACAAAATGCGGGCACTATGTAGTGTGCTACGTAGTGCAGGTCTATGTTATGAATAAGGGGTTACGGCATAGGGTGCACATTCGGTCACAGCCATGGAAAATCATAAGCTGTGTTGTGTCAGTGGTTTAAATGGAACAATTGATTTTGCTGTATTTCTAATCTCACATGAAAGAAAGAAGATAATGATTTGTGTATTTTAACTTGATTAATCTAATTGAAGGTCATATTGTCTCTTAGGTGTATGCAAAACATTCAGTAAAACGTTTTAGAGGCTTTTCTGTCTTGATGACATTTATTTAATAGTTTTAATATAAATATTTGTCTTAGTACTGCTGTTTGTACAGATTGTAATCCTTGTTGCTTGTACTTCAGCAACACAAACTGAACTTTGTTAAATACATATTTTTTAGTTAAATTATTAGTTTTATTGTACTGTAATTTTCTTCACTACTGTTAGTCCAGTGATTTACTGAAAATTAATTTCCTACATCCTACCTTAAATGGCCCGTGAGAATGCTTGGATTCAGAAACAGTAATCACATAAGCATTAATGGAATACATATTATTTTTGCCACAAAAATTAATTCCCTCTTCATGTGAATTCTCTTATAATATATTATCCTACAATTTAAAATTTTATGAATCAGGTTGCTTTGATTTCTGTTTTGAATAAACACTGTCTAAGATTAAAAGATTAAAACCATCTGCATCTTACATCAAACCTCTTCTAGGCTAACTTTTCCTACTGAAACATATACTAATCCACAAGGAACTGAAAATGATATTTGTTTAACATTTATGACATTTATTGGAGTCTAAATCAGGAAATGCTTATTAAATGAGCTCCTTTCTTTCTGTAAACTATCTGATAGAAGATGTTAACACAAACTAAGATCATTCTGGCAATGGATTCTTTTAATTCTTTAGCCTCAAGGCCTGCTTATGCTCTCAGCAGGTGGTTAGCTAGCACCATCAATAACCTTATTAAACATTTATGAACTCTTCCAGCCATGGATGTTTAATTTTCTTTTTATGGATGGAAGAATATCAGAGATTTTGTTTTGTATACTGCGCTTCGGTTATTGTACACAAGGTGCACTGCCCATTGTTGCATTGCTGATGTCAAGTAGCCTCATAAGATTACACGAACACTGTCATTAAATAAAAACTGTAGAAATAACATAGACATAACAATTATCCACCCACCATTCAGTTATAATTTCCTGTTCATTTCAGTGAAAGGTCATCGTAAAGTAAAAGTTGGTGCTGTAGGATGCAACAGAAAACTGATTTTAATGGACATCTTCAGTACAATGAGATCATTTTATCCTTATTCAATGTGTTGCTTTGTACATAACCTATCAGCCATGGCTTCTTCCAACAGTGCCAAAAAGACATTTTTATTATTTTTTAATTCTGTTCCTTTCCAATAAGTCAAAATGAATTGAAACAATAAAACTTGGAAACTGGTCCGTGCCACAAGGCCGATCAAATGACTGATCAACAAACTGCATTTGGTTTGACATAAAACATCTTCATATGTAAAAAGCATGAAGTGAATAAAGCTACTGTGGCCCATTTCCTGGCTTCTGATATTGTTTTAAGCGGATAAAGAATTATACTTGATACCTCACATAACAAAATATTTAGTTATAAGGTTGTTTTCATTACTGGAGAGATGCTATTTTAGCTCATGTCATCATCATTATTTACAGGAAACTTGAGTATCGTCCGCTATTATGGAGCTATGATTGAAGTTCAACTGGATCATTAATAGTGGACAACTGTCCACCTCCCAATGTACAAGCATGCTAGAGAAATAGAACAACTAATCGAAATCTTTTAACCTCAACAGAAGATAGCAATGTGGCCATATTAGGGTTGTTATTGGCTACTGGGCTTCTTCCAGTTGATCAGTTATTTCTCAGACTAAAAGAGCTTATTTAGCTGGCCGAAAAGTTAAGCATAGAGTGGGACAAGTTGTCTGTTATGCATATTTTCATACATTTTATTCGGCTGTCACATTGTTTTATGTTTATGTTGCTGTTCCTAAATTTTGCTGCACTGGTGGTTAGCACTGTGGCCTCACAGCAAGCAGGATGTTAGTATGAGTCTGGAGTGAGCGGAGGTTCGAACAGTGGCATGTTCTCCTCATGTATGATTGGGTTCTCTCAGGAACTCTGGTTTTCTTCTGTCACAAAAGCGTAAATGGTTGTTTGTCTCTCTTGTGATTGTCTCAGTTGTGTTGGCCCTATGATGAACTGGTCTCATGCCCCCCTCTTTCCCCCCTACCTGCATGTTGCTGGGATAGAATCCATTTTTCCTGTGACCCTGAATCTGAAATCTCTGTGGCTACTTCTGTAACTTGTGTGTCTGCCTGTAGATTTTACACTAAAACGGTGGCTTTATTTATTTATTTTTTTCTTGGAGATGTATAATAAATTTTCTTTTTACTTCTGGCTGTATTAGCTCTACTTTGAAAAGTCTGAAAAGTCTAAAAAGTAAACACAATATTACTCAAAATAGTTGTGTGTACTTTAAAACGGCACAACATGTGGTGGCCATGTCCTTGTTTTTCCTTCTGTTTATGTCCAGATTCAGGCAGCTCTTTCACAGTTCTACATATTCATATAAAGATTCAATCGATTAAGCTGTTATACAGTAAAATTGTTCAGCCTTTTTGAAGGGCCCTTTTTTACACAGTTCTATTGTTCTCTTATGTATCTTAGCCCCTCCAGCTCATCTTTGCCTCTCGGCCTGGTGCGACTGGCAAACAAGCAGATCAACTGGCAACTGGTTCTTTCAAGGTATTTCCTGATAATAATTTAATCTTTATTGCACTATTAAAACTGATGTTTACTCTCTCTTCACCTTGTTTTCTCTGTATTTGTACACATGTATTTGGTTTTCTAATTCTTGCCTGACCATTCTCTTGTTTCACAGTAATGGCAAACTGCTGGCAGTGGTTCAAGATCAGTGTGTGGAAATTAGGTAATTACATTAGTCTGTGTTGTCTTTTTAAAGCAGAGAGTATGTGTGTGTGTGTGTGTGAAGAACTGATGGGCAGTATTTTAATTAATGGTATAGTTACTATCAGTATAATTGCTCGCATGAGAGCATCCATTTTTCCATTTACTATTCCCACTTCATTCTAATCAGGGTCATGGAGGCAGGGCGTAGGTTGTGGTTGGTCCATCCCAACCCATCACTATGAGAGCGAGCAGTTTCATTTGTTTAGCATAACTTTTCTTGCCCTTATGAAGAAAAATAAATTCAATTTTAGCAGAAATGTTTATTTATTGTTTCTCAGTTCTAGAAAAAAACAACCTGTGTGAACACACCCATGAGAATGTTTATTGCTATTTTCAGTGGTTGTAATTATTTCCGGACACAAATCCAATTTCCTCTTTACACAGGGAGAATACACTCACTCAGCAATCTGCGCTCCTGACATAGTGTAATGCTTTTGAATGGAGCAAAATCGAAATGAAAATCAATAGCCATGAACCAGGTATACAAATATGTCTTACTCTCCAGGGGCTAACAAGAGGCTCATTCTCATTCATTGTGAAGCTTTCACTCCACTTGACCCTTTGAGTAATTGGAAGCTGCGTTGATATGTCGATCACTATTTAAAAGCTGAGCGTGCTCCTGTTGTTTGCTGCCTTCAGAGTTGCACTGAGGTCGACCCCTTGTTGTCAGGAGCGATCGGCGTCAACTTCATGTTATGGGTTATGCTTGTGTCTTTTGTTCACATCCTTCTCAGTTAATCATGGTGTTTTATTGCTTTGGCTTCATGACGTTAGCCGAGTTGTGTGAATGAGTGGGCGTTCAGCGAGTACAAGGCCTTATCCTCCGAGAGTCTGTCTAAACACTTCCCACACTCTCTTGTCTGCTTGATCCATCGGGTTGCTTTAGCTGGCAGGCAATCAGCAACTATTATATCTTTCCTTATATCAGCCGATACGGGGTTAAATGTGTGAATATCCTTAACATCCAGGGTGATGCCACTGCTGTTCTTTTTCCTTTTTTTTAATGTATGCATTTCTTCCTCAGGTCTGTGAGAGATGACTTTGGCTCAGTCATTGGGAAATGTCAGGGTAAGACCTTCTCTACTTCTGTTAGCATCACATACTGTAGTATTTGGTAAATAATGATAATAATAATAATACTCAATTACATTCTCTTATGTTTTATATTTCTGTAATTATCATTGTATAATCCATTTGTATACTGTGTGTATGTGTGCTTGGGATTACACCCCCTCATTTGGTATGTGGTTGGGCAGTTATGACTATATGTCCATATATTATGCCCTGTTACCTTAAAGGGGACATATGCAAAATCCACTTTTTTTAGCCCTTGAATACATGTTTTTGTGCACTTTTAAGTGTTTATGAATGCAGAAAATGTAAATGTATTCTTTCCTATGGCTGCACATTTATCTTCATATTCTTTGTGGTCATATTATGGTCCATTTTATTTTCTCTATTTTCTATTACGTTTTTTTTTTTTTATCTATTACATCACATTATTTGCTGTGGGTCTTCCAAATAAGGTTGTGGACTTCCAGGTAATCAAATTTGTGAATCTGATACGTTGACATTTATAGTAAACTTACAAAAAAAAATTCTCTGCCAGGAGATTAGCGTATCGCTGCTATGAAGCTACAAACATGGCGGAACAGGGTAAAGTTGAACTTTCTATGATCTGGAGGTGGGCGGGGCATGACATGCCTTGTTCACAGTTAAAGAGAAGATACACCGCTCTGAAGATACACCTCAGAATAGGGTTATAAGGTGTGTGTGGAGCAAGAATAACCAGGAATTCAGACCAAAGCATTGCAGTTCTACTTTATACAGACAATAAATTAATGATTTAGATGTTAAAAAGAAGAATTTAAAAGCATGGTATATCTCCTTTAAGCAACTCTTTCTGTCAAGAAAACACATGTTTGCATAGATGCACAGTTGTTTTGATAAGTAGGACTTTTTTTTTCCTGAGAATACACTTGACTCACTGCTCCTCTGAAGAAATCAGCTTTCCACTCATTCTTACACATGGAGTTCCTTACATCGTGTGAACAAACTGGTATTTCTTTTCAGTCAAACCTTTCTGATAAAATACCCAAAGAAAAAGTTAAATGTTCTGTTTCTTTTGGTTGTTTTGTCAAATACTTTGGTGATTGTTTGAAATACTTGATAAAAAATATATTGTACTTATAGCATAACTAGACAATAGATGTCGCTGTGGACTCGTGGGTTTGATTGACAAGAACACCATTCAAAACGTGATCATATATATGATCATATCATATTTGGTAGCATTTAAACAGATACACAAAGTCATTTTCAGTTGAGCACATATTTAAAGGTGTCTGTAGTATAATGGAGTTCCAGATGCACTTTATTTTTTTTAGTTTTTGTTGTAATAACCCCTGTGATGGACTGGCGACCTGTCCAGGGTGTACCCTGCCTCTCGCCCGATGTAAGCTGGGATTGGCTCCAGCCCC
>JBAMHV010000024.1:9035074-9054922 GCA_037177535.1 Pseudomugil gertrudae
GTCCAGCATGTCCATCATGTCCACCTGTCCTCTCTGTCCAGCATGTCCATCATGTCCACCTGTCCTCTCTGTCCAGCATGTCCATCATGTCCACCTGTCCTCTCTGTCCAGCATATCCATCATGTCCACCTGTCCTTCCTGTGGTATTGATAATGATCAGATCTCTATGACGTGTTGTGAATGTTCGCTGTATAAATAAAGTTATATTGAATGTAATGTGGCCACAGTGTTTGTTTGTTTGTTTGTTTATGATCAGAAACATTGTATTTGTTTATTACCATCATGGTTGTCCTCCTGGACCATGAGGACTCTCAGGTCCACCTGTGAGGTGATGAACCAGATGTGACGTCATAGCGTCTCACCTGTAGCGTCATCGTCCCTTTAAGGGGGGCACTGAGCGGGTCACGTGCGGCACCGCCTCCTCCTCCTCCGTAACCTGCGCGCGCGCGTGTAGAGCCTCTCTCCGCGTGTATATAAAGATGGGGAGGATGTGAGCGCGCTGAGCTCGCGGACAGGATGCTTCCTCTCGGTGTCATGCTGCTGCTGACGGCCGCCGCCGCAGACCTGCGCGGGACCGACGCCTCGCCGCCGGGCTCGGGGCTCAGCTTGTCCCCGCTAGTCCCCGCCTCCCCCTCTGGGATGGAGCACGCGCCGCCCGCTGTCGCCCCGGCCCGGTCCGCCGCGGAGGAACCGACCGGGCCGGGAGAGGAAGAGGAGTCCGAGGAGCATCATCATCATCACGGCGGAGGGTTCAAGGTGGTCCAATGGGAGTGGAGCTACGTCCAGACACCCTACATCATCGCGATGTGGCTCCTGGTGGCCAGCGGGGCCAAGATCTGTAAGTGTGTGTGTGAGAGGGTTACACACACACACACACACACACACACACACACTTCTCTCTTGCTTTCTGTATTTAGTCTTTTCTTCATGTTTTACTTGTCGCCATCCTTCAGCAAACGCTTGTTCTTTTATGCTTCTTTCATGTACTCTCAAAAGCTGTGGACACAAACACCTGATTATGTTTCAGCCTTTTGAGAACATGCTGTCTCTGACTTTTCTCTTGTTCTTTGTGAAACCAGGTGGTGAGTTTTCCTGGAGATTTCAGTTGTGCAGTTGCAGGGCTGATCTTCCTGGAGTACACAGCTAGTGCTCAGTGGTCAGCCGAGCTTCTTGTGATCACATATGCGGGGGGGCTGAAGAGCTATCTAGTAAGGTAAGAGTCAAAACTACACTATTAAAGGGGAAGTGCACCATAAAATGTGTTTCTGGAGCAGTAAACAACATAGTATTTATTTAATAGTGATAAGAACATTAAAATGTGAATTAAAACAACATCTTCATGGTAAAACCAGGTTTTGTTTTATTGTGTTTTCACATCATTAGTAGAAAAAAATGTCATTGCCCCCTCCCTCCTGATGCAAGAATGGCAGGTCCTCGCCTTGCAGGCATAGAAAGCCCACTCACCGATGCGCATGTGAACTTGTTATCTCACATAGATTCACTACTTTACGACTTTTCCAGAGCTTTTGAGGAATATTGGTGCAATGAGATGGATTTGAGCTTTGGATGTGTGTGAGCTTTGGTGTGAAAGTAACACCAGACTTCTTACTTTACCTTCTGTTCCTCACCTGGTCACAGATGGCAGTTTTAAGTTGTAGCAGCAACAATTGCTGTAATGACGGTATCAGCCTGCCGCGAATCGCCACAGTTTGCCAGAGCCTGCCGGAGCTGTTCTGAAGCTGCGCTAACAGCTCAAACCAGGTTGTTTTTCCACCATAGTGCTGTGGAACTGAGAGGAAAGGTCATCCACCTCAGAGACCGCTCTGTGGCGTTGGTGCTTTGTGAAGCTGAATTGTCTTTCATTCAACAATTTCTGCCTGTGTATTGACGACCCACTCCCTCTCTGTGTCCTGATTTCCCCCCAGACTTCACACCACGACAGTGTTTCAAAACTTAGCAGCGGGTGGAATTACACAAAAAGTACCAGCACTTCTAAAACTGGAGAAATATCTGGTTTTAGAGGAAGAATTTAGTGGTTTAGCAAAAATCTTTCTTTTTTCTTTATTGTTTATTCAAACATTTGATAAATGATTTGGTTTATTAGTTTAATGGGGTAGTTTTGACATATTTATCTGTACATTATCCTGGTTTAATGAGAAATTATTTCAAAGACGAAGCTTTCAGCCAACATTGGATGTTGCACTAAATATTTAAATGGTATTTTTCTGTGTTAGTATCTTTCCTCTCAGATTAGTGAATACCATTCCTTGCAAGTTTAAAGGACAAACCCTCTGGGCCTACTTTGCTTAATTAAATGCTTAAAAAAAGGCCCACTAAAGGTCACAATTTCTGAGCTGAGTGCAAACACACAGACAGATAAGGAAAAATAACAAACATGACAACAAAAGGATGAATGAAAACAAAAAGATGAGGAATGAAGCCAGATTTTCCTCATCTTTAGTTAGGTTAATTATAAATTATCACACGGTGAGCTAGAAGTAATACAAAAATATCTTTTTGTACAAGTAGACCCTTAATTACTCCTGAACCTGGACAAACAGGCTGCAATCTGGTGCCATGAGCGCATCAAAATGTACATCTTTGTGGCTGATCAGCAGAAAGGGAACATCATACATTAAAGAATAAATTTCCTTTTTATTGCCTTTTACAGTTTGTAAAGACATTTTTATTTGCTGTGGCATCATTTTAAAATGTGACTCGTCTGCAGAGCAACAGGTTCATGGAATGAATCCTTTGGGTTTGTCTGATGGGTATTAGTAACCAGGTGGCCAGGAAAACGAATAAATTGATTTGTCTAAATCTAACAAATCATTTAAAATAATAAAAACAACTTGTAGTTTTAATGAGAGGGAACTTGGACATTTATGGAGTGATATTCTAGAGGTTGAGGGAACATGTGTATATATAAGAACATAAATGAACCTAAATAACAAAATGCCTTTTTTATTTTACAAAGTTGTTTAAAAATCAGACCAAAAACTTTCCTGTAGTTTTTTTGATTTCTATGTTTAGTTTATTTCTGAATTTGTTCACAATATTTAATTATTCTCATTAATTGCTAGGATATACTCCAATACTAATGGTCTAAAAACACATGAGTTCACTCATGCTCATTAGTCCCTTTCAGAGCTTATACATGAAGCGATTTACATGTGGACGCCTCACCTGTCCTCACCTGTCCTCACCTCTGACTCTTTACTTGATGTTTGGGTGACAACCGTGATTTACTCGTCATCCGCTTTCATCTTCCTTTAGATTTTCTGCTTTTATTTCTTTGCAGTCACTTACCTTGCTTTTATCTTTTCACTTCATAAAAAGCCATGTCATTTCTTTCATTTGACACATTTAATACTCTAAAATATTTGTTATTCATTTTAACATTTAGACCATTTAAAGCTGTTTCTGTGCGCACTCCTTAACGTGCACTAACCTCTGTCTGTAGCTCCACACCTGCTGACACAATGTGCCCATTTTATCTGTATAATTAGTTGCTCTTGAGCAATTTACAATATACTCTGAATATCCTGCCTTATTTTTCACGGATGTAGTTCTTTGGGTAGCAAATGATATTTTACCTGCTTTAAATGAGATCAGATTGAACAAAATGGACATCTGCTTTTACGTTGTTTCCAGTTTAATTTCCAGCTGTTCTGTGTGCTAGCATTTAAGCAGCAGGTGTGTCTTCATCTTCTTCACCATCTATTTTGTCGACATTTCAGGCTTTCCCATTTCTGTTCTTCCTTTGCTGAATTTCTGCATGTTTTCAGGTTACAGCTGACTCATTTTAAAAGTGATGGTGGTTATTAGCTTTACATCCTGCAGTCATGTCTGCAGCTACCTCTGCACACACAACACCGCCATGTCTTACTTCTCATGTGTGTAATGCAAGTAGTGAGTAAGTGACAACTTATGCCAGGGCACAGGTATAACTTTTTTCATTAACACATCTTAAAAGCCACCGTATTTTCAAACTTGTGCTAGCTGATTAATGAATGCATGCACAACTAACCTGCTGCATGCACTGCATGGTCCAAAACCAGTGCAGCTTGCTTGTCTTTACTTAAATGCCGAGGGCAGTGATATCTCTTTGCATACCACTTCATGTGCTTGCATCTTCTTTTACAAACCAACATTTTGCATATTTTATGACATCTGGTGTGTGCATTTGCTTTTCTCATGGCTCCCCACACCTCTCCACTTCAATTTAGCATCAGCACAACAGCATTTTTTTTTATTTGCTTTTTGTTTTTCTGTGAATTCCCATTTCATTTGTCTGAGCAATCTGCTGTCACACTGAACCACAGTATAGTGGCACTCCATGACACGGGGTGAAATTGTCCATGTGTGTTGAATCTCGATCAGATGATGTCCCGCACTCTAAGACCTCCCTTCAATTCCGGGTACATATTGGTGCTTGCAGGAAAATATGGGAAATGCTGATTTATTCTCCTGTTTACAGGCAGACAAATGGCAGCAGGTGCCTGTGAAACCATCACTTGTGGGGAACTAATTAAGATGTGTGAGACATTTGCCACCAGATTTCCTCTGGAAGTGTTCATTTTCAGTATGGAGCTCACATTCATTTTCCCTTTTCGTATGACTGCGTTCCAATATTGTTGCCCAAATAGTTTAAATTAGGGTTTCAGAAATTATAGCTGGGCTTTGACAGTAAGTCACTTTTATCACTCTCTCGGTCTGTGCCTGCACTTCTTCTCAAACGCATACACACACTTGTTTCCTGAAATGCTGGGATGAAGCTAAACTGTCAGAACCTTGGATATCCCTCAGCTGTTTGCTTTGTGCTCGATTCATTTCATACTGCAAAGGAAGATTTCCCCCCGTGAGATATCCCCACACAAATTACACATCTACTCTAGTACCAGTCTAATTTAGATCACCCCCCCTTAATTAGATTATCTATTTCACCATGTCTCATTTTAATTGCAGCTGGGAGAGAAATTGCTTTGTCATCTTCCACAAAACAGCTTTGCTGCACCATTAACGATTTTCACATGAGTGTTCATGTTTTGTTGTATGTGCCAGAGCTTAATTATAGGCATCTTGTCATTTCATTATCCTCTGTTGTTGCTCTGTTTCAGCGTGGGAACCAATCAGAACTTTCAGGAGAACCATACCTTCAGTTTCTCTGCCCACTACTCCCATGGCATCACTTCAGCTATTTACCACCCAGGCCACCGGTACGTCTGGCACCCCGTTGAATACAGTTGAAATAAGGAGCATCTTGAAAAAGGAACATAGTTACCAACATTAAGCTTTTAATCTATCAGTGGTTGCCTAATTAATTCTTGTAGCCTTCACTTGACACCCTTGGAGGATTTATTTTCTCTTGAGGGCTCTGCAGTCCACGACTACTGCTATTAGTCCAGTGTTTGATCAAGTGTGTTTTTCATACATTTATATTCAGGCATCTGAAGATGTCCGAACAAATCCCTTGCATCAATTTTTATGAACTCTGTTACCAAGGATTCAGTAACATTTACAGTTTAAACATACCTGACGTTGTGATTGCAAAGTCTTTCATCATTTTAAATCGTTGAGCATCGTTGGTCTGCTCCTAAATATGTTTTGTTTTGATCTCTGCGAGCAGGACAAAATTAGTTATTAGAGTTACCACAGTTTAAACTTTAAATAAACCCACTATATTAAAAAAAATGCTGTGACTAGATACTGTTAAGGTAAACCACCTTTTTTTTCTAAGGAAGGGTATTGCTAAATGTGACTCTGCATTACTCGTTCCGTTTCTTTTTCCGGTGTAAATGGTACAGATTCTTTGGTACTTAGCTCAGTTAAGATTCATAGGAGGGATATGATAACAGAGGATGACCTAGCACACTACAGAACTGCGATCAGAAGAAATCCATCTACAATTCTGAACTCTTGACACTTTGCTTTTTCACAAAATTGAGGTCTTTTAGCAGATCTGTGCACCCAGTTTAACTCTGGAAAATGTTGGCCTTTGATTACAAATCTAATGGTTTATTTATACAGATTGACAGGTAGCCCATTGTGTTGTGTGCAGACTAGTTGCACCTGACTCTTCTTAAAAGCTTCCAGAGGGAATTTAAACCCAGCTGTATTTTGGGGGTGTTGTAGCTAATTGAGCAGTTTGTTTGGAAAGCATGAGAGAAAAGTGGAGAATTATGTTGTCATGCAATTTAAAAAGAACGTATGAAGCAGAAGGCTGAAGGTCCCTTGTAGAAAGGTTTTGCATAAGATAACATAAGATGTTGCACTAGGAAACATCACCAGAGGGGCAATTTTAGAAAGAAATAAACTAATCACTGTAATGCAATCCCTGCAGGAATTACAGTAGTCCAGCATGTCCTTGGCTATTTTTGCTATATTGCATCCAAAGGTTTTGGTTAATTATATGTGGCTCATCCTTGTGGCCTTACTTTTGTGCTCAGGGTCGCCGGGCTGCACAAACTAATTTTACTTTGGCCAGTAAACCTGATTTGGCAGTGTATTGTTTTCCAGCAGATAGATGAGATGCAATTTTAATGATCTTTTTGTGAAAACTGGTTCAACATCAGAATGAAAATTTGAAAGGTGAAAATGAAAAGGCGATAAACTGAGTATAAGAAAAATAACTAAAAACTTTTAACATGATGTGAGTACAGGTTTTATAATGGCTGCATAGACTGCAGATGTGCACAAGGAATACTGGAAGTCTGGAAAATGTTCTTTTCTTTTAATATTCACATCATAAAATTCAGAGGAGACACCTTATATTGGACATGACTTCTCCATCCCACATATTAACTCTTTTTGTAAAGAAAAAGTTTAATCTTTGCTGTTTAAATGTCTCACTTGCCTTCAACAGGGGGCAGTGTTGAGCTGAACAGTCATGCTTTATGCATACCTTCCCCTGACCCTTGCTGCACTTGAGGAACCCACCTATGATGCTTTTTTTCTTTCTTCTTGTATAAATTGAACTTACCCAATGATTCTAACAGACTTTTTAGTACTGATTTAATGCGATTTTATTCATTGCCTTTCTAAATCACTGTTTAGTAGTAAATTATTTTAACCCAGGTTGAAGGATAACCCCACACCCTTATGTTTGGTCTTAGATATGCTCCATATATTGATATAAGGGGGTATGTTAATGCAAGCAGTCACCTCTCGTGTGCTGGTTTATAGATTGCTGCTTGTTGGCGGCTGTGAATCAGGGGATGATGGCATGTCCAAGGCCTCCTGCTGTGGCATCACAGCCTGGAGGGCCCTCTCTGGCTCACCACATTACAAGCAGGTCACCAGCTATGAAGACAACATCAATCAGGTGAGAAGTAATCAATGGCAAGCACATTTTCATGGAAGTAAATCAGTTATGCTGCATTCTAACAGATTTGTTCTCTTGTGTCTGTCAGACTCAGAAGAGAGGTTTCTTCAGGATTCCCAGCCTCAGATTCTTTTCAAGACAAGGAAATGAAAAGGTGCTACAGCTCATTTCATTGTTTTACCCAGCTGGAATATGTGTGTACTCTATCGTGGTTGGTAGCGGTATCGTGGTTTTAAATGTGCCTGCATTTCCATTCTCCAGGATGGTGTATTTCGTATGAGTCTGAGCCCTGATGGCACCCTGCTGGCTGTAATCCACTTCTCTGGTCGTTTGTCTCTCTGGGACGTCCCTTCGCTTAGACAGAGGGCCACATGGAGCCAAGACCAACAGGTTATTTCTAAACGGCTGTATTTGTGTGTGTTGCGAATAGGTTTGAGATTTTGGTTAAGCTGAATAAACCTGTGTACACACCACTAGTGTGTCTTGGTAATAATTTGTGTTTTAGATGCTTGACTGACTACATTAATATAATCTTTCTCTAGCCTGAGTTAGTGTGTGTTTAGAGAGGAGGATTGCAGTGTGAGTCTGTGCACGTTTGTGATCATCCCACAATAAGTGAGGTGGCTTATGGAGAACTTACATTCGCAGAACGTTTGGCCGATTAAAGTAGCATGTGTGCACGTTAACCGCTGGCAGAGCTTGTGTGCGAGAAGTGTAAACAGGGTTAGCAGATTAATTTCTTTTCCTTGCTGCTTCTTTTCCTCCCTCCTTTGGTGTCTCCATCTTTTGGTCCACCCTCCAGCCAGGATTTGAGGAGATCAACCCAGAGTGGAAAACATCACTGGAGAGAAGGAAGAAAATAAAAGGTATTTTCGCCTAAAGGGCTAAAAAAGAGCATACTTTATTGCTGACATGTCATTGCACTTTGGATACAATTTAGTGATCTTTGACATGTCTGATTCACTGAATTACACAGTTATTTTGACTTACAAACCATACAGTGTGTGCCAAGGCTAGCAAATACCCCCACCTCTCCCAGTATCCATTCCTTTGTATGTGTGTATTTTTCTACTTGTGTAGTTGTTTAATCTTGTTTTTTGACAGTTTTGGGCCAGTGGTGATGACAGTTTTTGACAGTTTGTGTAAGGAATAATCCATGTATATGTCCTCCTCCCAAGCATGACGAGTAAAATCACATCCTCAGTTGTGAAAAATGTCTTGGAGGGACAAAAAGTAATTTAAAAAGCCTTATTTTAATAAGAGATTAGCATCCCGAAAAGTGAGGCTGCTAAGTTCACAAACCATGCTCATACAACATAAAAAACCCTCTTTTGATACTATCTTTATGTCTCACCGGATCTCTGCCAGATAAGGAGCAGTACTACCCACTGGTGGATGTGAGCTGGTGGAGTGATAATGTGCTGATTCTGGCTCGCTGCTCTGGTTCGGTCACCGTTTCATCCGTCAGGACGTTGCGTAACCTACTGGGGAAATCTTGTGAATGGTTTGAGCCTTCACCTCGGGTCACAACTGCGTACAACGGGGGCTTCCTCAGCCTGGAGGTAAGTCATGATAGTAGGACACAT
This sequence comes from Pseudomugil gertrudae, assembly GCA_037177535.1. NCBI lineage: Eukaryota > Metazoa > Chordata > Actinopteri > Atheriniformes > Pseudomugilidae > Pseudomugil > Pseudomugil gertrudae. The sequence continues at coordinate 9,043,985 of JBAMHV010000024.1, forward strand.
TAATTGTATGATTGGATTAGCAAGTAGAGGCAGTTTGAATTCAAGGACTTAAGAGAGCATCATTAATATTGGTCTTAGATTATAGTTTAATTTTTTTGTAGAGTAATATCTACAGCGGTGTCATCAGTGCATTGATAAAGTAGTAACATCTGAAGATATTATGCATCTTCACATATGTAGAATAATCTGACTATGGTGATTTGGGCACACCAGTGACTCACAGGTGCTAAACCCTTAAGCATTTTCTTTTCTTTTTAATTCCAAGCTAAAGTCCCACAGGACATAACAGAGAAATATGCTGCTGTGCATGCATTAAAATGTGCAAGTAATTACCCCCCAACTGAGGCAGGCAGATTGGGACAAAATGAGAGGAAGTACTGACACTTGAATTTGGGTTTCCATCGAGCAGCTTGACTTTGCTGCTGGTTTCTGTTCAGACAGCTTGCTAAGTAGGTGTTAAAGTTAGTGTGTTTACCAACTTGGATTAAAAATGTGCTGCAACTATGTTCTGTGCTTTATTTGTCATCTGTCATTTAATGTTTGCATATAAATGTCCATATGCTCCCTCAGAAAGCCATTAAGCCAATAAGACAGATGCATTTTATGTATTAGGAGAACTGAAGCATTAAGATTCCTTTTAAATCATCAGCAGTATTAATCCAAATCATTTTAATAGTCCTCTTTTTATTATTATTGCTTTCAGTCTTTGTTCTCTCATTGTTTACCTGTTGTTGTTTTGCAGTGTGAAGTCAGGCTGGCCCATAAGCGTCTGCGCCTGGAAAGCAACCTCGATGGTGGGGCCAGCGACGATGAGGAGGGGGACGATGGAGACTCTGACTCAGATGAAGAGTCCTCTGCTAAAGCCCGCTACTTTGGCTACATCAAGCAGGGGCTGTATTATGTGACAGAGATGGAACGGTTTGCTCCACCACGAAAGCGCCCTCGCACAGTTATCAAGAACTATCATCTGGTCAGTCTGAGGTCAACCACGCCAGAGGAGCTGTACCAGAGGAAGGTTGGTGGATAATACAGGCCAAACTGCACATATAGTGCATACATTTTTTAAATTAGGTTTTGTCTCCACAGACGGGGGAAAAAACCCAAAATGTTTTTTTTTACTTTGGATTTTTTCTAAATGAAATGAAACACCTGGAACATGGGGGTCAAGGTCATTACTGATTCACAACTGTGACTGGACCATCACAACTTTTACCCAAAAGTTATTTTTTAACCAACCAGCATTATTAACTCCGATAGACTGCTAAATCTGTGCATGTTCCTAATGTAGCAATTCCTGTATTAAAGATAACATTTCCCATAAGGTTATCCTTCCTTTTAGCCTGGAAGAGGCAAAGTAAGAGCTAAACTGGGATGCAGATGACTTCTCAGTATTGATGATGACTCTGTATTTGTTCTTTGGTTTTCAGAGGACTTCACACCAAGCCTCGATTATTATGGTCTTGTTTTAATCATCACATTACATTAAGTGTTGAATCGCTTGGAAAATTAAGGCCAAGAAATTCTGGGGGCAGATGATTTAGTAGCTACGGATCTAACTTAAACCAGAGAAATCACTGTAAAATGTTTCTCCTTCTGTGAGTCTTACTGTGGAGTAGGGAAAAAGTGAACAGGAAGCCCTTCTATGCTCTTCACATTTCTAATCTGTGCCTTGTTTTCTGGCTGTTGGTGTCTTGTAATTATTTACTGTGTGAAACCATGGCATGCAAATCACAGACTGGGACTGTGTCTCAAGGCAAAATATAAAATTTCTTCATATGTTTTGGCTTCATTTTTTTTTAATCTGTAGCATTTTGACATGCTAACTTTGATATAATCATGCTAATCCTTAAATCTGCTTAGCATCATGTTGAATTTGGTTTTAACATTTAGTAGCACTGATAGTTTGTCAGCTTGTCACTTTCTCTTTAAGTAAGTCCTGTTTTTTAACACTCTCACAATCCTGTGGCATGTTTGTGTGGACAAATATGACCTGATTTGACAATACTGCCTGTAGTTAAACTCACTTTTTCGAATGAGGTAGCACAAATGAGGTGTTTCTGTTTATTTATTCATAACACCAGAAAACATGTTCATGTGTTTTAGCTTGTGGAAGAACTATCATCAGTGTTCATACTGGAATGCCTTCATGCTTGCATATAAATGTTCTTTCAGTTCTTGCTATCCAAACAATTTCAGCACTGAAGTGCTGTTCAGCCTTACTCAGTGTTATAAATTCATTTTGGCCAAGAAATGGATATTGCCTATTTAATATTTCAAAGATACTCCCATTCCAATTATCCCATCCCTTATGATCAGCCTTTATCATTTAAAAATGAAAATATGAGTCACGTGCCTCTCTGTAATGCCAGTAAATGGTTATAAGAACTTCGATGGACAATATCACAGTAAACAGAATAACTATTCACCTCTTTTTTTTATTCTTTTTACCTCTTTATTTAGCAGTCATTGATGGTGGCCACCTGCAACAGTATAGTTGTTAAATGAATTGTAAATGATTAGCAGAATTAGTTTCTGACTAAACAAATCCTCTCTCAGCTCAGTGGAGTGCGAGTGTTTTATTGGACCGATTGTTGTTGAGGAGATATGAAAACCAAGCAAGATGCTCGGTCTGCTTTCAGGCTATTTTTCAGTCTTGGTGGGATCTCCTGAAATGCTCATTGTTGTATAGAAATATGGCTGTTGATGTTGCGTGTTTACGAAGCACAGCAAAGACAACAAAATGCTTTGTCGCAGAGCACAGTGAGAGTGGTATCTGCTCTCTACGGTTCCGAGATTTTGCCTCGTTCATCAGTCATTTTTATGACCTATCGTCCACCGCCTTCTTCATCATTGTCACCGTCATTAGATGCCATTAGTCATCACCATCAATCCTAACAGTGGAGAGTTACAAAGTAATACATCATTATTATCTCTTTCTAACACTTGCTGGAGGCACTTCCTCAGATGATGATGCTGCTCATCTGCAGGAATTGTTTTATTTTTTCTTTTCATGTGTACCACACATGGGGGGGGGGGGGCATGAGATCAACAGGCGGATTGGTGCTGTGTCTGCGGACGCTGGCACCGGTCTGTCATGGTTAGGAGGTCCCTGAGCTGGAAGGCGAAGCGCTGAGCTGTGGGTCGTGACCGAAAGAATGAGATCCCGGGTACAGGCGGTCGAAATGAGCTTCCTCCGCAGGATGGCCGGGGTCTCCCTTAGAGATAAGGTGAGAAGCTCGGCCATCCAGGAGAGACTCAGAGTAGAGCCACTGCTCCTCCACATCGAGAGGAGCCAGATGAGGTGGTTCGGGCATCTGGTTAGGATGCCTCCTGGACGTCTCCCTGGTGAGGTGTTCCGGGCACGTCCCTGTGGGAGGAGGCCCCGGGGGGAAGCCCAGGACACGCTGGACCGATTACATCTCGCGGCTGGTCTGGGAACGCCTCGGGATCCCCCCAGATGAGCTGGTGAATGTGGCTAGGGAGAGGGAAGTCTGGGCTTCCCTCCTTATGCTGCTGCCCCCGCAACCTGACCTCAGATAAGAGGTAGAAAATAGATGGATGGATGAAAATAAACAGCTTGCTTTGTGTCATTTCAAATTACAATAAAAAGTACTATTAGCTACAGTTAAAATGTATGCAAATCACTTATAGCAAAGCATAAGTAATCCACTGCAACGAGCCTAAAAGGAAAATCATTTGAGTGCGTTACAGAGCAACTGTAAAGAGCAGAATTTATATGAGAAATGCAGATTAAACACTGTGATCCTTAAAAAATCAATGCAAGCTTTAAATGAGCCATGTGCTATTTATCTATCTATACAAGGGAGCGCTCTTCTGTTGTTTCCCTCTGGGATTAATAAAGTTTTTTCATTTCAATTCATTAGTCATTTACTCCTTAACTATCAATCCTTTACTGTGTAGTTCTAATATCAGATGGATGAAATGATGAGTCAAGACTAAAGTTTATATCCCTGTGACTAATCATGCTCTAGTTTATTTCCACTCTTTCCATCATTGTCTCCAAATACACCACAGAATCCCATCAGATAGCTAGGGAAATCAGAAACAGTGTTGCATAATACTGTTGATTACACAAATGGAAAAAATATATATACACCATGTGGTGTAATCTGACAATTTAACCTTTTCAACATAACGATTGAAATATGAAACAAATTTAGCAAACAATTAATGTGAATTGGAAAAATTATTTGGTGGAAAAGTTTCTATTTTGTAACTAACTCTTGACCTGTGAGAGCTTCAGCATTAATCTGAATGTAAAATTGGTCTCTGCTGTGAGCTTATGGGCCAAGCATGACCACCTCTATTATTTGGCAATAAGAATTAGAAACCGAGACCAAATGTCCTCACACACTGAACTAGCATAAAGGGGAATGATCTAACTGTTTAAAGTATTTTCAAATCCTTCAAAATTTTCTTATGACTACTTTGGAAAAATCTGACTTTCCCCAAGACCCCATTGTTCTCATGTGGTTACTGCCGGATGATGTCATGCACCCAACAGAATTACGGTAACAGAGAATAACTTAGCTCAAGGAAAATGTGGATTCCACTGACAAACTATGAAAGAATGATAAGAAATTTGGTTCCACATTTATGTCTCCCTTCTTAGGGGAGACTAACTTGTTCCATAAAGGCTCAGCTTTGAGATTGTATTTCCTTTAACAAAAGCGCATTCATTGCTAACATATCAGGAAATGAACAAAAAGGAAGAGTCAAAGACAATGAAAAGGATTTAGACCAAATATTCTACTTCTGAGCAATCAGGGTAAACTTTCCATTATTTATATTCCCTAGTCGTTTTCTTTAGCAGTCCTTTGCTCTTCTGCTTATAAATATATAAACAATCATGAACAAAAGCTATTCCAAGGACAAAAGCACAGTAGATGAATAAGTGATCAAATTTTGTTTATGTGACAAATGACGGCTATTCTAATTTGTGAAGTGCAGATATTTTAGACCCCATCTGTTGCTTTTTTTTAGTACACTTCAGCTGCCTTGAATAGTACTTCAGTTAGTCATTCTTCCCCCTGCTGACTCTTTATTCAATATGACTTGGATAACTCCATAAATGGTCTCTCCTCTGATCAGATCCCAAATTACTAAAGAGCCACTTATGATCACAATGGATGTGCAAGTATTTCAATCTCATGTCATGTTCAATCAAAAATACTATTAGATAATAAAAGGTTAGTCTGTGCCACACATTCTTTCTTTCAGCCATTTATAAGTTCACCGAAAGCCCCACTGTTTTATAGGCTTCTAATAATTTGTATAACCTCAGATTTAATGGGTGGAAACATAAATTAAGCTTAAGAAATGCAACTATAAAGATCTAATTGGAATTTTAAGTGTCATGTTGATGTAATGTATGTTTTAGGTGAAACACAAAATTTAATTATAACATGTATTAATAAACGTTCACCTGTTTGTTACTCAGAAGACAATTTCTGTAAACTTTTTTTTTTTACATTAGTTATCTTTGATCGGGGGACAGTTAGGAATCATGCAGTATATTACATTAATCAAATTATTATTAGGCAATCCAGGACTTATGAAAATGCATTAATAAGCAAGAAAATGATGCTCAAAGTATTGCAAGACTGAGAACGTCATTGTGGTGAACTATAGCATGAGCCTTGTTTACTATTTATGTGTTCAGACTTTTTGAAGTTGAGTAAGAATTCCTGATTTTAATGCAGAGGAATTTTTCTGTGTTGTGAAAAAACTGAATTAACTCTGGGAACAGACTGAACAGTGACTGAAAAATCTCCATCTTGCACAACATTTCACAGCCTTCATCTCTGAACACATTGTCTGTTAATTAATATCACATTATGATATGTTAACAAGGCCCAAATGTTTTATTTCCCATTCAAGCTTCTCAAAGTAAATCAATAAAATAAAGAAACAATAAAGCTACTAAATCGTTATTTGATCAAAAAATCTTTTGTTTCTTTGTGACTCCGCTAGATGAAATCACATACAACACTGAGTCATCATCCTCAACTGGCTCCAGAGCCTTACAAGTTCAAACCATCCATTTGTGCGTGTAGCAGTCAGGCTGACTAACGACAAGCAGGTGAAAGCAAGAGCTCTGCAACATTCCTGAGGAGACTTTGATGCCACGGCGCTCTGACAAGAACATTTCAGACATTTCATCTATTTGCATCTTTAATGTGGTCAGCCTGTTGACAAGCACAATGTCACAGAAATCAGGTGTGGGGATGGATTTCAAACGATCATATACGGTTCAAGTACATATGATACAACATAAACTAATCTGCGAGGTCATTTTCTCGTTTTAGTGAGGACATGTAGGACTATGTAGATCATTTCATGCACCTGTTCCTCAATGTGTTAAGAATGTCTTTCATACAAATGTTGGTGCATTTCTTAATGCATTTTAACAAACATTACTATAGACATCATTATTTGCAATATTGGTGACAAATTAGACACAGCTGAAGCATCTTGGCAGTATTAGAAGTCTCACCTTCATGATTCAAGATGCAGGGATGACCAAACAGTGAAAACTTAGAGAAGCAGGCAGCCCTGAAAGACCTTAAAAGTGCATTTTGATTTTTGGTAAGGAAATATATAACTAATAACTTTTATTTAAAGTAAACTTGAACAATTACAGTTTATGCATTAGTTAATCATTCTTTTGTCTTTAATGAAACCGGAAAAAATTGGCATAGTCATAAATTTCTAGCTCAATTATTTACTGGAAAATAATTAGGACCTGGTTTAAACCCTTAAATCAGTGTAGTCATATTAAGTCATTATCCGGTATGAACTGGAACACAAACATCCAAACCAAACTAACCTGGTGCTGATGAAGGAACAACGTATGAAATCATTTGGCAAATGTTAAAATGTAATAGAGACAAATAAGTTTATCATAGTTTAAACAGCACTAAAGCAGGTCTATATAGTTACCTTGTTTAAATACACATTTTATTTCCTCTGCTGAGTGTTCATGTGCTTTAACTCTTTCTTGCTACGTTTTAAAAGAGTCAGAAGCAACTGCACTTGAGTCTACAATGAGAATTGAATTTAATTCAACTTTTTTGATGACTACAGTTTTTCCAGTTTTCTGCTGAGCCTACATATTTCTCTGGGAGACCTTGTGAAATGCTACAAAAACTCACAGAACACTTAAAATAATGCTATAAAAAAATAAACATAAAAATGATCAATAGCTATGCAACACTGGCGCCTCAGATTGATTTGCTTAGAGGGCTGTGAGACGAACAAGCATCTGAAAAATGTTATTTCCAAATGGTAGACACATCAAGATCAAGAGACAAACAAGTCTTTTAAATTTCATGTCATTTATTTATTTATTTTTCTGTCAATGCTGAATATGATCATATAAAAAGGAGACATGCCGTCAGAGGATTGGAATGTGAAATGGAGCACAGTGGGAAATGTGTCTTGGTTCTCAGTGTGTGTGTGTGCACGCATGTGTGTGTGTGTGTTGCTCGTCAGGTCTGGCTTGGGACAGGTGTACTCCTCGTGAAATAACTATACCTGTTATTGCCCATCCAGCCTTTTATTACAGCCTTATGCTCAACCAATCACATTCAAACACCGGTAAACAGGTAGAAGGGAACAACCATCAATCACTTTGTGTTCATTGAGGTCCGACCGCCAGTTTTACACACACACACACACACACACCTACTCAGTCACAACATTTAAAAAAAAATAAAACACACACGCACACACACACATACAAAGCACGGAGTGTATTTTTGGAGGACAATTCCCTTTTTCCAAGCATGTTTCTGTCATTATCATTCCTGAAGTAGCTCATGTTTGAAGTCAGCAGGCCATAGAACAGCACAGTGCTCACTCTGCACTGAGAAAGGTGGCTGCAGAGATGATGGCGAAAGCAGGTGCTATGATTGGCGCTACTCTCGTGCCAGGAAGTTTGCAAAGAGATGAGGAAGATGTGAGGAGGGGGTAGAAACAACAACAGTGAAAGTTTCCTGACCCCATTTTACTGAGTATAGACCCCAACTTTGCATGGTTTCGTTTTCATCCCAACAACTCTTTGCTGTCGGACAGTTTAGTGTACCTTGCCTATGACCTGTATCCATCTGAGAAGAAGAGAAGTTGAACTTTTGTCATACAAAGAAAAAACGCTGCCAAAATGTCACAGTTTTATTCTTTTGACATTTAGTGCTCTTGTTTGTTAAAAAATACATGAATGCTAACCAGTTTTTCTTGAAAAGAACCTACATTTTGGGTCATTTTAATGTGGGTCCTTTGTTCCTGCTATTGACTGTGATAATTAAAGAGCGCTGGAGTTACTGGCATCATCAGTTGAAATCATTAAACACATATAAAAAAAAACTATTCACTGTGAAAGTGCAGCAGGTCATTTAGACTCAGATAGTTTGTAAACTTGGTGTAAATTTGGTTATAACTTCAAACTGGAAGCTAATTTAGTTTATGAACCTCCAACCAACTATCATACATAATGTCAAATATTAATGTTTCATCAAAGGCTTGTGCCATCCCTAAGACAGGGGTCTTTTGTTATCAGTTTCCCGATGTCCTGATTCTGGATTGTTTACTTATCAGGACGTTGTGGAGTACAGGGTTATGAATGCTAATATGGCTCATAAGCATATAATTGGAATATGCTCCTTCTTCTTTTTAATGCTTACCATGCCAGGGACAAAAACAGGAATTATTAGTATTCCATATACTGTATTGGTGACACTACACAGACCTGACACAATGGCAGCATGCGACTCCTTTAGATTCAGAGTAGTTCCTGACCCTATGATTGTGTTTCCTGTCTAGCATGGCTTGCTTTTAGGTGATATCCACATGTCTGCTAAAAACATCAGCATAACGCAAATGCAGATGAGTACTCACCAAATTCATTTATTTTATTTGCACTCATAAAACTAATGCAGGTGCAGTGTTTGGACTCTCAACTTTGGACTTGATGGCTTGGCAGAGATAAAGCGGAAAAAGATTTTAGAAACCTGAATGAAAAACGGTGTTCAGCATGAGCTCACTTCTTTAAACACAGTGATTAAGCAGGGTCTATTGCGTTGTGTTTATCGAACTCCCAGACATCTAATCATGCATAGGTACAACAGAGGAGGCGGCGAAAGTGGAGGATGGGGATATTTAGTCTGGTCTGTGTGCAGAGGAAGTGTCTACTAGCAGATATGGGGCTGATGTCATCTTCTTCATAGGCAGTAGGCTGGAGAAACGATCAATGAAAGTCAATCCTGGAGTGATGTGAGATGAAAGAAGACGGGGAATGATGTAAGCAGTTGGATCTTTGAGGAGGTCAGAGGCCAAAGACTGTTGATGACCTCAATTAAAATGTACATGGCGAGAGAGGGTATTTAAAGTGCATGACAGCATGCACAGAATATGCTGAGAGGGGGTGTGTGTTTTTGAGAGACAGAAAAAGCATATGAGTAATTCTGTCAGGGTTCCATGAAAGCTTCCGAATGGAGATAAGCATATGAAGAAATTATCTTTAATCTGAATGGCAACTCGCAGACTTTTCTGATGTACAAGTACAGATAAGAAAGAAAGAAATGAAAAAAGAATAGCAACAAAGCAGTTGGATTATTCAATTAAACAAAAGGAAAACTCCCATGTGACAAGCTGTGAAGTTCATGCATAAATCTGTGAGGATAAAGAAAAGAAATCATTTCAGGTTTTCTCACTTATTCACAGCTGTTAATGAAGTTTAGATCCATCATCATCCTAATAGACAGGAAGGTTTTTCTTAATCTAAATTTCAAGAAATTGAGCAAAACAGTGTTAATTCTCCATTTATCCAAATGAAAAGGCTGTAGAAGCACAAAACTATTTCATTTATACACATCTTGACTCAACATGCATTGTAGACTTGCTAAATGAATACCCAATGAGAGTCCAAAGTCACACTGGGGGTTTTAATTATGATGTGATGAAAAGGAATCTGGCATGACATCTCAGCCTGAAACAGGAATACTGGAGTTTTAATGGTTGTTTGGAATTAGGTGTATGTTAATAACACCCTCTTAAAACTAGATGTGACTTCAGCTCACTACTACACAACTGAATCTGGTATGCTTCCATAAAAATAATAGACTGAGATACACTTTATTTTCACAAATGTGCTAATATTTGTTGCTTTACTTTTAAATAAACTAGTATTGTGAGGCTGTTGAACTCTGGAGGACCCCTGTAGCCCCCCTACTGCATATTATACATGGACATTCATAACACTCTGTATAATGCAGTTTTTGCACAATGCATACATTGCACATTTTACAGCCCTACTTGTATATATTCATCTTAGTCTGTTATTTTATATTTTACTTATAACTTTTTTATACTTCGTCTGCTTTCTTTTATATTGTTGTTGTTGGGCTTGGCACCTGAGACCAGGGTAACGATTTTCATTCGTGCACATGTACTTACATGCACTGTGTGCTGTCCTCGTAACACGTGCCGATGTGTTGCTAGACAGCCAGCTAACGAAGCACAAATGTATTAAAAAGTTCTCCACACAAGGCTTGCTTTTCTTTTCAATGGAGTTCCTTTTATATTTGATGCTTTAATTCGTAACTGAAAACATACAGAAAGAGAATAACATATTACTAGCTGTTGCATTTGTTTTAGCATGTCAGCCTAGATTAAACATCATGTGATTGTACATCAGCAAAGCAATTTAAACCATTAAACAACATAAACAGTCACAAGTTTCCACAACACAATACTCACAAAGACGAATATTTCCTAAGGTTCAGGCGTGTAGATTTACAGTTAGCGTTTTTAATGAGCCGTTACTCAATTCTAACTGCAAAAACCCTAAAAAACTTACATTTCTTCAGAGGGTGAGGTTTTTTGTGCAATGGGCACTGGCGATCCGGTTCCTCCATTTTC
>JBAMHV010000024.1:9055022-9072887 GCA_037177535.1 Pseudomugil gertrudae
CCCCCCCCCCCCCCCCCCCCCCCCCCCCCCCCCCCCCCCCCCCCCCCCCCCCCCCCCCCCCCCCCCCCCCCCCCTCTTTCCCCTCCCCCACCCCTTTATCACATGCATGTAGATTTGAATGTATGTGTTTATTTGATGTTTTCTGCGACAGTTTGGCATTTTTGTTGCTGCAAACAGAGATTTACTGAATCACAGCTACTTGAACTGATCTCTTCTCGGGGCTCACCTCTGTCAGATTTAGAAGTTAAATGGACTGAACACACCAGAACAGGTGGATTCAGGTTATTTCCTCCTGTCAGCCTCCTTATGTGTTAAAGATTTTGATGGTAGAACCCTGGCTGCATGAGTAGCACACTGTTAATAACTGTTATTAGCTGAATCTAGTGAGAAGAGGAAGTTTTTTTTTATGTCCTCCTACGTAATGTTTAACTATGTTTGGTTCTTATTGGCCTCTAGGAACCCGTCTGGTTAATGCGATGCTTTGTACTCCTACACACAGACAGAAAAGGATACTCTGTGTTTGTCGGCCAGTGTGCTCTCGTATATGTAGTGACACACACATTGAGTGGGCCTGCAGAAATGATGTGTCATGCTCTTTTTTTTTAAAAAAAAATTTAATCATTTTGTGAGGCAGTGATATGACTAAAACCTTTAAGTCAGGTCAATATTATATGGGTGATGACTACAACAGTGGAGAAAATTATGTATGAAGATGAAATCCTTGATATTAGTAGTATGAGTCGTGTTGCAGCCAATTTTTACAGTGAATTGGTTAGATTTATTACTTTGAGGGGACATAATATTCCATTTTTTACAAGCTGTTACACTTTCTTTGGTCACAGTACTACAGGGATGGCGAACCAAGGCACCCACATGAACTATGAATTTATACTTCTGTTTATGGCACAGTTTTAGGGGCTGAAATGAGCCTCTCGACTCCACTACACCCCCACTTTTCCATGAGCTGTTCCTCTTTTGAGACCAGTAAATTTGGCATGAACATGTTCACATAAATTTGGGCTTGAATTATACTCAATAACACTTTCGGAGAATGTTATCACATGAAAAGGCATGTAATTTATTGTCTGAGAGCTCATATTAAGATTTATAGACAACTGAACTTATACTTCTCTACAGCAAGCAGACAGAAAAATACTTGATTGCCAAATTTTATTCTGTTATTTACATTAAATGAATTTGTAGCGTGACTGTGGACAGTTGGTACTGTCGGTAGTTGGATATGAAGTTGGGAAGATCAGAGCTCGGTGATGGGTGTCTGTCAGAAAGGAAAATACTGTCATTATCTCTGTATCACAAATTGGCCACATATACTTTTGTTTTCACTGTCAGTATTTTGTTAGAGCTTTTAGTTGCTGATAATAACTGTTTTTAACAAAAGCTGTTTATTATCATGGTAATGGTGGTTTATTTGGTGATAGATTAGAAATAATGACAATAATGAGGTCTGATCTCTTTGTTGTGGTTAAAGACATTAAGCAAAGGGTTGTTTTGGAGTAATGAGATGAATTGAATGCAGTGTGATTTGTGTCTTATTGTCCCCTCTAATTATAGTCTCATGACAGTGGGGTTACAGTGTTGGCACAGACTTTTATGTGATTTTTGCTTATAAGAATGGTCACTAAGATGCAGAGTTGTGTTGAATATGGCAAAGAAACATCATCAGATTTTTTAAAATGTTTTATTTATGATTAAGCAAGTGTGCAGGTTTGTCATTTTATGCTGCTGGTTGTTGTTTTATTGGGATTGCATCGGTGCCTTGTGTGATTTCTCAGTGCTGCCACATGATTCCTTATTACACATTTTGTTTTTATGTTTTTAGGTTGGGTCACATATATGCATATTGCTGCTCAGATTAAAGTATTTCTGGTGAACACTCAGCATCTTAAAGGTGTCTGAGCTTGAGCCTAAGTTTATTCAAGACTTTGGCTTTGTTGTTCTTCAATTTCACATAAAATCGTCTTTGTTTTTTCATTAAAAATATTTTTAAATGTAGTTTGAATCTATTAGATTCACTTTTATTTATTCAGCTTGGTCCATGAAAATTGAATAACCTTTTGGATGATGATTGAATTAAAAAACAAAAACACAAATTATATACCAGAATACAAAATTAGTTTGGTTTCTTTTTATTTGGATTCTTTTGTAAGTTTGACAGCAGAACCAAAAAGCACTTTTTAATTAACTTGCTGTCCATTAAATTCTTCAAAAAGCTTGTCTTCATTTTCTTCCTTTCATTTCACGAACGCTTGTCTGTCTCTTTCAAAGTGGATGTTCTGACTCTTCATCTCTGCTTAACTTCCCTCAGTGCTGTCTTGTTTCACAATGCAGAGAAAAATGCAAACTTATTGATCGTGTCCACCTAATGACTGTGTACAAATTTGTCTGTTTATCTCACAGATTGACAATGAGGAATATGGCGAAGCCCTGTCTCTCGCCCAGACATACAATCTGGATTCTGACCTCGTCTATCAGAGACAGTGGAGGAAGAGTACAGTCAGCATTGCCTCAATACAAGACTATTTGGTAAGAAGTGGATTCATATCGAGTGTTTGGTTATTTGTCACAGTATGTGTGATATCTGCTCAGAAATACGGAGCTGTTATGTATGACCGAGTTGCAAAAACATGCTAAAGTACATGGGGAAAAACAACTTGCTCCATTTCACATATCATTTTTGCCAATTTGTAGTGCATTTTCATGCCATCCCTACCAAAATCTATTTCACATGTCTGAATCCCTCCTTTCTTTCTACTGCCCAGAGCAAGATCCGCAAGCGCTCATGGGTATTGCACGAGTGTGTTGAACGCGTTCCTGAAAATGTTGACGCAGCCAAAGAGCTGCTGCAGTATGGCCTGAAGGGAACTGACCTTGGGGCCCTCATAGCTATAGGAAACAAGGAAGATGGTGGCAGGTAAGGTATATTCAAAGATGCCAAAATCTACCGCGTGTGAATCTATGAGCGAGGATCACTCCAGAGCAGACACCTATCCTGCTTGTCTCATTTAATTATCAATGCCTGCTTGTTGTTTTCATTTCCATCTCTCAGGTTTATCATGCCAGGGGACGTGGACCTCGATGACCTTCCTTATGAAGACATCCTGTCAGATGATGAGGAGCTGGAGAGGAAGAGGGAGAAGGAAAATAGGAAGAGACAAGAGCTCTTGGCCAAGGTTGACTTCAGCAGGTACACAGCCAAAAGACTGTGGGTTTGTTAGCAAATTAATCACATGAAAAGAAAATGTTAAATAGCTGCGCTATTTATCATTCTGGCACAGGCGTTGTGGTGTGCACATGATGGGATGTCAAATATGGCACAATAAAGTTTTAATGTGATGACTGAGAGGGATCTTTTGACAGAAAGGCAGGCGTTTTTCTTTTTATTTGTACAGAATGATGTGAAAATTAGAATGAATTTGTTGGTCGAGTCTCTATCTGTAGATGATATGGATCTTTTTGAGCTGCATCTGCCATATTGCATAAACAAATTTCAATTATTGCCTATAATTTATCAACCAATTGGCGGAGGCAAAGTGGACGCTTGTGCAGTTTTCATGTTTCCAGCAGCCAGTTTTTTTTTCATTTCTGGAGGGTGAGTGGTGGTTGGTTGTAATCCAAAACTTCATCACTGAGTGTCACTAAATGAGGTGTGATTTAATTACTTAACGGTCACACTCAGCATATTAGCAACCCAAAACAGAGTATTCGTTATAGCAGCAGCTCTGCTGCTGTTTACAGCCCTTCCTCCTTTTTCTTTTTTTACTCCTTTACAAATGGAGCTATTCGTTTGGAGCAAGTCCTCTTTTGAGCATTTTTTTCATAATTGTATTTATCAGAATAGTACCACACGGGTTATTTAAATTGCTCTGCTGCAGCCTGCAAAGTAAAAAGTGAATGGGCGAATATGTTCAGATGATTGAAAGTAAACCCATCGCTTAGCTGGTTGATCTCTTCTCAGTTGGTAAGCTGAACCATTTGTGCTCTTTTAGTGATTACGACGGCCTCTATTTATGTAATTATCTTACAGTTTGTTACACCTTTTCACTAAACTGTTTGTGTGATTATTCGCCTGACTTGAAAGGTAAAGGAGAAGCAGTGGGTGGAAAAAATCCCACTGATGGAAACCTGACATCATCCAGTGTGAGACGCTATTGGAAGACGGTTGCCAGGTGTTGTAAAGCATTAGAACAAGTCATTTATTAGTTGTGGTTTTAAATGGTGTAACAAACAAAAGTGATGGCAGTGAAAGTGTTAAAGGTGCACCACAACCTGGAGGGGATGGGAGAGGAGGGCTGCCAAATTTAAAATTTAACACTGGTGAGGTGGCACACCAGAGAGGGGGGATCATAAAGCCAAGGATGTTAATAAGGATGAACGAGAGAAAGACAGAGAAAAAGCACTGGTGGAGATTAGTGGTTAATCTGCTGGAGGTAATTTATGCCTTTGTTGTCAAGTGCCCAGGGAAAGACTAATGAAAAACCCTTTAGTGATCACTAATCACCTCTCATACACGCATGCAAATCCACGTACCCATGCTTCATGAAGCACTCTAAATGTGATTTCATACATTACACACACCTGTTAAAGTAACCAAATGTAAACACAATGAAATTTAAATAATGTGGTTTGACAGATGCAGATTTAAAACGCAAATCCATACTGCATGTAATATACATTCACATTTTTCAACCTTAAGCTGCTGGATTGTGTGGTTTTTATTGTTCTCCTCACATCAGGTGCTTATAGTAATGAGTGAGCCTCCAGTCTGCATTTGAATAAAGATGAGCATAAAGCTTTTACAATGACTGCCCTTCAGTTTGCTGCTCAGGTTTTGTCCCTTTGCCTGTGTGGTTGTGCAATAAAACTGAGTTTTATTGTAGATCTTAAGTCCAATAAGGATAAAGAAAATTGGGGATGAGAAGAAGGATATAAAAATCGATGATGAAGCAATAAACAACAAAAACCCATCACATCAAATCATCAGTGAATTAACATCTGTAAATTCGCCTATTTTTTCTTCTTATCTGCTTTTGAGTCGGTATGTCTGCCAAGAAGCTGACGTGGACCCCCAAAACTTGTTTGTATGTGCGTTTGTGCCCCCTCTAATGGATTTAGCGATGTTGCCTCGGGGCTTGTGGCGTAAACTTGAGACAGATAATAATTCTCTTAATTTCTTTTTAACTACAGCACCATTACAGAAATGGCTTGTTATCGATCACATCTGCTCTGAGCATGTCGCAGCGTGTGTGTGTGTGTGTGTGTGATGCTCCTGTGTGTATACAATGACTGTTTTTAACTACTGACAATCACACAGAGTGCATCTTTCATAAGACTTTACAATGAAATAAAATGAAATTGCTTCTCTCAGTTTTAGTGCTGAAACAGTGAATAAATGAGACCTTTGAAAATTGTCTTTATAGTTGACTGCTGACAGGAATCATTCATAGAAGAATCAAATCTACTCGCATTCACTGGATAACAAGAAGAATGTGTGTGTGCTTGTTGAAAACTATCCTAAATGAGGAAGCTTCCTAAAGAAAACCAAAGCAAGCAACAAGGGGAAATTTGTACATTTAGCTTTTCAGGAAATGTTAAAACAGGCAGATATGAGGCAGAAAAAGTTTTGTTTGTGGAAAACTTACTGTTAACGTTTAATTAATTTGGGTCTACATTTAATGAAAATAAACTAAAGGGATGTTGCAGTCTTGTTTTGACCACTTAATGCAGTTTTTTTTTTGTTTTCTAAAAGTTTAAATATCCTTTTTTTGCATTTTTATATTTAGGACTTATAGTCAGGCATATAAAACCATTTCTATTCTGAAAGATTTTAAAGAAATGCTTCTATTTCGATGCTTTGGAATATCCTGTTGCTTAATGGGAAGTTTCTGTAGCCTGACACAGTTCTAGAGAAAATAAACACCTCCGTGGTTTCCAAACACTGAATTTGGGAAAAAATAAAATAGAATTAGGAGAAAAATATTCTAATTGTTTTCAAAGCATTTCATAATCTATCTTTGTTAGTTGCTAAAGGATTAATGTTTTGTTCTTGCAATGCACAAAGCTCTTTTTTATCAACAGTCAGTAAACCAGTAGTGATGGTATGAGGCAACACACTGTTGTTCTCTTACTCCATATGACAGAATTTATATACTTCATCAGCTCTTCCTTTTTTTGTTTTTAATAAAATATAACTCTCTCCACCTTGTTATGCACATTTATGTTGTTTTAGCATCATATAAACATTTATATCCATCTGATTCTTTTTAAGCAGTATGTTTGCAAAGTAAGTTTTATAAGACTCAAAGTGCCCCACGACCACAGTCTGACCTTATATTTACAAAATGAACAATGTTGCATTGCAATTGGTGTGTGCATTTGATTTTGTGTGTGTGTGAGAGAGAAAGAGAGTGATAGATCAGTACAAAGCAGTGTGACAATGAGAGAGCATAGTCTGCTGCAAGGTGTTTACTTTCTTATCAGATCAGATTCAGACCTCAGTCAGAAGTCTAATTTCCTCTTTTGCTGCATGACTGGACGTGTGTGTGTGTGTGTGTGTGATTCTTTTGCTGTGGCATCTGGATGCATGTGAAGGCCATAGCTGAGCTGTTTTCAAAGTATACATGTGCACACACCGTGATGCAACAGAGTTTCAGTCTCTTTGCATTTAGCAGCATTTAGCAGTCATGTGTGACGTGTGAAACTTTAAGTTGTGGATGTTACATTTTAATCCTCATGATTCCAAGCTTTCAGTGAGGTTAGTCAAAGTTGTATTGATACCATAACATTCCCCATGATGCTCCTGTTTTATCAGAAAGGCAATCCTGGAAGTTTTCAAGTTATAGCTCTTCTTAAACGTTATGGTTTGTTCACAATCTGTTTGTAATGTAAAAATGTGAACAGCATTGTTCAAACTGTGTTTTAGTGATCATCGGCATTAGGAGATTGCTGTCCAAAGTGTCTTTGACTAGATTTTTCTTTCAATATTATTATTCTTTGGAAGCTCTGAACCTGCAACTGTTGAACGTTTTAGGAGGACAACACCACATATCATCCCTCCTCCTCTCTGATTTTTCCTTTTTTTTGCTCGATTTCCAGTTTTCTTACATCGCTCTGAGGAAACGGAGCAAAGTAATTACTACCAGTGTGAGCACTAAGCCACCAATCTTTGATGTGCCAGAGTGTGTTTTGAGCCAGTGTTAATCTTTGTCAGTGTGAAGAAGAGCCGTGATAATACCTGATAGCACGCTCCGTAATGAGGGATTAAGGATTGAAACGGTGGAGGAGAGGTCAGTTCCATTGTGGTCACGCCGCTGTTGACCTGGAACATTTTCTTGTTTGAAGTCCGGACACTGCTTAACCTCGTCAGGTTGGGAATGAAACGGTGTGAGAGCATATGGTGGAAAATGTGCATCCTGAAGGAGCAGACCTCATCACCTGCGCTGGTTTTCTGCCTCGTGGTTTCCTTCTCAGGGGCAAACTTTGAGTGATTTGTAGGTAAAACCTTGGTGTTGTGGTCATCCAGTTTATTTACAGTTGTGATTGGATCACATTGAAAATTGATTTGTTTCTCTCAGGACAATCACTCACTTCACTGATGGCTAGCATGCTTTACGTAACTACTGGCTGGTTTTTGTGGTGGTAAGAAGTTGATTTGTTACCTTTTTGTAGAAAATGATTTGGTTTAGATGCACTGTGCGACACTGTGATCCCCAATCCAACAAGTCCCTATGGGCGCACTGTATTAGCCCAGTTTACAATTGGAATAAAGCTGGTATGAGTGTACAGCTGGAAGACTAAGCTAGACATTTTATTTGATTTTGTTTAACTTTAATGATGTCTTGTTTCTGAATTGGAGGTTCATTCTTAACCGTGGTAAAGTGCTTGCACTGTGTTTATGTTTAGCCTGACTCTGGAGCAGAAAGAACTGTGTCGGAGCCGACTGAAACTGCTGTCCTACCTGGACCGGCTGGCAACATATGAGGTAATAACAATCTCTCATGTCTCAATTTTTTTTTAAAGTTCCTTAAAAAATCCTAAATTAGATTAAGACATTCCTAGAAAATTAGTGATCAGATTAATACCAAGTTAAACAACCAATTTGCTAACATTTAATCAATTAATGCATTGGTTCCCAGCTTGAGGTGACTTCCCATCTGAGATCACCAGGTGGTTTGTGAGGCCTTCACTCTCTTCAGAGGCTGTAAAAAGTTCATTTGTGCATGTACAAAATCCTAAGTGGATAATCATGTGTCTGCATTTCCTCTACAAACTGTTGACCAGCTTTTTCACTGAAATCGAAATGACACACAGCTCGCAGTCAGACAACCAGAAGATGAAGGATTGTGATCAAGCACAATACTGTGGAAATAGAAGTACCAAACTGATTAGGTTTAAAATATGGAGCCACAATAATGGCCACTGCAGATGAAAGAGCGAGGTGGCCCTCTGATTTGCACACTGATTTACTAGACACATGAACTTCTGGAAGAAGCCAAGTCGTGTTTTATCGACATTGCCTGTGTGAGAGCACTTCAGCATTTGCTGTCTTTACTCAGTTTTTTTCCAATGTAATTCACTGTCAAAATAATAACTCCAAAGGATTACAAACAACAAGTCATTTGAGATTATTTTTCCACTCGGCACCATAAACCAACGTTCAGTGCTGGTTGGGAAAAAAAAAGCTCATGACATGATTTATAGTATGAAGCTCAATGTGGACAGAAGATGAGACTTTTTGTCCTTACAAAAGTAGTGACAATAAAGAGGATTATGCTTTTTATTCCTATGTGTCCATCCATGCATGTTGTATGCTGAGTAGAGGAGAGTGAAACTAAAAGGAAAAAAAAACCAAAAACTTTTTTTTACATTTTTTTTATGGCTACAAGCACAGGGACCTGTGGGAATATGAAGAAAAAAGAATTAATAGCTGGTCACAAATTTTCTTTTCTTTAAAACAAACAACTAATAAAAAAAAGTAGTTAGTGGAATGCCAATTTTCTTCCAAATACCAAACCGATTAATAAATTAAATTAAAACGACATTAATTTGCATGTTAAAGTAAAAAAAAGGGGGAAATATCAGATCAGAATATTCTTGCAAAAATCAGTGGATGCACGTTATTATTCTCATTGCAAAATCAAACAAAAGAAAAGCCAAAGTGGTGGTTCTATCTGATCATTATGTAAAATGTTGCATTGACTGGTCCAGTCAGTAGCGAGCGTACTGGGTCGGCTCTGAGTGGATTGGTTTCTGGACTTTGTACATCCGTAGGACTTGTGACCCTATGAAGCGCCACTAATTACAATTAAAAACAAAACAAAGTTATAACTTCATTCATGCTTTTAAATTTAATGCATGTGTTCATGTGGCATTCAAACAACTGTCATGTTTTATTAAAAACATTATATATTGCTTGGTTGCTTCCCCAACGGTGAACTAATGCTTTTCTCTTTTCACATCCAATCTCCTCAAAGCAGAAACACGTTCCTCATCTGCCCTCATCCCATACTTTCTCTAAGCTCCTCTCATGTCTTTGGAAATAAAGAACGATTTAAGATATTTCTGTAAAAAGACATTTTAAAGATGTAAATACAAGAATTAAAGCTCTGGTTATCAGCTGCGATGTTGATCACCTGTTTTAACATAAGGAAATATTTATTATTAATACGTTATATATTTATTTAACACATTATTGATAGGCCTCAAATATAAGCACTTCAGTGCAGCCAAGATTCATGCTTGAATTGGAACTTTACTCTTGCAACAAAATGCATAAAATCCTGGATTTTATATTGACTGAATAATGTTAACACGCACACCCTTTTTTATCCACAGTAAATCACAGACGAACAGGGTCTCACTTCCTTCCATGCAGGAGGGGAAAGATGAGATTTTTGCCTTGCTAGATATTCAGCTCAGACAGAATGACGTCTCTCTCTTTACTCTGACATTGTCATGGTAACTGCAGTACTCGTCAGATTCCTTTTGCCCCAATCCATTTTCGCTGGCTGTCTATGAATATGATATTAGGGTTTTTATCATCCCGACTTGGGCTGGCTCTGTCTGCATACGATCCATTCAAAGGCTATCCATCAGGCACACACATCGTCATGCACTCTTGGATGTGGTTGCACACACACACACCAACTCTGGATGGAAAGATGCTACAGAGATTTTATACCCATAGATAAATCCCTCTAGCTAAAGGCCAAAACAACAAATGTTCCTTCCTGACATATGCACACACACTCCCAGCTTCTTCAGATCCTTCTAACTAAAAGGACAAGACAGCTGTAAGCTTGAAAGTTAAATAGCATCTCTGTTGACTTTGTCTTAGTGCATGCATTTGCAGGCTCATCTTCCTCTACCTCTGTTTCTCTCATCCTATGTTAGAATTTCAACCCATAACATTTATTTTAGAAGTTAACCCTCTGCTTGATCTTCTTTTTGTGACATATTCATCCTTTTTTGTTTATCCTGTCTCTCTTCTTTTCCTCTCACTTTAAACTTTCCAGGAGATACTTGGTGGGCCCCATGCAGCAGAGCAAAAATATGATGCCGAGTTCTTCAAGAAGTTCCGAAGTCAAAATATTGTCTTGTCAGCAAGAAACTACGCCAGGGTAACATTAGCTTTCCACTTTCTTTCAGTCTCTTCCCAGTCTTTCACAAACTACCTCTTCATTTTAGCTGCATGCATTTAGTGTCAGTAAAATACAAAATAAGTGATCACATTTACCTTTGTGTGACTTCTTCCTTAGACTATTCTTTAGAACCAATTTATTTTAAAACTGTGTCATTAGTGTGTCTTTGTGTCTGACTGTAATGTATTCATGTGTTTTGGGGGGATTTGGTCACATGGGGAGTCATTTCACCATTGAAAATCACACAAGTATTAGTTTTAATACCTCTGTTACATGCTTTGCGTGCCTGCAGGAGAGCAATGTGCAGGCTCTGGATATTCTCTTCACCTATCATGGAGCAGATCTCCTACAGCATCGGCTCGCTCTCCTTTACAACTTCCCAGAAACCACCTCTCCTCATGAGTACACCGTCTTGCTGCCTGAAGCCTGGTGAGACACACAAGATACTCGCATGCATATAGATGCAAATAAATAAAGGGACAAAGTAGATCAGCTGCAAACATAATGTACTGGCTTTTCAGTGTGGCTTGTTTTTTAGCCCTGATTGTTGACAGTTTATTTCTTGATAAGTTTGCCGTTATTTACAACTCAAATGTAATAAAACGCTTTGCAGAAGGAAATAAATTAATTAATGCAGATAAAAAGAGCACATCCCTGAAGGACGGCAGTGCCAATAAAAACCTTTGCATGATTCTACATTTTTCTGTTATTCTCCTAAATGCTGTGCGACTTCTGTTGCTGGGATTTCAACTTAAAGATTTTTGATCCTGAAGTTTATTAGGGAAGAGTAGGGGGTATAAGGTAGCTGTAATAAAACAGTCTGCATTTTTAAGGACTTAATATAATGTATATTTAATCTTGAAACGCAACACAACTTTTTCCCGTGTGAAAAAATGACAGTATAATTATAATCTTAACAAGAGTGTGCAGCCTGTCTTAGTGTGCATCTCATATTTCCTTCTCATGTTGTATTGCCAACAGCGCTGAGTGTGTTTCCTTGTCTCTGTTGCAAGTCTCTGTTGAATTTAGGGGTGTTTTTAGCTTTTCCTCCAATGAATAAATCACACTCTTCAATTAAAAAGACTCCCACAAAGAGAGGGATAAGGTTAGACTCAAATTGGTTTGTTTTATCTGGAACGGAGGGACTTATTAGGCTTGCATAAATGCTGCACTTTAAGTTTCACTTTTTGTATTTTGACTGTTTTGATTTGATTTGTGCCACTGCTGATTGAACTCCATACACACTGCGTTAGCTGTAAAATACACCTTTAAGCCAATTACTAAACTTTGACATCACTTAAGTAAAAATGTGAATTTATTCAGTGACGTAAGCTATTGCCAGGTGAAACTCAAGGCCAGCTTGATGTTTGTTTTTCATATTAACTGTCAAGCTGTGGTTGCAAGATACTTAATAATACACTGAAGTCTAATCTAAGGTAAAAGCTTACATGTGCAAAAAATGCACACTAAAACATATCAGATGTTATCCAGGTAAATAATATATAACATTGATTGCATTTTTTGCTGTGACTCTGAGAGAAGCAATTAAAACTCATTAGGAGATGCAAAAATGGCATTCACACAGTGGTTCATGCTGAATTCACAAGGTTCCCATTAAAGACAGTGTTGCAAAAATAAACCTAAGAAAACAAGGAGACACAGTTGCACCTCTGGAATGCAGCAGTCTCTCATTATTGTACTTTTTAAAGGAAAATTGCCCTAAAGTGGAATAACACCTTTGCAGGAGCTCGCACCTCAAGGTCTCTCTTCCATGTTCTTCACACCTTCACGCAGCAGGAGTCTTTCTGCCCCGTTCAAAGCACACACCTACAGACGTGAGGTTTCTGCCGCTGCAGATGTGTAGACACAGAGGAAAGGGACCTAATTGCCAGTTATATATTTACGTTGAAATACTGTAATGGAGGTGGGTGGCTTCAGGGTGGGCATGTGAGGAGACTGTTTTTAGATTAAAGAAATTATTCTTCACCTTTTTATGCGTTTCACGAGTAGAAATGACAGAAGAGATGTACTAATGGGTGCAACCACCTCCACTTTTGTTCACCTTTACCCTTTATGTCTGATACTTTTCTTCTCACCCTTCGCCACTTCACTTAAATGTCTGTATTCTCTCTCCTAACGTCAAATATAGTCAAATACCACATGTAGGTTTTCCAAAGAAACATGTTTAAAAGGGCAGAATCAGCTAGAGCCATGACCTGTGCTATATGGGAATAATAGTTTCATTGTTTCCTCCTATACACACACACTTCTCAGCAGCCCCCTTTTATTAGCCATGTCTGAGTTTGTATGGAGGTCAGGCGATTGTGGCTCTGCAGTGAGCATCCATCATGGCACTGCCGCTGTGGGGCAGTTTCCTATTTCCTCAGCTTGTGAGCACCAACTGCTGCTCCAACAACACTTCCTCTCACATTGCAGCAGACTGAGCTCGCTCGCACCATCTGTTTGGAGCTCACAGTGTATACAAAAGTCTTGCTTCACTGGAATAGAATGGAGATGCAGTATTTTTCTGTTGTATTGATCAGTTCTGCATGGGGGACCTGTAGGCTTGATGAAGCACGGAAAGAGTTTGCATTTGGTTGAAGTCTTTGCCTGTAGTTGAAAAAAGGTTGACCCAGTGGAAACGAAAAACGGTAGCTCCAGGTTTGCTTTGGATCTCCTTTTTTCTCTTGCTTCTCTGCCTCTGTGGTGTGAAGTGGATCAGGGATGAGGGTGCAGAATAATTTATTCCTCCTATTAATATCCAAGTGCCCTCACCAATATTTACTCCACACTCTCTGACTTGACTGTCTTTATTGAGCAATGAGTACCAGGGAGCAAAAGGGGAAAATAAAAACTGAAAAGGAAAGGGCTTAACTTTATCTAGAACTTATCAATCTCTGTCCGTTCTTGCAAGTTGACATGCATCCCAGCATCAACTTAGTTTTCATACATTTTTGTGATTGGACAGAGTTTGTGGCTGTGCTTAAAAAAAAAGACTGCAGCAGCACGTGTGCACTCAGCTTGTAACTGCACCAAAGATGTCGATGATTTGTAGCCCACACTATCTGAGCTTTGCACCCCTGCTTCATGTTTTCTGTTCACAAATGAATACATTACATGGAAATAAAAAGCACTTCTTCTGGAAAAATACAAGATAGCATTTGTTTACAGTTATGTGGATGCATTCATGTACTTTTTGTTGTGTGAATGTTCGTGTCTCAGATGTCCCGGCAAATACACGCGAGGTTACAGAGCCATTCTTCATGTTTGTTGCTTTTCTGCTGTGTTTCTCATTTATCTTCTTCAGAACTGTCACACTCAAGGAGACTAAGAAGAAGTAAAGCTCAGTACCAGCATAGTTTATAGAAAATTCCTTGCTTTTAACAACCGAGGCATGAGCTCAGGCTCTTTTCACAAGTTCTTTGACTTGTTTATTGTCATGATTTTGTGTTTTGCTTTCTCCTCTTTCTTTCCCTATTACATTTGGCTGTTTCCATTTCCCATACATTGCTAGCTCTTGAGTTTCTGTAGTTTATGGCCATATTTAGTTTCAGACAGTAAATGCCTTTGGTGATTTATCAGGTGAGTGAGAAGGTGCGGTGTGGGTGCTGTTCAGTTTTTGATTTCTGGCAAGTAATTGGCCCTTGTTCAGAAATGTGATATGTCTTCTGATATATTTGCACGTGTGTATGCTTTTTCTTTAATTATGCTGCTTCTTTTTTCCTTTATTTTTCTCCTCTACAGCCTCGATGACCGAGGTGAGTTGGTGTTGATTCCATGGGATGAGCAAAGGCACAGAGAGATGGACTGGTGCGAGACAAAGCAGTGCAGGTAATTAGTTCACATAAACCCTGAATACATTTTTAGCACGATACATAAAAGATTATTAAATCTAGTAGTTAGACAAAATTGACTTAATATATCATGTTAAATTCCATTATTCCTGACCTGTAGGAAAGCCTCTAGCTGTACAGAATAGTTAAAATTCCTCCTCCACGGAGGCCAGACGCTTGTTGGCATCATCATGTAAAACAAAACATGACACGCTATTATCCAAATGTTAAACAGTCATAACTGACTAACATCAAATCTTATTTGCCTGCTACTGTCTGGAGGACAACTTCACATTTGTTGTAATGTTGTTGTATTCTATTCCAGAAAATGGAGTAAATTTCACTAATATTGAAGCTACTGCAGACTTTTTGATATCTTTTGTTCCCTTATGTGGTTTTGTTCTGTTCTCTTTATCTTTCTCTTCCCCTTGTCTTACTCCTCCTCCATTACAACAAATTATAGACTTTTCTAAATAATTATTACCCAACGTACCCACACTCTTACCTTTTATGGTTGTCTCATTAGGAGCCCATGAATATGTCATCTTTGTTTTCAGCCAAAGCTGGAAAATTTAAGAGCAGGGCGCTCTAAGTGGATGAATGGCATGTTTCTTTTAGACTATTTTCACTGACCGCAGCAAAGTAGCAACCAGCCTAATCAATCACTATTTGTTACCAAATAAAGAATAAGTTCCTAATTGCGCATGGGCTTTTGTTAATATATCTTTACATAAAGTTTTTTTGAAACCCTGCAGGTTTTGTGCAGAAAGATGACTTTGGCTGCATAAATGATGAATTTCGGACAGAAAACATACACTTTTTTATGTTTTATTTTTAGGAAAATATGGAATAGCACCAAAAAAATTTTTGGACCTATCTTCTATCTTTGAATGAGTGTAATTAATAAAATGCACTCGTATCATTTTTCATCTATGACCTTTCTAGAGCGGTGCTGGATCAGAGCTTGTTTGATGATGATGGTTTCCTGTATGAGGAGGCTCCAGAGCTGTTGAGATTTCGTACAGCCACACCCTCCATCGAGCTGCTCACTGACTGGTACCAGAGCAGAGCCCAGGATATTGACTCCTGCTCCAGACAGGTATGAGCACTTGGGGTACCAGCCCACGCCACAGTGTTTGCTTTATAGTTGAAAAATGTCTGAGCTACTGAGTTTCTCTACCAAAATGAGTAACATTCATATCTTAACTTGGCTTTATTGGAAAAGCTGTAAACACTTGTTTCTTCTGGTTAGGACATCTGCTAGTCTCCTTAGTGGCTGTAGCTCAGGAGGACATCCTCCAACCGGAAGGTCGGTGGATGGAATCCAGGCTTACCCTGGCTACATGCCTAAGTGTCCTTGGAGAAGACACTAAACCCTGCATTACCCCCCAATGTGCCAGTCGGGGTATATGTGAATGGGTGACTGTGTCTTGTAGTGTAAAGCCTTTTGAGTAGTATTTTTGGAAAAATACAAGTCCTTTTTAGTCATTTGGGGGCCTCAAGTAAAACTGCTTCCATTCAATTCAGTTTCTTTTGTTTAGCACCACTCACAACAAGGTCATCTCGGGGCACTTTACAGACACCTAGCTTAGAAAAACCAACAGTGTATAGAATCTGAATCCAAGCATGCACGAGAGGAGAGGGGGTGCATAATCACACAGCATATGTTATCAGTATGTTAGTTTGTAGAGCTTTTATCAGGGGTCGGCAACCTTTAACACTCAAGGAGCCATATTGACCCGGTTTCCATGAAAAGACAACACTGGAAGCTGCAAACACACCAGTGTCTCATCTTTTTTGGCATATGATACAGGCATCAAATTCAAAATGAGCTGGTGTTGCCAATAAAACAGTTTGACCATTAACTGTATTGTCTTTTGTAGTGTATTGAATACCGTTTGCAAATGATTTGCAAATCATTGTATTTTGTTTTTATTTTTATTTACAAAATGAAATTTGATTTACACTTTACACATTGTTGCAACTTGATTGGAATTGGATTTGTAAAGGGGAGAGGCTTTTTTCTGTGTGTGTGCTGAAAGCGGGTGGAGAGAGCTGGCATTTGGCTGATGGTAGCCTTGGTAGGAGATTCCAGATTCCTTTCTTTGTTTGTGCATACGACCCACAGTAACCTGTGTCTTCGTTTTATTAAACTGTTAACACCGGATCACACTTTGCCATTCTTGATGACAGCAAGGCTATGATATTTGTATCTTTAAACATAGTAGGACTTGATGGTTATCGAGCATGAGGTTGCTCTGTGCCTACGTGTGTGTGCATGTGGTGGGAGCAGCAGCTCTTTTTCAGATTTTAACAGCCACGTAGTTTATTATCCATCTTTACTGGTGCATCTCAGTTTGTGACTGGAAGCTGAGAACAGCTGGCTACCATGGTGACAACTTGTTTTCATGAAGCTTTTCTAGTTTTGAACAATGATTGTTGTTGCTCTCACATTTTGCTTTGTTGTAGTTGCCCCTCATTTTTTATTTTGTTCCTCCAAAGAGCCAAAAGCATCTTCAGCAGTAGATCTCCTGCTTTTTTAAGGACATTCAGTATCCACTCCACAATGGCTGCTTTTCACTCGTTTTCAGTCCCACCCTTGCACCTGACTAAGCTCTTCAGCATTGACCTCTGAGTCATTAAAAAAATTATGTTAAAGGTGACTGTATTGAATATTGTTTCTCAAGCTTTTTGGATTTCTATAAACTCTTAATGTGTTTCCATTTATGTTTGTAAATGGTTGCACAACACTGTGCTTGCTCCTTGTAAATTACATAAATCAAATGAGGAATTTTGCCATTGGGATGAAGCATATTACCTGGTCCTTCAGATTTATCAATAAGGAATTTGGGAAAAGGGTATTTTTGTGTCATAGTTCTGCTGACTGTGTGGACCATAGGGCTAAGCCATTGTTCCTGGTTAATGTGCTATCCGACCCTGTACTGAGTTACAGTGCATGCACCATCTGACTCCAAGTCTCTGTATGTTCTTAAAATTATTTACTTTAATGTGCACAAGGTGGATTTGATCAGGATTTGGGGTTAAATCAACCGATTGTGTTGTAATTTCTGAAAACAGCTGACCACATCTATTGCTAGTGAAGATATTTATGTAACTGCTTGTTATGTTTATTGAACTGACAAACCTAAGAAACTTGTCATCCTGTCTGAAACTTTATGCAAACCGCTGGCACTTTTGGGACTTTGTGCTGTTGGGTACTGCCACTCCTCATTTGTCTTAAATGAAGCATTAAAATCTTTTAAACACATTTTATTTAAGGAGAATTTTAGTGAACTTGTGTTAGAGGAAAAATTATTATTAATTAACCTCAGCTGATCGAACGCAGAAATCAGTAAACAGGAGACGTAATTTCT
>JBAMHV010000024.1:9072987-9084506 GCA_037177535.1 Pseudomugil gertrudae
TCGAATAGTGTTAAAGCACTTTGAGTGCACTGATGTGTAGAAAAGCGCTATACAAGTACAAGACCATTTACCATTTAACAAGGGATAAAACAACTTAATGTTCATGTTTAAGCTTTATATTAACAATCAGTGGTTTGACTGGTGTCTTACTCATGAGGACTCAAATAATTGGAGATGTACATTACTGGTCCAGAGAGTATCGAACCTGTTCTTCAGCTGTTCCAACCAGTCACCAAACCTGCTGAATTTATTGAGCACAGTTTATCTGCCAAGTAAAGAAGCCTGTTTGTGAAAACACCTGTTCTAAATGTACAGGTAGACCAAAAACATGGCAGGACGATTACTTTATGGTATCTGAATTATACACCTCTGCAAATAATGTAGCACAAATTAGAAACAGAAATTCCAGCCAAGAGCAAATGTGTGTGGTTTACTCAATGAATATGGGAGTTCTCTGACCATGTCTGTGAATAACTTCACAGATGCCCATATATCCTTTCTACAACAAGCTCTATGACTAAATAATTATTTGCTGCAGTGCAAAGACTGGGTATATTATGTAAGTTTCAAAGCTGCACTTTGATTTGTTATTTTAGCTTTTATTAAACAAGAAGTACTTTGCAGTATCTTACAAAGGTTTAACTATGCTTGATGTAACAACAAACTTATGTCACATAACCTGCTTTCTGGAACAGGGCTCTGCTCAACAACAATAACTTATCAAACCAACACATAACTGGGTGTTCCTTAAGCATTTATTTGGTGTTTGATACGCTTCTGATTTCCATTTTGAGATTTTTATTTTGGAGAAGCAGTCGATTGTCCCTCGTCTGGATCTGAATTGTCTTTAAGCAATTGTTTATCCTCTTCAGCCTTTTCATCTGGCAGTCTGGCCTGGTCAGAGTTGGCTGTAGATGTGGATTGTCTTCAGTCTTCAGTTGGTTTTTCATAAGATACCCATGGACTCTCCAGTATCTGCATGATTGTAAGCCGCTGTTCCACAACAGGATGCAGAATGCAATGGATGATGTTTTTCACTTCAGATAAAACGGGTGGATTATCTGGGAAGTTGATCCGATGTTCCGTTTGTGATTTTATCATCTTTGTGATGTTAGTGGTACTGAAAGGCATGGATGCATAGAGCATCTTGTACAACACAACACCCAGACTCCAAACATCAGACACTTTTGGGTTGTACGGACACTTTTTCAGTATCTCAGGTGCTGCGTAGGACAAAGTTTCACTAAGCACCATCTGACCATCTGTATAAGTGAGTGACTTGCTGAAGCTAAAGTCACAAACCTTAAGGTTCAACTCAGCGTCCAGTAGTAAGTTTTCACATTTAAAATCCCTGTGGGCCACATTCATGTCATGAAGATATTGGACCGCCAGGCACAACTGTTTAAAAAGTCTGCAGCTCAGTTGTTCCGTTAAGGGTCCTCTGAGTTTTTCCAGATCTCCTTTGGAGCAATTCTCCATGACCATATAAACCTAAAGATTTAGAAGTAAACAAAATGTTGTATATGTCACAGAAAATGTCTATCAAAGATCAATCAACTACCATTGTCCTGAATAAAATAAATGTTAGTATTGACATCC
Source organism: Pseudomugil gertrudae (assembly GCA_037177535.1). Taxonomy (NCBI): domain Eukaryota; kingdom Metazoa; phylum Chordata; class Actinopteri; order Atheriniformes; family Pseudomugilidae; genus Pseudomugil; species Pseudomugil gertrudae. The sequence goes on from JBAMHV010000024.1 coordinate 9,074,587, forward strand.
AGTATTTAATTAACAAGAGAATCATCCCAAAGGGATCATTAAAGTTAAGTTCAAGTCTAAGTAGTTGGTGAGAAATTCTAGTAGTTTATTATATAGATTTATATGGATTTATGTGAGAATGGTAAATGGAGTCATGCTTATATAGCGCTTTTCCAGTCTTATCAACCACTCAAAGTGCTTTATAGTCACATTCACCCATTCACACACACTCACACCCCAATAGGCACATCGGGGGGCTAATTGGGAGTTCAGTGTCTTGCCCAAGGACACTTCAGCATGTAGTCAGGGGAAGCCTGGAAATGAACTCCCAACCTTCCAGTTGAAAGAAAACTGCTCTTCCACCTGAGCTACAGCTGCCCCCATCAGCTGTATGGGATATATTCTATCTTGAATATAGGTATGAATATTTGTGTACATGCATGTATGTGCAAATACTATATATGTAAAGACTAGCTCATAAACTTTTGCATACAGGTATGTATTGTTGTGCATATGTAAAATAAATGGTGTCTGTATTTAACTCTATGATCCCAGGAACAATAACTGCAGCTAGTTTCTGCCATCTAATGGGGATCCAAACAAAGTTTGTTAAATAAAGATTTCATGTCTGTTTGGCCTTTTATGAGAACTCTTGAAGAATACTAATTATCCACATTCAAATTGTATTTTTTTTATTATAAAAAATATACAGTGATATACTATTTTATCAGATAATACAGATAAAAAGTCCTCACATTCTCTGAATTTATCAACATAAATTTTACTCCATTCTTTAATGTCTGCACTGTTTTGAGTTTGGTTTGTGGCACAAAAGCCTTAACAAACTGTAAACAATCAATCATTATAAAAGAGACATATTAAAACATATGAGGAGCTCTTACCACGCCTTTTACGTGATTCAAAGATTTCATGAGTCCTGATAATATTGGGGTGTTTCAAAGATTTTATAATCTTTTTTCTGTGACACAAAAACTTCTCTTTGTTAAAAGAATCAACATTTTTAATGTAGATTATTTTTATGGCAATCAATTTCCTTATCCGACTTGAGTATGCTTTCACAACTTTGCCGAACGAGCCTATTCCAAGTGTGCACTCATATGTATAAAGATGACGCTTCATAAAAGTCTTATTCATGTTGAATAAGGAATTAGTGGAAATAAATCTACTCCAAAGTTAGTCAAGTAATCCCAAAAGTGAAAGAGTCACAACTTTTTGATATTGTGTTGTAGAAGCACAAGATTTTGCTACATTACAACATTCTTAAAGGGGACATTTCATGCAAAATGCACTTTTTTAGCCCTTAAATGCACTACACAAAACTACTCACACAAAGAAATAAAATAAGAAAAGGAAAACAACCTTTAGAGGTCAGAACTTTAGCTTTTAGTGTAAATGTTTAACATGAATCTATTTCTTTACTTTTATTGAAAGTATGTCTTGAAAAAATATACAAATATTAAATAAGATATTTAATAAAATATTAAATATAGTTCAAATGTGTCCAATAAATGGAGACAAAAAGCATCCATAATTTATGCATATTTATATTATAAATTTCAAAATGTGTCAGTTTTAAAAACCATGAAAGATTTTAATTTATACAACATACGATATAATAAATTGGCAGTGCTCATACTAAGAAATATAGTTTTTATTTATTTATTACATGTATTTATGAAAAGTATTATTTATTTAGGTTTTTACAAACATGGAGTAGAAGCATAGTAAAAGGTAAAGAAAGGGTAAAATATCTACTGAAGTTTGTACAAGAAGAAAATGGATTAAAGAGTGGAAGACAGCCGTAATCCAGGTGGGAGTGAAATCTTTAGGAGCTGTTAGATTAGATTCACAATCTCATGGGCAGCAGCCATAGCCAGAGGAGGTTTGTATAACTAAAGATAATGATAAATGAATAAATGTAAAATAAAAAAGTGATCACAACAGCTACACAGTGCTGATCATGGCCTATTCTGGACCTGCTTTTAATTAAAAAACACCAAAACTTTTTATATTCATTAAAAGGCACCATATCAGAGGAAGCTGAGGTGCACTAAACCAGTGGAAGAGTTGCTGAAAGGGACACACTAAAGATAAGATTGACACGACTCAGAAGCAGAAGCTTGAAAAAGCACGGCCCCAGAAGGAAAAGAGAAAATGAGATAGGGGTTGACATGGCAGCATTCCCTGACAAGGTTGTGTATAACAAACACAAAAGAAGAGAGGCCATATGACAGATGTTGAGATAAAAAGTCATATCACAGAAAGGGCTATCTATGTGAAAGAATCACCAGTTATATGGGGGGTGAGAGGGCACAAAATAAAGGATATTAAAGAAAAGTAGTTTTTGTGTTGGCAACATAATGGCACAAAATGAGAGGGTGCCATTTGATGAGCAGAGATGGGGGACAGAGGGGAAGCTGGGCAGCAGGAAAGGTAGAGGGTCAAGCTTGGAGTTCAAATGGAGGACAACTTCAGTGAGTGTTTCAGAGGTCTGTTAGGAGGCGAGGAGAAAGAAGAGAGGAGGATGGAAATTGAACAGATATGAAGAGAATTTGTGAAAATGATGTCTGAAAGAGAGGGGTTGAGATTGGACAGGGATGAGAGACAAAGAAGACTCCAATTGAGTTGGAAAATTACAGCTAAGGCTCTGTGAAATCCGCTGGGGTGATGAGACGGTGCCGACACAGAGGCAGGGAGAGTGAAAGAGACAGAGGATAATAGTTGTTATAGCACTGTCAATGATGAGAGGAGGTGGCGGGAGAGGAGTTCATAATTAAAAAGTGAGATTTTAACATCTGAATTGTTTGTAGCTAGCTGTGGGATCTGCCTCTGGAGAGCAGGGAGGGACAGAAAGGATAGGGAGGATCTCTACTCATTATAATCAATACACTTCTCTCTGTTGTCTAATTGCTACAGCTAAGATCCGAAGTGCTTTGCATTCATTCATGTTTACAACAGTGTATATTTTGCAAGTGAATGCTTGTAATTCTTTATTCAGTTAGAAAAGTGTTGAGGAAAGCAGAAGATGTTTCTGTGCATGTGTATAAAATGGAGGCAGACCGAAAGAGTAAAAGGTGGAAGTGATAGCAATCATCACCCAGGACGCAGTGGCATCTGCTATTGACTGGCTAACATCCACAGGTGGCTGAGCATTGATTAGCTGGGTGTGCTGCCAGTGTATAGGTGGTCACACATTGATTCGTTGCTCTTCTGGATGGAATTTTATTGATTACAGCAGCACAAAACCAAAATCTATCTGTTTTATTTTAGAAAGACCAGTGATTGGATATTAGTGAAGACTGATGGGTCCATTTTTTTTTTTACTGGAATTGGTAGTGATATTGTTGCATCCCCATCTCTCAGTTTGGTAATTTTTTTATTTTATTTTATTGACTTGGCACATTTCTGCCAACACGTCATCATTTTCTTGCCCCTGAGGACGAAGGCTAGCACGTATGTTCTATTACATGCTTTAACTTTATTGGAATTTAAAAATGACATTTGTTAGACATGCAATAAATAAATAAATAAATCAGTGTGAAGTTTGAAGATTCCATAGCTTTTCTTGTTTCCGCTGCTAGCAGACAAAGGTTAAATGAAGCCATTTTTGTGAAATAGAAAATTATCAGAGGGAGGTGAACCGTTTTCTCCTCCTGTTTAGATGATAACGGACTCCATATAAAATGCTGGCAATTTAAAAACATGGACTCCCAGTGCCATGCAGTGTTGATAAATTGTATGCTAGCTTTAACCTTTGTGTATGTATTGCTTTTATTTACCTGCTGTATTAGACGTTGGATTAGGTTTTTACATTTTAGGATGTGCCTTAATTTCCTGACAAGATTAAGAAAAGGAGCTTTATACATCCATCACCTCTTCGCATTAAATATGGAGTGAAATCTGACCACTTATTGTCTTTTTGGTATGTAATTTTTTAGTTGGTACATATGACTGGACTGTATCGTGACTTTGTTTAGGAAATAGCTGTTTAATAATTGGGTCACTGAGAATTGGTCTGTGTCAAATCCCCCAATCAAACTACTGGAGGAAAAAAACACAATTTTACTCAGGCAAACCTAAACATGATTATAAAAGATTTTGTAATATATTTTTCCAATGAATTTATTTAATTGATAACAGGAAAATCATGGTAATTTAGCTTTATGCAATGCTGGTCACACAAACATACATTCCCCTATAATCCTGTTATCTTACGGTAGATGTTTTTCCACCTTATGATGCAGTAAAGCAGTTTCTCCAGTTTGCTTATTGCTTCTCTTCTGTCATTTTCCTAATTTCCATTTCTCTCTGTTCATCAGGTGGACTGTGCCCTGTCACTGGTGCGTTTGGGGAAGGAGCGGGAGATCCCAGGCCTGGAGCACTTATGCGATGACTTAGTCACCATGGAAACACTTGTGTATGAGACATCATGTGAATTGAGCCTGACATTAAAAGATCTGCAGCAGCTCAGTGACATTGACAAACTCCGCCTGCTTATGAAAAATGTAAGTGACAGTTTTACATCAGGGCTTTTTATACTGGGATGATACATTTTGGTAACAGATGTAAAATTTTTATGCCACAAGATTGAGCGATTTCTGATTCAGTCTTTTGCAAGGGGTTAGAAATGGCCTTGTTACTTATTATTAATAATTATTAATTAAAGTATGTAATTGTCTTAATCTAAATAGTTTTCTTTCTTTAATTATTTTGACCAAAATGTTTAATAAACAAAGTGTTTACTGACCAAAAATGGCATACAGCCTTTAAAAAAAAAAAAGAAATTATTGCTGCATTTGGTGTTCCTGCAAATTTTATTCCCATTTAAATGTGAACATATCATGCAAAACCCACTTTTTTAGTCCTTACATACATGTTTTTGTGCATTTCTAAGTGTTTAGAAATGCATAACATGTAAATGTATTCCCTCCTTAAGCTGCGCATATATCTTTATTGTTTTGGTCCTATTTTTCAGTATGTTTAATTTTTGCTTCTCTCTATTACGTTTTTTTTTCTTTATCTATTACGTCCCAGTCTGCCAAATAAGGTCGTGGACTTCCTGGTTTCCGCGTTGACATTTATAGTAAACTTACCTCTGAAGACGCACCTCAGAACAGGGTTATAAGGTGTGTGTGGAGCGAGAATAAGTAGGAATTCAGACCAAAGCATTGCGGTTCTGCTTTATACAGACAATAAATGAATGATTTATATGTTAAATGAAAGGGTTTAAAAGCATGGTATATCTCCATTTTAAAGTACTTGAGCATCTGAAATTACTTTGAGAGAGTTATGGACGTCATTATAGATTTTCTTGGTATGATTATTGTCAAACCAATAAACCAAAAATTTTGATGGGTGCCATGCTGCCGTCGCCCCCTGTGACCAACTTGCCGTGATGGAGCCGCCCCGTTTGTGTGGTCGCCGTAAAAAGTCCTCGTGTGCGTGCGTGACTTGAACAAAGCGGCAGTTAGACGCATCCAGGTGACCTCTGGCCACCACTGGGGCCCTTGGCACCCCTGGCCACCACTTGAGGCCATCCCTGTTGACTGACTATTTTGGCCTTATTAATATAGTTGTTTAAAGAAGCACAGGGCACCCCAACCAAGTCTTCATCCCTGAGAGGAACATTTTAACCATATTAATAGTTCAAGTAAGTGGTGAAAACCAGTTGGGGCTGGCCACCCCTTGGCCTTTTCTTAGGACCATCCCTGTTAAAAATACTGTTGGTCAGAATGGTGAGGATTGTGATCAGATTTTCCCTCAATGTTTTATTGTGACTTTATAAAACAGAAAAGCAAAGAAAATGCCACTTTAGAGATACTGTTTTAATTATTTTGAAAGTAGGTTTTAGCTGTAAGCTGAGAATATAGTTTGTGCATTTGGGTAATAAATTTTCCTCTGATTTTAATTGTTGCTGTATGGATAATAAGTAACGTAATTTGGTAAAAAAGAAATTGTGCAGACAGAAACAAATAGCTTTTTTGGCTGACTTTGGAGTACAGTAAAATCCATTTTTCAAATAATTAGTCCATAATACCTGTCCAGATGTACACACTACATCAATTACTACTTGTACAAATAATATCAAGTTCTTTTACTGTGTACTTTTTATGTAATCTATTACTGAACCTCCTCTCTTTAGTTCTATATTTTGATGCCAACCTAATAAATTAATATATAAAAGAAGTAAAGTAACCAAGATGTCTTGGTCCAACTACCACATACATACAACCGCATCCTCTGTGGGGTAAATAAATGAAAAACATCTCACTCACTTTGACTTCCAGCTGTTCTTTTAGCCGAATCGCTGCTGTTTAACAAAAAATAAAGGAACGGTAGAAATAAAACACAATCACATAAATGTTTATGACCATTACACACTGATGATGCGCACAGACAATTAAAAGTTGATAGGATTGTGTTCCAACAGTAAAACTATCCATCATTAAAGAAGTAGATAGTTGTTTTTTCATCCGTATACTGTAACATTTAGGACGTATCACGTGAACGTGTCACCCGGTGAAGTGTTCCGGGCACGTCCCTGCGGGAGGAGATCTCAGGGAAGACCAAGGACAAGCTGGGGGAGTTATATCTCTCAGCTGGCCTGGGAATGCCTTGGTTTTCCCTGCAAATGAGCTGGCAAATGTGGCTGGGGAGAGGGAAGTCCAGGCTTCCCTTCTTAGACTGCTGCCCGAACCCAGATAGTGACAGAGGATGGATGGATCATTGTAGAATTAATTTTGACATCCCTAGAGTGAATATAATGTGTGCTGATTGCAACTCCTGTAGGCATCACAACAAAAGTTGCACAGCATGAAATGAATAAAGGGCCAGAAATGTCTTGAAAATTGCTGTCCATCTCTAGCCAGCGAGCCATGACAGCTATTCTTCTGCAGGTACTATGGTTACAAGTCTCCTTGGAGTACATGATATGAGCTGTCTTCTAAATTGTTGCTAATAACTGCCAGCTTTAGCCTATGAAGACCGCTGCCAGTAGGATCTGCCATAGAGGCAGGCAGCCAGCAAACATTGTTGACTGCACTAATACATGCTGTTTGACTGGAGCTCCTTTTGGGCTCTCTGTGTGAGTGTGTGCTTGTGTGTCTGTGGATGTTTACCAAACTTGCAAGATTAAATATTCCCCCCTCTTTTAGTGTCAGATGTCCTTCTTTTTCAGACACCAAAAAACAACGTAAAATGTGTGTGGGTGTGGAAGTTTGCGCATGGCATCCAAATATTCTATTTTATTTATTTTATTATTTCAGATCTTTTTTTGGTTTATTTTTCTGTCAACATTTTACTATCTAAACTCCATGAGTCAGGGGCTGTCACACGGTGGGTGCGCAGCCCTGCCTGAATTTCACATGCGTCTATGTAGACCATAGTCCTGCCCCGATACTGCAGCGATTATAGTTGAAGTTCAGGTTTAATTGCATGGCACAGTTTCATGGAAATGCAGATTGAAGTGCTCTGCAGAGTAAAAAAGGCTTTACAAAGAAAGCTTTGTAAACGTATCAAGTTAATTTGTCCACTGTGCACATGCACACAAATAATGTTTAGATATTTAAGTTATTCCTGATCACATAATACCATCAAGGAGAAATGTAATTAGACATGAATATATTCAGCAGCATAAACAGACCATAAATAAAAAGTAGAGTCATGATGAATTGCTGTGTCCTTAGCTGCATGAATAACATAGAGTACTTCAGCTGACAGTGGCCTTGATGTCAACATCATAGTCGGTGAAGGATTACACGAAGAGACGGAAGTCTAAATCCACCCTTAAATCACCCCAAATCTATAGAAGATCGTTTACATTCTTGAAATAGCAAAGAAAATAACCCAAAGCAAAGGTGTGGGTACACTTCAACACTTAATGACACACTCTTCGGAAAGTACCACAGCTTCTCTACTAGGTCTGAGAGATTCTCGAGCCATCTTGCAAGAACTTGAGCTTCTTTAAGTATGTGTATACTGTGTACGTAATCCTTTACAGAAAGGATTTTCTTTTCATTTTCAGCTGGTTCATAAAATCTTCACTATGGATAATTCCCATAATGAAGCTTTTAGATGTTTGAATTAACTTTTGAGGAAGAATTTTTTTTATGATGGCCACTTTAGTTTAAGTATCACTGCACATTCAGTGAGCGCTCAATCAATCTAATGGTCTGGGGATTTATCACATAGTGTTTGAAAATAATATATTATAGTGACGCGTGGGAGGAATCGATTAATTTGTAGTGATGTACAGAGTTGGCAACTTATTCTTTAAAGTAAACTTTTTAATGTTTGGATGAGTTATGCCTCATTGTGCAGAGATACGGTACACTAAAAGATGTAAGGTTGGTGTATAGAGGGGAGAGAGCGGGATGTACAAGACATCAGCTGGTCTCACACACAGGGCAGGCCTGAGGCATAGATGGTGTGCGAATATGGGGCGGGGGGGTGCAGTTAGCAGTGAGAAACTGCCAGTGTAGTGGTGAATGTTTTTGCTACAAGCTTGATATCACGTTTTCTAGTTACAGCAGAATCCTGCTTTATCACTGCTGGGTAAAGTGAAGAGAGTTCACCCCAAAGTTAGCTTTAGCCTCAGCCCAGGAGTAATCAACTCATGACAGCTTCCCATTCATTGTAAGGAGAAGCTGGCCCTAACGCCTCTTATCACTGGTCTGCTATACAGCGACAAATAAAAAGATTGAATCAGCATTTGAAGCTATCATTTTTTTTCATTGTTATTTTTCAGTACTTTAGAACTTAGTAGGAAATGTAGAAATGTTTATCACTAAACGTGTCTGGTATTTAGCCTATGCAACAGCTGACCCAGGGGGACTATCAGGTGTGCAGTATACGTGTACACATTGGTTTATTTAAGCTTCCTTAACCCTATTACACAGGAAACAAGTTTGTTTGTTTCTTTCTAATACCAGTCCAGCCCAGAACGCTATGTGAAAGATGCTTTCCAGTGGATGGTGCCATTCCTGCACCGCTGTGAAGGACAAAGAGAGTCTGCTGCCAAGTCTCTGCTCGCTGAGTACCTGGTCAGCCTGGCACAGCTTGACCTCACCCAGCCCGTAATCATTTTCCAGCACTCAAAACCTGACGTAAGTATCCCAACACACACACACACACACACACAAGGGTAGTTAGTGTCACACTTGGATAATCCCAAATGGAGCCAAAGGAAAATAAAATCATTCACACACACACACACAGGCTTTGTTGTGTGTGTGCGATGTCAGGGCCAATGTCATGGCCCTGCATTGTATATTTATGACAGCATGAGGGCACTGACAAGGACAGGCCTCTTGGCTATTACAAAACATGAATCACACAAACACAACCATTAAACGATAAAAATACCCAAACTGATGCAGTGCTTAAGTGTGTGTATGTAATAGTAGCTACACATTGAAGCAGACGCACACACTGACTCTTATGTCATCATTAGTGCCAGCAGAAGATCATTGGGGACCCAGACCAGCTGATGGAAGTCGCATTGGAGTGCATCTATAGCTGCGAGAGAGACAACCAGCTCGGCCTCTGTTATAAGATCCTGGAGTGTCTGCCGCAGAGGGGCTTTGGGTTAGACACACACAATTTTACACAAGCACACAAAGTCAAGTGGTCACATATCTTCCCCTCTGCAGATGACAAGACTGATTGTGATTTAGAAATGTAAACCATGTTGTCAGGATGGTAAAGCAATCTAATCCTACAGAATTACAATTGATCCCAATCCTACCACCACTCTCCAATGTGCGCAAAATAAAACCCCGAGGACCAAAGCAGGAGGAAGACAAACGACAATCAGTAGTACGACGTAGTCCAGGCCTGAGGGGGATGAAGTACAAGCAGGAGGAGGAAGTCCAAGCAGGAGGAGGATGAAGCACAAGCAGGAGGCGGATGGAGTACAAGCA
>JBAMHV010000024.1:9084606-9095841 GCA_037177535.1 Pseudomugil gertrudae
ACTTTGCAGGGGGGAAAGGGGGCCCAAACCTGCCACCACTCTTTTTCCAGCCCCCCCCCCCCCCCCCCCCCCCCCCCCAATTCTCTTCAGACTTATAAATAAACCCAAACAAGCACTTCTGCTTCTCCTTTTCCCTCCCTTTACACCTCTGTTTTTCCCTTCCTTCTCTTATAGGCTCCGGTTAGCCATGCAGCATTTCCTACCTTTTTACTGTTGTGTTCTTTCTTCTTCTACTTTTTTTTTTCTTTAACACATTTTATTTCATGGTGGACGGGAACCTGTTTTGCAAATCCCCTGTGATGCTAAGTGAGGTTGCAGAGCATTAAAGGTGACTGAATGTTAATTAAACATGCAGAGAATAAAAGAAGATCTGTAAGATGTCACAATAGCTTAAATACATATTATATGACCAAATCAACCATAATTGCACATTGCAATTCTAATAAATGTTCTGTTTTTCTCTTATCGTATAGCTGCATGGGAGCAATCTTAAACTTTTGAACTGCAGCTGTTGCTTTTTTTTTATCTGGCTCATTTTAGTTGCACTGTGGTGTACCCATGCTGAGATTGAATGCTTTTCCCCTGCAGACTCACAGTGGGAGATAACTGTACTGAAACAAGATATTGTAGTAGAATTGGTTGGGAACAGGGCTCCTCTAAACCGAGGTGTATTGTTGTACTAAACGGAACAAGTCTACTACAGGTGTCCTTTTTTATGCATCTGTAGTGATGACAACTGTGACTGCAGGCATGTTATAGGATTGTCCTTCAGAGGTTCATGTACAATAGATGTCAGGAGAGCCTTGAGGGGCCATCCTAAAAGTGTTCACTAGGTCTTAGTGATGGGCTGGTGTAAGTTTGACTTAGTAAAACATAGATGTGTCTGTAATACTAGAATAAATGTGCTAATATTGACCAAATTTAACACAAATGTGTGGAATGTAAATGCAAAAAGGAGGACATGCACACTTTGAGCACGTGCTGCTGTCACTGAGTGCAAAATGGCTTAAATTCACTCACAAATGATAGCTGACTAAGATTGGCAGCCATTACTGTATTGGACCTGATTTAATTTTGATTCATTTCAGTATTGATTAATTGTAAGATAGTTATTGCTCAACTTGTCTTGAGCATTAAAACCATTTATATGACCGCCCAAATCGGATATCTGGTATTAATCACCATGTCTCATTCACTTCTGAAACACAGTATAAAAGATAATTGATTATGTTTACCTGTCAAATATTGTATTTATTTCAGAATGCGTGTATGGTGACATCACTTCCTGTCTTAAAACAGGCAGTGTTTGTTAAACATGGAGGAGCTGATGCCAACACACTCTTGGCTTTGGCTTTTAATGTGAAAGGTAAAAAGCTGATAAATAGTTTACAGGTGGAAACGATCCAGTGGTGACTGTGAAAATGTGAGTTTGGCATTATTCTACTGAGCTAAGCTCATTTCTGACATTCTGGTAACTTGTTCCATCTGTGAACATAAAACCCATTTGTGTTCTTTATTTATGAGGACTGGTAGTTTTCCATTTTTATACATGTTGGATGATGGGAAACAGTTATCATAAGTGCCATTTTAAAATTAGAATTTGGCATTATCCTATTGAGAGAGACGGGCAACATTTGTGTATCTATGCAGAGATCTTGCAGTACATCAGTAAGTCTCACAGGAAAAAGGTCACTGTTGTCAGAAAATGTAAAAAATGAGTGAATCATTATTGGATTAATTATTTTTGGATTTATATTCATTACATTTGCTATATTGGTGACATTGTTTTTATATGTTCAGATGCATAACAAGCTTTTTGGTGACAAAAGGGGTAGAACAGTGTTGGACATGTGATAAAAATATTCCATTTTTTCCCTCAGTGAATTAAAATAATAAAGTAATTCATTTTACTCACATCATGTAAAGGAATGAGTCCAGCTCTGCTTTATTCAATAAAAACAGAATGAAACGATGCATTCTCCTAATCGCTGTTCAATTGAACAGTTCAGTTAATCATAGGATTTTTTTTGCTTCATTTTGTTACCACATGATATAAAACATTCATAGATGCTACTTAGTAAATTAGCACAGTGCTGAGCCTGAAGAGGAAATGCAAGTATTTTTTTATTCCACTTATTGTATTGGTACTGTCAGGTTAAAGTGCGGTTACACTACTCTCAGCTTAACATCTCTGCATCTTTCTGATTTACTTGTCTGTAAAGCTCCTAACTTCACCTTTATGCCTACCTTGTTTTCGTAACACTGTTTAATTAAATCAAAATCTTCTCAGAGGGTCACAGCACATTCTTTTACTAAGAATGTGAAATGCAACAAACAAAGGATTAGATGGTGAGTCGGAGCAAAAGGATAAAGGAGAGAAATGTGTTAACAAGGAGAGATGGGTGGAAAATTCACATTTTTGTCTGTCTGTGCTTTTTTAAAAAAAAAAACACACTCCTTGACACACAATGATGCTCATAATAATAGGATTATTTTGTGTCGGTCGATACTCATATGGGAGATGGACCAGCCTGACCCAAAATGTTTTGCCTCAAAGCAAAGCATCATGGAGTTTTATTTTTGGTGTGGAATCAATACAATCACACCAACTCTGTTTTTGTGTGTTACAGGAAACAGACAGACATCACTGCATCTCTTCATGACCAGGTGGACCAACTTGAAAAGCACCTGAGGTAAGTCAAAGATTTGCAAATAATGTTTTATTTATATGTTCCTTCTTTTGTGTCCTCCCACCACCCTGTGCAACAGGAATGTGCAGGTTAGAACAAAGCAGCATCTACTTACAGGGTTTGAATCATAAGGATATGCTGCTTTTCCCTTTTTATCTAATAGCCTGAGTTGAAACTTGGGCTTAATGCTATTGTTTGAACTATACATCCACTTAATCCTCCCAGCTCTTTTGTCTCTGTTTGCAGGACATTTTAGAAAGTTGACAAAAGCAGACTCAAAGGTTTGTGAAGCGTTTGAGGAAATGTCACAGTGTAGCAGCACTTATTACTTTCCTTCTGCTTATGGGCTTGATGGAGAACCCCAGGAAGGAGGAGAGACAAGCATGCAGAGTCAACTCTCTCACTTAGTGAATATCAAAGGGTCATTGTCCATCCCAGGGGTTTGAAACACCCTCAGGCATTGTCTCTGTTGCAGGTCTTTTATTTTGCTTCCACCTTCTCCTCAGAATGAACTTCCAAACACAACAGTAGGGATGAGGAGGAGGGATGAAGAAAAACGATAAAGGCATGAGGAGGGCAGAAACCCAAAGGGAAAATGGATTAAGATGATGATGATGAGGAGGAGAGAACAGCAATGGGAAAACTCATGTTGAGACTCAATTTCTCCTTTACACATATTTACATGTAGGCATGCACAAACACACCTTGGGGAACTAGGAAAGTGTGTTCTTATGTATGCCACACTGAGACTGTGAGACTCACTCACACTTTGATGAATCAAGATGCAAATGCTAAGTGTGTGCTCCATGCACACCTCTAGTGTAAAATCTGCCTTCAGTTGCTGCCACTCACTGGTAGTTCACAGTAATATATGCACAGGCAACATGCAAACACCTCCCACAACACACACAAACACAAGGAAACATGAGCAAACACTGGCTTGTGAATTTCAGGGCTTGTTGTCTGTCTTCCTCTCACACACATGCAGTATAGGTACAGGCACACACACTTCCACACAGGTACCTGTTTACTATGTTAATGAGCTGCAGCCCAGACTCAACATCTGTAGCAGTGCGACCCTGCTGAGACTTGGGGTGGCTTGCTAATCCCTCATCAGCACCTACTTTCTCCTTTGGTCCCGAACCACAGCTTGCATCCACACGCTCCTCCAGGCACACAAACATACACTCATGTATAGGTGTTGCCTTTTTGACATGTGGTTTATCAACCTGCTCTTCTGTTTTGCACTGCGCTTACTCCATCTGCACTGGGTCTCGCAAATGATGCTGCTGCCAAAATAATGAACGGTTTAGATCTTAGCCATCCTCTGTCTTTCTCCTGTGGATTGTTCTGGATTTATGTTGCCAAATTAATGTTTCTCTGCTTTAGTGCTTCCTACTGTGTAACATACGGCTTCCACTTATCCTGTCTACTTTTTTTTTTTAACTAAAGCAACTTGTTGAAAAAATTTGTTGAAAAAATGTTTGTCCTTTTTTGGATCTTAGATAACTTATCTTACCCTAAAGTTAATTTAAAGGATTATATTGACATATTTGAGTAAAATTCTAAAGCTTTAACTCATTTGGTTTCTAAGTCATCTATTTAGTTTAAACTGAAGTTTTTTAGTCTTTTAAAAATGCACATTTAATTAAACCTTATTCTTTTTAAGTCTTACTAAATGTTTCATTTTTACTCAATTATGTTTATATTTGCACTGAACATCCACATCATGATGTTTAACTGCAGTTAAACAGTGATAGATGAGTGGTGTACAGTAATTAAACTGAAAATCCTCAATTAAAAAAGATATATTCTCAGAAAACCTCAAAAGTATCTTAACTAGATTTGGATGGAGTACACGACTAAACACACCTCTTTGTAATCACTATTGTAATTACAGTTAAGTGTGTCGCTATGTTGCTGTTATAATAAGCTGTGGAGCTTATGGAGAAGCCTAAAACGGTCTGATGATGGATCGATCACATTGCAAGTCAACAGTGAAGCAGATCCTGCTTGCATCAACATTTATATGAAATGAAACCATAGATTAGAAAATGGAGGAAATGTGATGGGTGTAACACATCATCACTTGTTCCTGTATCAAACAAAAAAAACATGGCCAGTACCAGAGAAGGTAGACATAAAAAGTAAACACAATACACTCAAATCAAGTTCTGTAGACGTTCCAGTTTTTATTTCACTATGATGCCCAGGTGAGACATGCCCATTCAGCCACCTGCTGACCACGTGAAACTCCAAACCAGCTGATGGAAACTTTAGGCTTTGCTTCAGCTGTGTTTAACCACTCTATCAGAACCCAGAAATTTTCTCATTGACTTTAATCCTTTATTACTTTATGCAAAAAAAAACCCACTGGAATTGCACAAATCCAACACAGAATCCACAGTTTTCACTCTTTAAATACTTTTTAATACAACTATTATGAGTTAAGAATTTAGTATATTTCAGTTTTGCTACAAATGTTTGCGTTACAACCTGTAACTCTTAAGTGATTTACAATAATTCTGTGAATTTGCTGCAAATTAGTGATTTGTAGCTGTTCAATATAAATTTCAGATTATTGTAATAAGTGATTAGTGGAAGCAATTAAGAGTGGAAATTTTGGATTTCTTTTTCATGGTTGCATGACGATAAATGATTTTTTTAAATGAAACTTTTTGGAAGAAATGACCTTTCTGCAGTATTCCTTTTCTGGAGTTATATGAATATAATAGTGTTTAGCCAATATGTGTTGGTTATATGCCTCTATCTGTCCTTGTACCTGATAGTGTGGTGGAAGTTCTGGAGAAACATGGCCTACAGAAACCTGTCTCCTATGTGAAGAACAGCCAGAACAGCGAAGAGGAGGCCCACCAGTTAATGATCAAACTGTGCCGTCACACTGGCCGCAAGTATGAAGCTCATTTCTGAACATAAAACTGACAAAGATCTTGGAAGGATCTTCTGTTGAACATTTCTGCGTATATGTGTGCCCAGAAACCCGCCAGTAAGTGAGACTGTGTGGAGAGGTTTACTGCAGGACTTGCTGGAAATGCAGCAGAATGTTTACACCTGCCTCAAGCCAGAAACATGTCATCAGGTAACAAAACACATCTGTGTCAATACTAAAATATAAGGACTAAAAATTAAGCAATTTGTTTGTTTTATAATGTGTCTTTCTAGTTAACTGTCATCCAATATTTATCTTCCCCAAAGATATTATGTTTTTGCCTGTGTTTATCTTTCTTTCTGTGTGTTTGTTAGCAACTTTACACAAAAACTACTGGGGATATATCGTGCTATTTAAATGATTTTTTAATAGGTCTGGATCTAGCATAGCATTGGAAGTGAACTGCAAAAATTTGTGGACACATGTATTTCTAAGAGGATACTTTTCTACCACGAGTGAGAGATATTACATAATGTTATTTTTATGCCATATTTTTAATAGACAACATAATTGTATTAATTCAATATATGTGCATGTTGGTTATATTGCTTGTATAGGATCACAATATTATATTGAATCCAGCTAAATGTTGAGTAAAATAGATCATTAAAAAAATAAAGGATAATTATTTTTGGGCGCTGTCAAAATATTGAATATTGGTTATAATTAAAATTTTTAGAAAAAATTGATAAAAAGTATGAACAGGGTTGATCAGCCAGATTTTATTCTACACATTTGTTGATCATGTATGTTTTGATCAATAATTAGTATAAAATTGTATTTAAAATGATTATAGAAAATATTATGGGTGGAAATGAGCTACTCTCCTAGTTCTTTTTAATGTACACATTGAATTACTGTGTTCACTTCTAAGATCTTTGAACATAGGCTTCAGTTGAAGTGAAGTGTCTTTCTTCTATGCAATTCATCAAACAATGTTAAAACTTTTGTTCTGTTAAACATAATTTCATTCTCTTATTTCCTTATTGCTGCAGGTCTTTGTTGAGTCCCTGCTGTGCTCCAGCCGTGTGGAGAACGTACGCCTGGCAGGGCAGCTTATGCATTGCTCCAAGGTAAATTGAATAAGACTCCCCCTCACAAAGTTCCCCTCAAACTGCCCGCCGGGTTCTCCAAACATGAAACTGCTCATAATAAATTTCCCACTCTCATTGATCTCTACATCTGCATCAATGTTTTCAGGTCAGCCAGGATGTTCCTGTCAGCTTGTCTTTCCGAGGAAAAGGTTATTCTCTGAAGGTGGCCTACAACAAGAGTGTGGAATTGGTGTTGGCTGCTGCCAGAGAGTACTTCAACTCCTCCACAGCACTTACAGACCCCTGCATGAGCCTTGCCAGGTGAGCAGTGAAATTATGCAGATTTTTATCTGTAAGGGAATCTTTTTGCATATTTAAACAACTCATTTTGCCAATTTGCATTTCTTTAGTAAACCTAAATGTTAGATACGACATATTCAAGTGAAATTAAGGTATGAAAATGATGTTGAAAAAACCTCCATGCCAAAGTCTTTACTAGACATAATCTCTGTGTATTGATGCATGTTTTTGTGCTTGTGTAAATAATCACAAGCACAACGTGCTGTATGTTACATGAAGCTCCTTGGATTTAGCTGCTGGTGATTTCAGATCTTGGGGCTAGGCTGATGGGTGTCTGACCTTATCTGCTGTTTCTGGTAGGGAAGTAGGACAGTAATTGGGTCATCATTCATTTATAGTAACTTATACAAAAGCCTCACACACTGGGACATTATCATCCCTCGTAACACTCCAGTATTGTGGAGTTGTTCTGGTGCGTTTGTGGTTATGAAACCAAAAGTAGCATCTAAAATGTCCAATAATGAAATTAATAGTTCATACAGAAGGACTGTGTCTTTTAGATCAAAATAACTGCTCCACTGATGCATGTTTTATCTTTTACTCAAATTACCAGACACGGACATTTGAACAAATTCAAAACTGCCTTCGTTCTTTAATATCTGTTATCAGTGGCAAACCTTCACCCAAGGACAAAGAATATCCTCTTAAGATAATTAGGGGGGGGGGGTGTCCTGCTTTCTAGCTAATTTGGTTGGTAGCATCCTGTGAATAGAAACAGATGCTCATACACACTAGAGTAAGACAAATGCTGAAAAGTCCAAATACTGTAATCAAAGCTCATTAAAGGGCTTTAATTTTATTCTTAAATGACAAATGTTCAACAAACAAAAACCTAAATCGATGTAGACTTTGACCTTTTGAGCTCTGAGATGGGACTGCATGAGAACTCATTGTACCACTGCAATCATTACGGACATATGAGCTCTGCAGTGCTTAATATTACCAGTTTTCTCAACGTAATCCAAAGTTGTGACCAGCAGGCGTGTGCTCTCAGAAATTATGCTGAATGTTTGACACGTGTCCTGATCACAGGTGTGGTCCTATGTGGGAATCTTGGGAAAGGCGTTCCATCCTGTTATCAGAAACTAACTTGGTTTATTATTAGTGGGGAATTTGGAGATTTGTATGCAGCCATTAGTTTTATGTTGAGGATCTGTGCTTATTATTGTTTAAAGTTTTGTGATCAACTGTTTAAATAACGTGCTGTCCATTACAATGCTGATAAAGGAAACGTTAATATGTCTGAAGAATATGTCATTGACTTCAACAAACATAAAACCAAATGACTCAATGAGGAAAGAATATGCTGGTACTGTGAAAATATATGCTCTGTCACATAAATAAGTGTGCAGCTTTTAAAATTTGACTGTTAGTGGTGTAAAGCGGTCACAAGTTGGTGTTAAAATTAACCAAGCTGCAGAGGAGGGAGAGAGTTTACAGCAAGAGGCATGAATGCCTAATGAAGAAGCTTCCCATGGCACACCCACCTATAAACGGAATAAAAGTTAGACAGGCAAAGATAACAGGCAGGATAATCACACTGCTTTTGAAAGAATTCTGTTTAAAACTATACAAAAAATAACCTTTCCAACCTTAAACTCCATATTGCTAAATCATTTGATGCTAACTGACATTCATTGCGCCCGAAGCATTTTAGGCTGAGAAAACTGTCCCTAAAAACTACATTACAGCTGCTACTTGCTTAATGGCATCTTGCCATACGCCACCAGTAAGATATTAATGCACTGGTTGTGTTGGTCCCACACCATGTGTCTTCACTGTCTTCAAACAGTTTTACTGGGTGAAGAGAGCTCAGAGAAGAAACAGGATGCAAGATAGATGCCAAATCAGACTTTGAAGTAGGGTCAAGGTGAAAAAACTGCCAAACTTCAGTAGTGATGCTTTGGAATTTTTTATATTATAAGAGAAGTTTATTTTGAAATGAGAAAAACAAAGTAAATGAAAAAAATGAGGATAATTTAGTACATCTCGGTAGGGGCAACGTGTCCATTTCTGTGTTGATAACTTCAGTACAGATGCAAACACCTACTACAAATCACACTATGCTTTGAAACTATAGTGAGGTTTTTTTTGTGTGTGTTTCTCACTAATGTCTTTTCCAAGGCCCTTTCCACACACAAACACATTTCTACAAATACATTACAGCATGAGTGTATAATCAGCATGTCCTCATCGTACCTCCTGTTTACCCAGCCACAGCCATTTCATCTGCTCTCATCCTCACCATGACAAACCTCTTGTTCCTGAAAAGAAAACAAGCTCGCCTCCAAAGGAAAAGGAAATTGCGTGGGATGTTCTACAGTGTTTGTGTGTAGTGTACTAAACACGGATATTTGCAAGATGTTTGGTTTAAAAGTGTCTTTTTGCGCTGATTAGGATTATGTGACGCTACTTTGCTGTAAGAGTTAAAAAAAAAAGGATTTGTTTGTGTGATTCTCTGCTGAACATATAAACACTAAGGATAATTTCCATCCTCTAAACTCAGCTTGTGGTGATGTCACATCTTTCTAAGCTGTTGTTTTATCTCGGATTTAAATTTAACATCAGTCGTTTTTCCATTTTTGTGTTTGAGTAGGTTCTGGTTTAGCTTTGTGTGCATGCATACGTACTTGCTTTTTTGAAGAGGCACACTCACGGATGTAGTGTGCTGTTGCGTGTCCTCGGTGATGTGCTGCATAATCCTATTAATGGTAATATGAATTGAAATGTAAGAGAAAGCTCTCCGGTTGTAGATCTGTCGAATTAGTGCAGACTTTGTAAATAAATCCATTTTCTGATCACACTGTTGAAACTTGACAAACTTATAGGCTTAATAGTCTTAAATGTGTGCTGGAATAAGCTAAACCCATTAAGACATCCTGTCCCACTCAGTTTGTTGGGAAATCAAATCAGTTTTTTTTCTTCTTCACAGTAATGTTAGACTGTATTGTCTAATTGCAAGGAACGAAAGTAATGGCTTCCCTTCTTAAATATAATGAATATGTTTAACAAATATTCAGATATCATCTTTATACACAGTAAAGATTAATGTGAAGGTCTAAAATGAAGGGAAATACAACCAAAAAAACAACAAAACGACATACAAATTGCATCCTTCCTGCTTTTCTTGTAGCAACGAGGTGCTGCTAATAAAATGCACCTGCCAATAATCTGCACGGCAAGTATGTCTATAAATGCACGCATTTCAGAAGTTTTCTGGTTTGGAGTATTCAAGTGTTTGTTAATACAATCCCAAAGATAAAAAAAAACAAACAAACTTGTAGTTAAGCTATTGTTGAAGCTCATCAATGTGGAAATTATTTCCACACTATTTCAGTGACAAAGATAATTCACAAGTATAAAATGTTCAAGGTACATTTTACCATGAGTGGATACTCTAGCAAATCCATCCTTATGTCATACAGTTCAATACTGAGATGAATTCCAAAAAGCCCAGCAGCAGCTACATCGCTCACTTTACAGGTTTGTGTTAGCATGCTGAGTGTTCCAGTTCATGGCCGTAGTTGGAAAAAGACTGAACAAGTGTTGTGTTTGGCATGAAAACCAGGAGAAAGCCTTTTCTGTCTAAAAGGGTTTGAATTGTAAAGTTGATTCAGGAATAGTGTGTTTTTTTTTTTAGTGCATTTCAGCACAGACACCCTTTACCAACTGTGAAATACTTCCATTGATTGGTTTAGATTTGGGCATGCTTTTTGCAGCTATTGGACCAGTGCTTCATGCACCGACTGAGTCATGAACTCCTCTTTATACCAAAGAATTCTAGAGTCAATTGTGAGGCCATCTGTCTAGCTGCTAAAACTTGGCTGAACTTGATCATTCAATAGAAAAATTATCCCAAACGCAACAACAGATGAACAAAATGCCTGTAAAATAAAAGTATACACAATGTGAGGCACTGATAACACTTTATAGATAACTATTACAATTTCAATGTGTTTCTACAAGATGTTGAACAAGGAAGTGGTTTTATTTTTATACATTTTTTTTACACAAAACTTGCCTTAATATGTGTTTAAAAATGTACTGAGTACCAGCATCAGCAGACCAGTGATCTCTGTGCACTGGATTGGACGCTGCCTATTGTCTTGTATTGAGGCCAGCGCGACGTCATGGATCCGCCATGTTGTGTGGAAGCGCAGCTTTGTAAACAATAGCATGTGTACAGCTTGTTGGCTTCAAA
>JBAMHV010000024.1:9105014-9117537 GCA_037177535.1 Pseudomugil gertrudae
CCCCCCCCCCCCCCCCCCCCCCCCCCCCCTCCCCCTTCCCCCTCCCCCCCCCCCCACACCGGGTGAGATCGACAGGCGGATCGGTGCTGCGTCTGCAGTAATGAGCTGTAAGGCTCAGCTCTCAATTTATTGGTTGCTCTATAGTCACGAGCTGTGGGTCGTGACCGAAAGAATGAGATCCTGGGTACAGGCGGCCGAAAAGAGCTTCCTCCGCAGGGTGGCCGGTGTCTCCCTTAGAGATAGGGTGAGAAGCTAGGCTATCCGGGAGGGACTCCGATTAGAGCTGCTGCTTCTCCACATTGAGAAGAGCCAGATGAGGTGGCTTGGGCATCTAGTTAGGATGCCCCCTGGAAGCCTCCCTGGTGAGGTGTTCGGGCATGATCCTGTGGGAGGAGGTCCCGGGGAGACCCAGGACATTCTGGACCGATTACATCTCACGGCTGGCCTGGGAATGCCTCGGGATCCCCCCCTGATGATATGTATATATATATATATATATATATATATATTTTTTTTTTTTTAAAATGCAGTCTTCAGGTTGCTGAGGTGTTGACTCTTTGCCCCATTCAAGAACATCAGCCTATTTGAGTTCACTTATAGAAATGTTTTCATATCTAATGCCAGCATAGGATCGTCTGTGCCAGGTCTGCAAATGTGGATTTGCAGACTGGAAAGGAAGTTGACAAATTAGACTCAGAAGCCAGTGTCTGTCACATGTGTTCCTATCTTGAAACATGTTTTAAAAGAACTTAGACTTCTTCTTCTTTTTACTGTCTCTTGTTTTTATTAGGAAGGGGTCTTTCTGCCTTTTGTAAGCTAAGAGGTCAGGAAGCTGTCACTTCCATTTAACAGCATCCGATTTCTCTCCCACAAGTAACTGGTTGCTGAATTTGAAGCGAGTAGATATAGGTACACTTTGGAACTCATCCTTGTTGTTATCAGCAGTCCCATCAATACACACCACTGGCAGCCATACATTCCCATGCCATCACAGAGCCTTCACTCCATTTGACAGATGATGCGATATGATTTAGAACATGAGTCTTTCTGTTCTTTCCCTATAATCTTTGCTTGTCATCGTCCTGCTAGAAGATAATGTAGGTGTCAGCTGTCCGAAGAATCTTTGTCCAAAGATGGACAGACTACATGGTCTGCGCTTTGATTAAGTCTTGTCTGGCATTTCTGTTTTTAGAGTTATTTGTGCTGTGCATCCTGCTGGAGGACCCTCTGTAGCTGAGTGGGGCGAGGGATTGCTTTTTGAAGAAATACTTTTTTTTTTATTTGAGGATTGCTAGAACAATCCTCTACTATTCAATTTCACAAGTGTTGGGCAAGATACTTAAAATTAATGCAGTAAACGTGTATTTGCCTTTATGAAGGGATTTATCAGGACTTTTACAGTAACAAATCTTTCTTTTAAAGGCATGCTTTGCTTGGATCTGAAGGACATTAAGTCTTCTCGGGTTTTCTATCATTCTCCTTGTCTGTCCGGCAGGTGTTGTACCAGGCTGTTAACTACCAAATGGAGCCTGGACTTACTGGAACTGAACAGGAAGTCGATGAGTCAGACTCTCAAAAGGTTGGTGTCTATTGTAATTTCCCAGCTTTAAATATCTGTTTGTTTATTTTCTGTACATTGATGTTTCTGCTTTACGTGATCTTTGTCTGAACCATTTGCTTGACTGTTCCCACGTGGGTGTGTTCTGGCCTCGTATTCAGTTTGTGTGTTTCCCTGCTGCTCCATATTTGATGAGGTGTAAATCTAATG
Source organism: Pseudomugil gertrudae (assembly GCA_037177535.1). Classification (NCBI taxonomy): domain Eukaryota; kingdom Metazoa; phylum Chordata; class Actinopteri; order Atheriniformes; family Pseudomugilidae; genus Pseudomugil; species Pseudomugil gertrudae. The sequence goes on from JBAMHV010000024.1 coordinate 9,106,783, forward strand.
TTAAGGTTGCTCAGTTCCCTTTGTTAATTTATGCCCTTTCTCCTCCTCTTCAACACTGCCAGCTTTATGATGACTGGAGTGGGCGTTAATGTTTCATGACTCGCATTGCATCCCCCTTTGTGTGTGTGGATGGAAAATCGTTTGAAGCTATCTGTTGTCATTTTATTGTTATATTGATGCCCCTTTTTCTCATTTGTGTATATTTAAACCATGTAGACGTGTTTGCATGATTGATTTGCATTTATTTTTCTGACTGTGTTTTATTCATTTAATTTTCTACACCCCCCCCAACACACACCTGTCAAATAAAGTATTGATGAAAGGCTCTAAACGAATTGGGCCCATGTCTAAAAAGAATCTGCATTTGTGTGATGCAGTAATAGTCAAGAAATGATAGAAATATATTTTGGTGTATGCAGGATTTGAAAATGCAGATTTTTTTTGGTATATATGTATGCACAAATACCTAAGTGTCTTAAAGGGCACTGTTCCACTAAGAAATACAGAAAAAAAATCAAAGCTTGCACTTGAAAACACGGATTTATAATAATCCATCTGTCCATCCTCTGTACTGATCTCCAGACACATGATCATGCATGTTCATACTCACTTCTGAGCTGAAGTTGGAATCACCTTATAACCTAACATTCATCATTTTAAAGGAAACAAGAGCATTCGTGAAGAACCCATGCATGCGTGGGAAGAACTCTTAAACTCAAAGCTAAAAAGCCTTAGATACACACCAGAAGCTTCTTCGTTTATTAATGTGATAACAATATCTGTATTTTGCTCCAGACCTCTGTGTCCTCTGTGGGCTTTCCTGCAAGGACAGCAGGAAACCTTCTGCACAAAACTACAGCCAAGACCATGGAGGTGCTTACAACCACAGGACTGACCACTAAGGCTGTGCTGACCGCAGTCAGTGACCACCGCTGGTGGAAGGAATCACTAAGCTACCTCAGACCACTGCATGTAAGGACACACTGAATTACTTGTTATAGATGAATAAACTGTAATTGCAGAGTAAGTAGCATAATCTTGCTGTGAAAAGCAGCGAAACTCTACATTTAGTTTGAATTTTAGGTTTGCAGAGTCTGCGTGTTTTTAAACTGTGGACATGAAAAGGTGCAGACAGCATCTTTCACGCTCATGCTCACAGACTTCATAAGCTTCATCCTAAAAAGCCAATCAAGAGCTTATCTCTTGCATTATTTATTGACTCTCCTACTGAATATTTCAGTATCTGGTAGTTGTCAGCATCTGGACTGGCTAGGTGGTCGCTGGGGTGAAGCATGATGCTGTCTCTGTTGTTGGCAGCTAGTGAAGAGAGGGCTCTCACAGTTGCAAGTTTGTAAAGAAAAAAAAAATGTGAGGATCTGAGCTGGGGGACAGGGTGAAATGGTGTGCTTTGGGTATGTTGTGAAAGTTTAATGATGTTTTGATGGCTCTACAGGGTCAAGACGCAGGAGCCACCAGCCAGGAAGGGGTGTGTGAGAACTTAAACCTGGAGCATCAAGGCTGCAGCCCCTTTTATCAGCAACTCATTGAGGATCCCTATGTAGACCCAGTAAGTTGTACCAGACTGGTGTGTGTCATGGCTCATTATATTGTACCCAAGGCCATCGTTTTAAATTGCAGTAAAATGCCTGAGTAGGCTCACGACTTGGGGCACTTAATTAGATTTCCCCCCCAAGACTTATAAATTCCTTCAAAAACCACGTTTAGACAAAATGAATATTGATTTCAGACCCAGTCATTTTAAGCCTAAAAGCATTTTGGAAGGACTAACATTACAGGAAATGAAAGATAACTTCAAGACTAATGGCATAATAGTCAGCAAAACCTGCAATGAATGGGTAAAAAATAAAGAAAAAGTAAGAGAGGCTGCCTGTTTTATAAAGAGGAGGAGAGGTGAATATAACAAATCTATAGGAAAAAGAATGTTGACACAAATAGTTATGGGAGTAGAAAAGAGCAGAAGTTGGAAAAGGAGTAGATTGACCTTTATACATAGAAAGCGGTTGCTGCGGGCTATGACTGGGCTTTTTACACAGAGACACAAATCATATGGATAGCTAAAAGAGTGGACATGAGGGTGAAACGGAGAAGGCCAATGCATCTCTACTCATGACATTTTAATAGGCCTCTCCAAATCCCTTCCTTCACTTCATCTGCAACGTTGATCCACCTTCCATCATCCATCTAACAATAATTGCTCTCCGTGTCCATCTGTCTATGAGCTGGTTGATCAATGTGATTAGTTTTATTTTTTAACGAGTTGCAAAGAAAGAAGATGGGAGAGACAAGGAGCTGCCTGAGAGAGAAAGGGAGACAAATGTATGAAGATGTAAAGATGAATAGAGAGCGTTAAAGACAGACAGGAAACACTGAGTGTTAAAGCGATAGCTCTGAGGCCAGCAAGAGGAAAAACTTCATTGCTCACCACCCAGACACTTGAGAAATAACTCTGTGCACAAAAATCCTGTAATGCTATCATAAAGACCAGCTTCTGAAAAGCTTTGTTTAGCTCTGAAATTCATTTGTTTACTCCATTTCTCATCTGTCAGGCTCCACAGGAAGGAGGATACTCAGTCATCTTAAACATCTCTGTGTTGTTTTTTTCTGATCCTCTCTCCTTTCTTTGGGGATTTCCTTACTATAATAAGTGCTTTATCACTCTCTCTCTTTTGTCTTTTAGAGCCAAGATGTGTACTCATTGTACAAAGAAATGCCCCAGGAAAACTTTGCTGAAGTTTTGCTGAGGACGGGCAAACTGGCTGAGGCCAAAACTGAAGGAAAAACCATCTTTCCTGCAACAGAAGGTAAGTGTGCAACGCATTAGTGGCTCACATAAGGAACATGCAATGGCTGGAAAAAGGGTGTTTTTTTTGGAGGGGGTGCACTAAATGGCACATAAACCAATAATTCTTACAGCACCCTCCCAAGAGCATTGTAGAATGCTTTTTCTGTCTTTTTTCCCAAATATCACTAATAATTGCACTGTTTTGCACTACTGTATGAACAAATTGCAGTAGTCTTTGCTTCCCAAACACAAGAAAATAAAGGGTAAATAAATACAAAGGGTTTTCTTTTCACGCAGTAACAGTTAAAATATTTATTATAAATCATTTTTTATATTTAAATAAAATTTATAGTATTTTAAATGACTATTTTAAAGAGAAGGAGTCATCAGGATGAATCGAAAGCTGTATGTAGCTGTATTTCTTCAGTGAACAGACAAGCAGGGTGAGAAGTTCAGCTCTACTAGATTTGGATGTTGGATAAATCTTAACATATTTACAACAACGTCACGTCCATCCCTGCATTTTCAGTGGTACCAGATTTCTTGCCTGTAATTTCTGCAACTTTGTATATTTAGCTTGACCTTTTAGCTAAACCTGTTGTGTCACTCTCCCTCTGTTGGATGTAATGCAGTGTAAACAGATATATGTGGTATCCACAGAAATGTCAGAATCTTAGCTAAATGCTTATTAAAAACATTTCTATGACCGCCAAACAAAATTAAGTTACAAAACAAACAATTAAAAGACAAGGTAAACAAATGTAATATGTAATAAACATATTTATGGATCCCGATGTTCACCCGACGTCATGTACATGGGCAAACAAAACCTTTGCTGAAAGGACGTGTTGCACAGATTACAAGCCTGCAGGTTGCATCTTGCTACAGCCAAGAGTCACCGAACCTGAGACAAAAGAAGGCTGGATTTTTGCTTCACTTAACTTATTTGTCTTGTCTCCAAAATCTATGTATATCCACCATGGTAAAACTGCATTTAGGTAAAAACCTAACTAACTTCATTCCTCATTGTGTTCGGTGAGCAACAGAAGAAAAGGAGTTATATGCATCTGTTTGTTCAGTCGTTGAACCAGAATTTTGAAGAAACAAAAAGCATTAACTCGTGTGAAAATCATTAACGATGTTAAATAATTTGAAATACGTTAATGTGTTCAGCCCTAAATGTAACATATCTAAAGCATGTATAGTTAATATAATATGTAATACACAGAATAATGTGTAGCGTGTGTGCAATAACATCAAAATGATAAGAACATAGTGTTATTTGCAAAGTTGCATAATGATGGCCAAATCCTTTAAGTCTGTTTAGAAATATTTTCATCATGATTCTGTTTTTGTTTGTTTGTGCGACATATAATTGCATCATATAGAGTTTGAAGCAGAGGGAATATTTTTTAACCAAAGTGTTTTTTTAGTTTACCGTCTACCAGTGAAACTGTGGTATTTATGGAGAGCGAACCGCACCGGACCTCCTCCTCTCCTCCTCTCCTCATCCATCTTAGATCCTAGACCTAGGAGTTCATGTGTGCTGGACTCTGGGACAACATGGGAAGAATAGCCGGATATTGATTAATGAATGTATCCTCACGCAGCCCACAGCAACCGTAAATAATGACGCATGACTGCAATGATACAGAAGAGATAGCATCAAGTCAAAACATCAAGGCCATGTTTGTGATAGATCGCCAGAATCAATGTCACAAAATAAATAAATAAATAAAACACATGTTGGAATGCAAGGCACAGACTGTGGCCGGAGCATGCCAGTGCTTCAGTATGCTCTCACATTTCTCCTTTAAACACATATAAACGCATACACACACACACACACCAAACCCATGCTGTCTCATACTGTTGCTGTCATTCAAGCCAGTATCTCCCTTCCTAAAAGTCACCTTCCCTTTGGAGCTGCTTGCGGAGTGCGACGTGTGGAGAAAAGAGAAAAGCTGTTCTGCGCAGCATCACGTCTGATAACAAGCTTCGATTAATGACCGGCCTATTGTCCTGCCGCACTGCCTGTCCTCAAAAACAAACCAGGAGATGGCCTTTAGGAAAATAAATATATAGATTTTTCACCTGGCCCTGATAAGATGCAGGTAATTAATGATGACACGAGTGGAAAGCAACTCAATGGGATTGAGTTGTATAAGGTACAGACCCATGCGCTTTATGTGAAGAGAAGCAGAGACACACACACACACACACACATATTACGCCATACCACACTAACATGCCACATGGAGCGTTGCCATTGGCTGCATTCTGACCAGGCCATAATCAGTTGTTTTTCACATTGCCGTCTCAGGTGAAGCAGTAATAAGTCAGTGCTTCACTATTCAGCCAACATTGTGTTCGATGTAACTGATACGGGAGCAGGCCTGTGTGGACGTACGCGCACAGAACCCCCCCCATTCCATGCACCCGCTCGTCTCTTTATCACGTTTTCCACTCCATCTCTCTCTCAAGCAGAAATATCGTATGCTTTAAAGTCAGGGTTATCTACACTGTGTGTGTGCGTGTGTGTGTTTACCCCTCTGGTAATTCCTGTCCCGATGGTATCAGTAACTTTAGAGAGGCATGTAATCAGCTCATTCTGAGGTGTAGCTCATTGAAACCCGGGGGGTAGGAGAGGAGGGAAGGGAAAACGGTAAAGGAGGAGTGTGGGCTCACTGCTTAAGAGAGCTGTTATGGCTCTTTAAACTCTCTCCACCCCTACTCACAAATGCACACAGAAAACGGAACATGTCAGGTGCTGGCCACTCAGTGTGTCTGCATTTGTGCATGCATATGTATATTAGTGTATTTTGACATGCCAGTGTATTACTTCCTTCCAAACCCCCCCTCGGTTTCTTTGCCAGTGTCCACGCTCTGCTTTTCTCTGTTTGTATCATTTTGTCTGACGCTCTTATCACCAACATGGGCTTGTGTTCTCAGTGGGTCTGAGACTACAAAGTGATTCTGTCTGCTTCTCTCTGCTCCCTCCCACTGTTTCCTGAGTATGTTCGTTAGGTGGAGATTAAATAAGTGCATCTATGGGCTCAGAACTGTTGGGCTTCATTTAGTAAATCTACATATTTTTTAGTTGTTGTAGCCTTCTTGTTGTTTTGCATTGCTTAGGAGGCGCTGCTAAAATCTGGTCTGTTATTCATGTGTACTATATGATGCAACAATGCTGTTTTGGTTTTGATGCACTGTTACATTCAACAATGTGATGCAATGTAAACTAAAGACCTGCAAATGCTAAATGCACATAGCGGTGAAACGGGAAGTTTCTGAATGTTTTTAAAATAATCGTTTTATTTTCTTTGTGAGGTCTGAACCTCCATTCTGGTATAATGAAAAGAACAGAGCCCTTTGTAGCGGTAATAGATTAGAGTGGCTTGCATTATGATCACGGATAAATCTCACTTTCTCAATCGGTTCATTGTTTGGTTTTTAGTCCGAAGCAAATTAAAAGATGGTGAAATTGTTTCAATTGATTGTTTCAATTGATCTGTCAGATGTTAAAAGATAAAATAATTTCATTTTCTTAGATTAATTTTCATTTTTTATGTCAGTAAATTGTCAGCAGAGACGAAGCTGCAGTCAGAAATGGCTTGTTTCCAATTAACTTGATCATTCTGCTTGTTAGCTGGTTCTTGTGAATGTTTCAGAAACAGCTGCACAGAATATTGTGGGGGGGATTCTGATAATCAGTCATTTTCTTGTCTCAGCTATTTAGAGCCTATTTTGGGATTCAGGAAATTTTGCTATAGAGTGCACTTAAAATGAATTTTGAACTCATTTGTAGAGCACTTATTGGGAGTGGGCATCTACTTAATGTTTGAATGCAAATCTCTCACCGTTGCTCACAACACGTGTGTGCAGCTGGAAAACAATTGCCTTGCAAAAGATTGGAAAGAATCCAGAACTTAGGTGGATTATTAATGGCTTGTCTTAATTTTTCTCATCACCTTCTATTTTTATATTGCCCTTTGCTGATCTGAGGTGTGTTTTATAAAGGGCATTGTCTCCTATATTCAACACACAATGGATGAGATTCATCCAAGAAGGAACAGTTGGCTGTTGATCCTCAATGGTTTAGTTAAACTCTTTTTCTTCCCTCCTTTCTCTTTCTCACTCCATCCTGTCCAGTTTTGCTGCAGCTAGCCAACGATGCATTTCCTAGGGACATGATGCTGGCTCTGTCCTACTTACTGGCCCTGCCACAGGTAGGTTTACGCACATACACTGACACACATAGAAGGGTGTCAGTAACAATAGAAATAATATGTTAGTGATATACAGACATATATACAATGCAACAAATACAGAGTCCCAGTCCTGTTTCTGAGTGTTAATGTCTAATAAGATGGGTAGATTCAGGTTTTTCATTGCACTCCATCCTGTATTCTTTACATGCAGGTTTTAGATGCCAACAGGTGTTTCGAAAAGCAGTGCCGCTCTGCCTTGTCCCTCCAGCTGGCTGCATACTACTACTCCCTGCAGATCTCCTCCCGCCTCATGACATGCTTCAAGGACAAGAACCACACACTCTACCAGGTAACCGTGAAACACTTGCTCTGTGTGTGTGTGGGAGAAGGGAGGGGTTGCTGAGCTTAATATTGTCAGTGTACAGCATCTTTCTGTGCGGTTCCATGGTGCAAAAGCAACAAAAAAGCCAACGTGTTAGCTTGACGCATGAAATAAAGAATTCAAAAGTAACCCATAAATGAAATCTACAAAAGCTAAGCGTCAGATGAAACAGTCTGGAGTTTAAAGCAATAAGCACATAAGAAAATGTTCTCTTTTTAACTTTTGAATGAATGTTTTTAAAGCTAAGAGATTCTGTTCAGGCTTTAGCTTTTAGGCAGTACATTTAACAGGTGGCTTTGTCCTCCATACTTAAAATATATTTTCAGGTTCATAAAAGAGTCTAACTTGGCAGGCTTTAAAGGATGTTTTTGGATTACCCTTCATTAACTGTGTTGAGCTGATACAGTGTGTTTCATGCTGTGATTGTGCTGATCAGCATCTCTCAGAAATCTTTTCAGAAAAGTAAATGCAGCAATGAACAGGAATAATAGGATGAAGCTGTTATCCTATTGAGAAAGAAATACCACAGATGCATAACACAAATTTGTAATATTTTGGGCAAATGTCCCTGTTGAACTGATTACATTTTCTGAAAGGACACAATACCATAAAATCTATTTTCTAATAATAACAAGCTTTCCTTCACTGATGAAGCGATTGGTATTTTTTATAAACCAGTAGTCAAAGTTCAAATCTAGACAGACATGGATATCAAATGCAGCTTGGTTGGCAGAATTGTTTTAAATGATGGAGTTAGTACGAACTATTTGTCAGGTAAAAAAATCCAACGAGGTTCCTTCTATTGCAAGCAGGTAAGATTATGACAGTTTTATGTGCATCCTGGGCAGCGCTTCAGGTGTGATGGGGGTTTTGGTTGTTTTTTTTCTAGCAAGCATTAAATTAAAAAGATTTATTTTGATGCAGTAATTACTTCCAACTCTACTCTTCAATAATGCTGTCCTGCAGGTTGTTGGTTCTTCTTGCTGCATTCTGTAGATTAGCAATGCTTTCATGTGCAAAGTTTCTTCACGATTCCAATCACACCTGCACGTGAGCCTGAAAAAGTTTATTAAAACGGGATGCACGTAAACGCACATTATGAGCAGAATAAGTCATTGTTTATGACATTCAACAATAGCAGTAAAATAAGCAGCAATGTAGGAAAACTCCAGTGTGAATGCATAGTTTTGCTGCGCAGGAAATCTAGGTTACTCCCACCTTAACCCTTTGAAAGACTGACTCAAGAAAAATTCGGAAGATGATTTTAGTTTTTAAGTAATCTAAAGTATTTATATGGCCCTCTCACAAAAATTAAAAATTATTATTAAAAAAATTAAAATATAATAATAGTTTTTGCATCTTTAATATTTATTACACTGTTAAATAACCAAATGAATGGACTTCAACAGATTTCCACCAGGAGGCAGAAAAGAAGTACGAGATTGTGTGCAAAAAGTTCTCATCATAAATGATGCAAAAGTTCTCAGAAGCTGTATGTATCAAATGTGATACATAAGGTATTTAAGGGGTTATATTCACATTATTTAAATTTAGAATGACAAGGTATATTAACCTGATTAACTGTGTGTAAACACTATTGCGTTTAGTCAGGTGTGTTGGAGCAGTGAAACATCTAAAACCTGCAGGACTGTAAGGACTAGATTTGGACATCCCTGTGTTAAACAGAATGTCCAAATAAATTAAAGGGTATTAATATGAGATGCAACCACACTGGCATCATAACAATCAAGGGCTGTTTTTAATGTTCTTTGAATGCATTTTGTTCTTATAAAAATAACACAAGTGCAGCCAGAACAAGTTAAAGCGAGAAGGAAAGCTGAGGCTGCAGATGAGTGGCAGCTGGAGAGCTCGGGGTGATTGGCACAGAATAAAAGAAGAAATGGTTCTGACCTTTTACTTGAGTGGACTTTAGTTCTCGTGGGCTTTAGCCTTGGGGGGAAGGAGGGTGGAAAAATGTTGAAATAAAAGAATAGAAGAAGGAAAGAGGCCAGCAGAAGAAGAGAATATATGTGTCCCAGTTGACATTCAAGGTTATAACTGTGCACAGAAACACACTTTTGCATCCATATCACACAACTAAGTAAGAAGTTGCACTCAGTGCTACGCGCGCATTTTCATCGGGTTGCTCACATCCTCCCTGCATCTTAATGGCAGTAATCACTCCCCAACCTCCTGCCTCAAGTGAAGTTCAAGTCCATTAACTTAAAATATATACAGCATTTCCTCCTCTGCTCTCCACTTTAGCAGTTCCACTTTCACTTTTAGCTCATTTCTTCATTTTTTTATTTGCAATTTCCTTTCTTTTCTTTTTTTTCCTGCTTTTGGTGGCAGAACTGTAGGTGCTCATCACTTTGTTTCAGGTTTCTCTGTCACTCAGTGCTTATTGAATTGGAAGGAGGAACTTTTACTTTTATTAAATATAAAAACAAAAGGGAAAATAAAACGTTCCAAATCTTTTATCAAATCTTTTTTCTCTTTTTTTTATCACTTAAGTTCACTCAGATTCTTCATCCATTCGAAGCATTCAACAAACTTAATATTTCCCAACTGACTGTTGCGATTGATCTTTTTTTGTTCCTGGTTTAAACCATCCATCCATTTTCTACCGCTTCTCCCTGAACGGGGTCGCGGGGGGCTGGAGCCAATCCCAGCTGACCTCGGGCGATAGGCGAGGTACACCCTGGACAGGTCGCAAGTCCATCACAGGGCCAACACACACAAACGACCATGCACACACACTCACTCCTATGGGCAATTTAGTCTCCACTCCAATCAGTCTCCAACCAGCCTATCCCCAAGGTGCATGTCTTTGGACTGTGGGAGGAAGCCGGAATACCCTGGGAGAGAACCCACGCTAACACGGGGAGAACATGCAAACTCCACACAGAAAGGTTTCTGATTGGACCCCCGCCCCAGCCGAAGCTCGAACCAGCAACCTTTTTGCAGTGAGGCCACAGTGCTAACCAACTGCTCCACCGTGCAGCCCTGGTTTAGACCATCCATCCATTTTCTATATCCTGCAATCCTTCATCCAATTCAGGATTGTAGGAAAGCTGGAGCTTATGCCAGCAATTACCAGGCGAAAGGCAGGTACACCTGGACAGGTCGCCTGGGTTAAACCATGGTGCCTTAACAAACATTCAATCAAACTGTAGAAAAAAGACAACTGGAAAGCAGGATTATGTGGCAGATCTGATGCAACACTCTCCACAGCACAGCTAGATCATGTCTTTTGTCCATGATTATTATGTAGTTAGTTCATTTTTTTTTTTTTTTAACTTTCTCTTTATTCTTTCAAGAACATAGCAGGCTTACACAGGGTATGGGAAAGAGGGCAA
>JBAMHV010000024.1:9138661-9180428 GCA_037177535.1 Pseudomugil gertrudae
GTGTGCTTACCCAGACTAGAGCCAGACGTCAGCGTCAGGTCCTTTATACGGGGAGTGAGCCCCTCCCCCCGGAGCGGCCAGTCAGGACTGGCGTAATGTAAAACAGCTTCTGGGGACAGCGTCTGGTGGCGTGTCCCCCATAGTGAGATACCTCACTCATGTTTCAGAGAACCAGGGTTAATTCCTTAACCTTAAGTTCCAACCATTCAAATCAAATGTACAAATCACCTGTCATACGAAAGGCAGCGCAAGAGTGTTCTACATAAAAATATTGAACAATTTAATAAATATACACCTAATTGTAACCTCACTCATTTTTCACACAATGCATTCACACACACACACACACACACCCTCCTTTCTGTATCTTCAACTGAATATTATTATTGAAATAAACATTTGGCCTACACTGCTGTAAGGAATTGATATCATAAGCATCCCAACCCAGTCAAAACCACCAAGACTGCCACTATGGAAAACACCCAGATAAGGACAGGTAGAGGTCCTGCACCACAGCCATAGGGCTGCGTTGTAGGACCCCCACAGTAATTATCGCGCAGACTGAGCAGGCACAGCCTCCTGGCATGATAAATTTCCATTAAGAAAAACACTGGTTTTAAACGTCTTAAACAATGAGGTCAAATAAAAACATGTTTAAAATGTAAAAAAAAATCACATAAAACAGTGTAACTGTACAACATTAGGAGGAATTGGAAACATTTATAACTGAATAGTAGGTAATAATTAGTAATAATTAATTTTATGATTTCTATATCCTGCCCCATGAATGATCTGCTTTCTTTTGCAAAAATGATTAGTGGATATATTGTACTTTTGTAGTTATTACCCCAGACTTCTAGACAATAAATAAGATATGGAAGTATCAATGAACAGTATGTGGAGTGATTTATTATCAGTATCTGTTTTTCTTTATATAATACTGCAATACTTCTTAAAATCTTGTTTTGCACATGTTTAATTTAAGATTTGATTTGATTATGCAAATCTTGCGTATTTAATTACTGTATACTGATTTGTTAGTACATTATGCACTACTTTAGTTAAAATTGAATAATATTTATCTCTTATAAAGGTAACGTAATGGAAAATTATAGTTTTTGCTCAGAAGGTACTAAATGTATGAGTGCAGCTATGAAAAATAAGTGTACCTTGTGTGGATAAATGTGAGCCCTTCAAATCAGTTTATATTGATCAAAAAGAAAAGATTCATCATAAGTCTATCTTTTAATGGTTACAGGTTTGGATTACCGAAAGCTGACCGATGAATCCTCTGATCCGCTGGCCATTTTACAACCAGTTCTGACTAGTCAGAATGTGCTGTCCATATCCAAAGTTGCTGATCGTTTACCTTTGCCTGGTGGTGGAGGGGCAACGGTCTCCCCGAGTGCAGTCCATGCAGCATGGCTGCAGAAAGTGTTTTGGAAAGGAGACCTGCAGCTGTTAAAGAGACCTCCACAAAACGACCAAGACTACCTGCATGCTTATGACATCTGTGCCAAATACTTCGACAGGCTGGCTCCCACTGATGCCATCCACTTTCTGGACAGCATCACTTTCTCTCCTGATGCGACCAAAAAAGTAAGCAAGATCAACACAACTCATGCCATCTCTCCTCTTTTACAGGAACTGTACCATACATGCCACAAAGAAAAGAGAAAAAATGGTATTACAGTGTAGTGTGAGAGTGGCTTGTTTTTTTTCTGTTGCCCTCTCAGGCAGGAACTGGTGGGAGTTGGGCAGACAGACAATTTGTAACTGCAGCACAGACGGTAGTTGGTTCCAGGCAGCCACCCAGGCAGGATTCATACTGTGCAGAAGAAAGGATTGAGGGGATTTTCAGTCACTACATCAAACTGTCATATTCCTCGCTCCCTCCTCTTCGTCGTGTTGCTGGTCTTCTCATCTGCCTCTGGCTCAATTTTTGGAACGTCAAAAGCCCCTTCCTAATTTCAGATATATTATTCTGCTCCCATCCAAACTCTGTGGCCTCCAAACACACACCAGTCATGAATTATAAAAGAAATTATAAAATTTTACTGGAAATGTCAGCCACATAATTACAGCACTGTGAAAAATTGTCCTGCAGTAGAATTAAAGTGCCTTAGTGCACCTTATCAATAGTAGCCCACTGTTCTTTAGCTATTTTTTCATTCTGGCACCCTGCCAACATCCCTCTTCAGCCCTTTACTTTTTTACAGCCTTGTCTTATGTTCCCTGCCACTCTCAGAGGCTTAATTGATCCCTCTCCACTTCAGAGCCAATTAAACTCCAATTCCCACCAGGCACTGTTTTTCCTCTGTGGTCTTTAACATGCAGATTACCCCTTAGGAACATACAGTCTCCTGCTCCCATCCGCTTTTTCCTTCCTTCCATCCCTTTTAAACCTTCATAGGGAAAATCTTGAACACCCCAAAGACACACACACAACTACTTTTCTCACTGTTAGGACTCTACCCGAACTTACAGTCTGCCACTGCGATGACATTTGATCGATTTCTTACAAGGTGAAGAGGTGAGATGGATAACTTTGACTGTCACACCTCTGACTGGATATATTTTATGAAGGGAAACACTGAGAACTGGTAAAAACCCCCCTCCTCCACACACACACACACACACACACACAATACAATGTATTGATTTTTTTTTTTAGATAGCCTTTATAGTGGAAAAACTCTTCCTTTTAACTTGTGACACAGACTGGTGTTGCTTGATGATGCCCTGTTAGCTACACACTTTTATGCAACTTCAGTAACATAATTAACATTGTGCAACATTCGCATGCCCATCAAAACTTCCAGGATAAACGATCATTTACAGGTGAAGAAACTTAAGACATTTTAAAAGAGCAAGAGGAAATGAAGAGGACTGTATTCAAAGTGTGGGAAGGTGGTTTGAGGCCAGATTACACACAAGCATCCCTCTTGGTGTGTGTGCAGAGCTTGCCAGTGCCTGCTCTCATGCAAGATAGTGAAACCTTCAGCTCTTCTTTTCTCTATGAATGGATTACTTTCTCTTACTGAATGACGTGAGTCAAACGGGCAGCTCGGATTCTCACCTACACATTTTTCATGCACAAGATCTTGATGCTATTTTGGTCTGGATAGATTGGGTGATGTTTAACATGGCAAATTTGAAATCTATGTTTATAACCCCTTTCTTTTTGTCTCTGCACAATTTGACCCCAATCTTTCCCCTGATTTTCTGTCTTCCTCATCTCTCTCCTCCTCCTCCTCCCTCCCACCCCCCAATCCATTCTGCCTCCTGTCCAGCTAAGCGTCCAAGCAAGGCTGGAGGTGATAAAGCGAGCCACTAAAGCCCTGCGCCAGCTGGGCGAGAAGAGCAAGAAGAAAGGAGGGGATCGTTCTAAGGAGCAGGACGGGATGAACCCAGCAGGAATTAGTTTTGATGAGGCGCTAGCACACCTGGAGCAATCGCAGGCTCACCTGAACACTCTGAGTCATCCCTTCATTTTGTCACTCAGAGACAGCCAGCAGGTACACCCCATCTGTCGGAAACTCCAGAAATTTACTTCCAAGAGGGAGAAATACTCCTTTTGTGAATGTAACCATGTTATTCATCTGTCCAGTGTTCTTTTGAGTTCACACACCTGATAACTCACTCCTGATTCCCCAGCGCAGTCACCTTTTGTTAGAAATAGAGGTGGTGTGTGAGGCTGCCTGCTGTATATGTATTAGTGAGTACTGTTGGGGTGGTTCTGCTCTGCCGAGCTCTTCCCAGCCTCGCTTTGACCAGTCAAGGGTATATTAATGTAAATCTTTTGGCTGCTGTTTCAAATGAGCCACGGTGTATGGCTGTATATGCCGGCACATGCACCGTGTTGTATCTCATTAAACAAAGTCACGCCGACTTACACTGCTGTCGCCCTGCTGCATCTGTGCTTGTGTGTAAACACAAAATGAATATAGGGCTGCAGAAAGAGGACATCGTGATTTGAGTGTTGCTATGCAACCATGAGACCGCAGTGAAAACTGGTGACCACCTGAATGAGCAAGTTGATATTTAGTCCCAGTTTTATGTATGTTTTAAAAACACTTACTCTCCACGATAAGGAAAAAGATAAAAACAGTACAAGCAGAGTCAAAGGTGCAGGTGCCCATACTCTCGCTAATGCTGCATCCTCTATAAAAGCTTCCTTTTTTTAGGGAAGGAAACAACTGCATCATTAGAGGTAACAAAACTAAACAAAAAGATGGAGGAAGTTTAAAAAACGAAGATGGGTAAGATAGATAGGAATGCTCAAAGAGCTTCTTCTCAGCTCTTCTGGGGTCATTTATCAGGTGTGTGTGGCCAGTTCCTGCCTCAGGTGCTCTGACCTGCCATCAGGGCAGCAAATTTCATACTGTTAATGTTGTATACAGAGCTAATATGTAGCTTTCTAAATAATGCATTATTGTCTAGTAACAATATGTATTAGCTTCTTATTGCAAACGTAAATAAGTCAAATAAAAAATACAATTGGATAAACTGGCTGAAAAACTGATATTATTAAAAATGTAGTTTATCACTTCATTTCAGTGTGGTACACAAAATTTGGAGATGCTGGTTGAGCCGTTTATAGCTCGATCATTCAGTGGTGTAAAGATAAGTGGTGAGTTGAAATGCTTTTTACATTACCAAATCACAGAGTTCTGCCAGTGAAACTAGAAGGCAAAAAATCTCTGCTTCTTCACCTTCCCCAGTCTTACAAGAAGATAAGTCAAGACCTTAGATTTATAGCACACTTTCTCGTCATCATGTTCTTTCCAACTAATTGGCGCATTACGGAAACCCCTACATTTTTTTCATTAGACAGTTTCCCAATCTTCCAATCTCCTCCTTTTTCCAATGCTACAGTGATCACAGCAGAGCTACCGCATAAAGCTATAACAGAAATGTTTGCAATAAGACACTAATCAGTCTTTCACTGATATTCTGCTGCTGAAAGAAAAATCAAACATCTTTAATGAATTATATCTATATATCCTCAATATTGGATCTATGTAAGGATACCATAAATATCCATATCCTGCTTGAGTTTAAATCTTTGAAATGTCCAACTCAGACTATGAATCTTTCTCTGGTGTGATGGTCAAAATGCACGTTTTTTAACAAGGCTCTGATATTTTGGCATTTTTCAAATTGGTTCAAAATGCCACTTTGATTCATTCTTTTAATTTAAGCCATGCTTTTGTCTGTTCTCTGTTTCTCTTACAGGAAGAGCTGCAGGGCTACAGTCAAATATATGACTTGTCTCGTTCCGAGAGGTCAAAAGTCTGTGAGCTTGCAGTAACCATGGCAACCAATGGAAAGCCTTTGGAGCAGATAGGAGAGCTTCTGCATGTGGCTGTTGGACCCCTTGACCTGTCTGTAAAAACAGTGATCCAAGAGGCAGTGAAGAGAGTTGTGGCTGCACTCAGGTAGTGTCTCTGTCCTTCTACTTGCACTATTGTAACAGAAAAACACACACATTAAAACACAGTACACATTTTCACAAAATCATTCCATTGAAGAATTCAGACTGCAATAATTTCTTCTAGATCACTCCTACTAAATATTTTCCCTCATGCTTTAGTATAATCCAATCTGGACAAACACAAAAACTAACTCTCTGCCATGTCTGAAATGACACTGAAACGCATGAGAACCTGAATATTTTCTTTATATTGTTAAAGAAATCTGGAAGGACTTTTGTATTTTTTGGCTAATCAAACAATAGCGGAAAACTTTATTTGTGGTTTTAAAACAATCTGAAGAACACATCCATATAGTTTATTAAAACTGTCAAATATGTTATTGCTATGGCAGAGTAGGCAAAGAATTTTATTCCCAATAACTAACAGATCGTGTACACAGTACCTGCAGCCTAAAGTAGTTATAACGAAACTATGCCAAAAATCTGGAAAAAAAAATCCTTTGAAAAAGTATTTCTTAAGCAACTTTTGATCGTTTATTATATTTTTTTATTCCAGTGTAAATTGTTATTTAAAAGCAGTTTCTGATAATAGTTCGCACTGATACCCAAATATCTAACCAAAGAGAAAAAAACAGAATAACTACCAGATGAAATAAATAAATCTTGTATATAAATGTCGGGGCTGATCCACAAAAATTATTATTAAAGCACATTTTTTATGTGTCTTTTTTTGGCTCATTAACAAAAAATTGTTACAAAATGTATTTTTTTACTTACAAAATGTAACAAAAATTTAGTCCTTTTTTGTGGGATATTTACCATTTATTTCCATGTGATATGTCAAAACTATTATAGTGTAATCTTTTGCTTTCTGGTATTTATAAGGGGGCAGAAGCCATGTATCAAATTGTAATCAACAGGATTTTTGATAAGGTTTTATACAAACGTTGATGCAAAATGTCTCAAACTGTCTGTTTCAAATGCCTTTCTGGAGCATTTAAAGTTTAGAAATTGGCATGAATTGTATGTAAATGTAGAGTTTACAAACAAGTTTCACCTCATGTAGAAGAAACTTCTGACTTCTGACCAAAACGCGGTTGAAGCCCGAATTTTTTTTCCAGGTTTCAGCTGATAAATGATGAGTCAAGACTGATCTAGTCTTTGATATGAGACACAAATGTCCATGTAGTGGATGTGGTTGGACAGACAGTAGACTTGACATTCTTGAGTCTCGTTGAAAAACACCCGCTCGACATGAAGATGCTGCTTTGCTTTTTTAGCAGTTGGAGGACCGGAGACTAAAAGCAGGAGACTGTGTGGAAAATGTGTCGTTGTGACAGGAAAAGGGTTTGAGCATGTGCAGAACAACTGGAATTAACTTATAAGGAGCGATTGTTTAGATGTTAGAGGATGTAATAAATTTGGATTTAAAACTGTAATAAACCTGCTACATACTTCAGAAATAAGTTTAATGTTAAATGTCTTTTCCATTTGGAATCTGGTGTTTAAAAAAAATTAAAAATTAGCGTGTAAAGTGGATTTGACTTATTAGAACCAGAGGAATTAAAACTCATGTAAACATTGCTAATGTGAAATTAAATTAGAAATTTTACTACCGTAATAAACTCTGATTTATAATCAACATTTTTCTCATGCACATTTTGGCTTAAAAACTTTAAAACCACAGTGCCTAAAGGCTTCATGGCCTTCACCTTCCTCTGTAGCATCACATTAATAGTCTAGAGTCCTCTTTGTTTTTATTGGCTGGAGGAAAATTATACTTTTTCAGAAAAATAAATAAAATTAGTCTTAATTAAATTTACTTCTAGCCAAATATTAACATGTGCGTGCACCTTTTTCCGACATTCAGATTTATACATCTTTTTATATGCAAAAAGATGTCTATTGCATCAATCCAGCGTTAAGTGTAATATGTACCTAAACAGCAGGCTAATGACTTGGCCACCAAAACACGCCACATACACCCTGACTTTTGCTGGTGGTTATCTGAAGATATCTAGTATATTTGTTCACATTAGGCCCACATGTCGGTGGGGGATCGCTGTCACAACACATCTGAAATGTTGAATTCATTGTACAAAAGCTCACTGTTGGAGTTTAGCTCCCACAAGGAAGTCAAGAGATCATCTATCCCCTTTAGATGATTCATGTCAATACATTTAGAAACCATGTGAAGCATTGTGCTAAACACTACATATGGTCATTACATGACATGCATGTTAGGTTAATAGCCATGGTTAAAAATCTCTGCTCATCATATGTAAGTCGCTTTGGATAATGGTGTCTGCCAAATAACCTTATAGTATAGTATAGTATAGTATAGTATAGTATAGTATAGTATAGTATAGTATAGTATAGTATAGTATAGTATAGTATTACGCTCTTTTCAGCTAATTGCTATAGCTTAATATCCGCAGTCCTTTTACTCTGTGTGTACTTTGTGTGTCATTGCTAAGTGAAGTTTTGCTAGCAGAGCCAAATATCAGCAAGCCACCTGATTAGCTTGATGAATGAGAACCAATCACATTGATTATATCCCCGCCTCATTTCCTGTTTTTTTATGGTGGCTCAATAGTGCGTAGTGCAGATAAATGTCACCTACATTTACACATCATCAGAAAATGCTTGTGCACATGCACTTACTCGTTTGTATACCGTCAGACATGCAAGCGCTATTTGTTTTGAACACATGGACACGTTCACCCCTTCTTCTCTGATTCATTATCTTCTTATAATTAATGCAGCCTAATACAGCTGTTCCTCACCAGATCTTATTCACACAGACGCACATGCATGCGTGTCCTGCACGTGCATGTGCTCCATGCACACACAGAGCTCCGATGTTTAAATTCAACAGACGTTTTTGTACTCTTGAACCTGTCAGTCTACTTGCATATGAATGTTCCTTCATGTGCCGAGTCTGTGTGTGTGTGTGTGTGTGTGTGTGTGTGTGTGTGTGTGTGTGTGTGCTGTTGCAGAGGTTCTTGAAGCTTTGTCTTTGACAGGTATGAATGAGTCCAAATTGTTTTTGACTCTCACATAAAGCCTTCGGTGCACTGCAGAAGTCATACCTGTGTCTCACACTAATGACTGTCTTTTGTCTGGATTTGTGTTTATCTTGAGTACAAAATCCAGGCGGTATAATGCAATAAAGAATATGCTGTGTCATCCTCGATTTTTGCAAGATCATTTGTACCTTGTGCACCAGGACGGCACATTGGTTGCAATTATTTGCATGGGCCAGAGTGTATGCTTTTCAGTAGCAAAGTGGATGTGGGTCGGGGGAAATCACAGGCTGTTTTATTATTGTCTTCTGTCTTTGTGAAAAATAGTCCTCTAAAATACAGGACACACACACACTCTGGCAAGCACATAAGAGCAGCAGATGCTGCCGCTACATTGAAAAACACACAAATAATGTTTCCGGTAACTTTTAAAATGCACAAAGCAGCTTACAATTTTATCTCATTTACACCCAATTTAAGAAAATGTCCTTTATCAATCTTATATGATTTAAATGATGATGTGCCTTTAAATTTCATCATGCTCGGCCTGTAGGGATTATAATGTTGAAGTCTGATTTAATGTTTTTGCTGCTGTGTGCTGTAAGCGCGACTTCAACTCATCATTTTTGATGATTATTTTTCTTTCACTAAACTGCATTGCATCAAACATTTAATGACTCCCAGACAAAATATGAACCCTTTTAAAGAAAGCCTTTGATTTTTTTATCCCTCAGTAGTTGTCCCCTGACATTACGGTGATTTGAAAATCTTATCCTAATTAGTGCATTGTGTAAGATGATTTTATTGATGTGGTTTGTTTTTCAGTGGAGACTCAAGCGTCCTGAAACATTTCCCACAACCCCTCAGGGTCCTGGAGGCCGTGGTGACCTCTGTGCACAACAACGTGCAGAATGGGTAGGTTGCCACTAAGCACTCTCACCCCCAACAAACCAAACACACATTTTTGTTGCCAAACTTGGAGGAATGGATTATTTTGTATCCCTTTATTGTTGTTCTCATGAAAGATACTGTTTGATTACGTTTAAGCTGCTCTTCTTCTTATTTCAGCTCTAGTCAATGTCTCAAAATGAGCACCTACTGTGTGTTAATTTCTAATATGCTCCTAGTAAAGAGTTATGTATGTTTAACAAGAGGCACATGCTTTTTTCCCCATATATGACAACATTTCAACAGCTTAGCTTTAATAAAGCAGTAAATCCAGACTTAATTTGTTTTATGTCAGAACAAAGCCACTGTAAGGACAAGATAAGCTATGTCTTAATGTTTTCAGTATTTTAAATGCTCTAAGTCTGAGCATGTATGTGTCTTTGGAAGACAAAAGCCAAATTGCTTGATAATGTCTTTGTTAAATAACCTCCCCCACCTGTTCTGCCAGACTCTGTTCCTTTATCTTTCCTTGCCTGCCTGACCAGTGCTCTTCTCACCCTCCTCCTTCAGTGACAGCTCAGTCACTTCAGATGACCTGCTGGCTTGGCTGCGCCCATTCTGTGGTGACGCATCTCTGCCTGTGCAGCCTCGCATCGATGTGCTCCAGATCCTAGAGAGCAACTTTAGTCTGCGAGATAGTGACGTCCGTCTTCTGCTGCTGTACAGAACTCAGGCTGTCCTCAAAGACAGAGAGGTAGCTGCACTCCTGCATGCGCACACACACACACACACAAGCTCCCAGCCATTATGACTTTATCAACCACACACTACTTGCAAATTATGCAGTACTTGAGACATAACTTAGACTTGTAAGCCACTCCTTAAAAAGTTTAGAGCTGATTATTCTTATTATATATGTCTGTGATGCATTTAGAGAAATAAAGTCATATACTGTAAGTTGAAGATGAACATGAGGGAAAGTCTCACTTTGTACAATTTCTGAAGTCAGATGTCAGTTTTTTATTTATACAATCAGGTAGTTAGGGCTCTGTGATCCTAAAATTCTTATTTTGTAAAAATTCATTGGCTGTTGCTGTGGCAACAATGTTTCTTTCGGCTTAGATGATTCATATTTCTGCATGTCCGCTCCTCCGTGGTAAAGTAGCTGCTCTGCAGGGTTTCTCCATGTTCGCGGTTGGTCACACCTCTTTTGTGTCGCGCACTGATCTAGATGGGAAATCACTGGGCTGAATAACCAAGTTGATACCCAGCTTTCTCGTAGCGCTTATCCAAATCCTGAATGTCTGGGTAAGCCAACCCAGGTAATGGAGAGTATGCTAAACATGCTTCTTCATTCAGGCCTCTGATGCCGTATTAAATCATCCCAACAGTTCAAATATCAAAACTGCAACAAGACTGGAAAATTGCACGTCATCAGTGGAGAGATTCATTATTTTCTAAGTGAAATAGATAATCAGATTATGACATTGATCAGTTAATCTTTAAAACATCAATAACTTGAACAGTAGGCACATTTAACATTGTTAACTTCTCCTGCGGCTTCCTCCCACAATCACATGCATGTTTAGCCAATTTGACTTCCTGATTGAATGCTTCTCTTTATGTGATGGACTGGGAATGGCTCCAACCCTCTCACAACCCTGCATTTAAATAATCCCTCATCTCATAAAACAAAGTGAATCATCTGAAGATAACAAGATAAACGATCCTACTATTACATCAAAAATGTTTTTAATAAAATAATGCGAGCACGGCCTCTCTTGACATCTGTACATATGTAAATATGTTTGTTATTTTTGTTATTGCTTGTCTTTTCATGTCATGTTCTGTTGCTGCTGCAACAATACAATTTCCCTCTGGGGAAGCCAGACATAAGGCCTGATTTTAAACTGTCGGTGCTTCAGGATGGATCTGTCTCATCTCTAAAATTAAACCAAAGGATTAGTTTATTTAACATCTACAAGCCACCTTTTAACATCTGTAATAATCCTTAATCTTTTATTAGTTCTGTGTGAGGATCACTCTACAGGTGTTGGATTGTGTTGTATGTTTAGAAATTTGTATGTTTGCATGTGCAGCTCTGCCGCCACCCTAGATCTCCCAGGTGTACCCAGAAACTGAGTGGTTAGTCATTTAGTTATCTCACTGAGTAATTCATGGCCCAAGATGGTTAATTAATGTGTAAATGAATGCGTGCAGCCGCAGGCCATTATCAGCGCAGGTAGACAGGTGTGTGGGCCCAGACTCTTTAACTAATTGGGTGAACTCCTGACATTTGGCAAGCTCTGATGAAATACTCACACAGAGGCAGGCACTCGTGCACTCTTTAAAAGAGAAAAAAAAGAGTGCATCCAAGGGATCTGTTAATTAATCTTGCAAAAGAAGTCTTGTTGTAGAAGCGGGGCTCATTTTAGATGAAGAGCCATTTTCTCTAGTCTCCCCCCACGGCAACTGAGTGTATGCGCAGGGTTTCTGTAGTAGGGTCTCATTTAGCTTTGATTAATCTAAATTTTTGTTAGTTGGAAGTATTTTTCATGTTCACATCTGCCCTGACACACAATTCAAACGAATGCAGGAGCGCACTCGCTCTTGTATTCATTGCGTTTCGTCTTTTAATTGGAGTGACTTCTCATTGTGTCAACTGCTCAGCTCAAAGCAGTTGCACATTAATCATGCTGGCCGGTGCCACCCATAAGCAGAGCTGGCACTGATGGCTGCAAGTTGCCCCAAGGCCATGTCAGAGATTCAGTAACTACTCACTTCTTCGTGTTGGCTGGCAGCCAGAAGACAGAGGAACAGGAGGAGAAAGAAATGGTGCTCGAGGAGGAAAAAAAAGCCAGATGCAAAAAGGGAAGACGGAGAAGCAAGAGAAAAGGACAGGAGTTGGTATAATTCACCTTCTGTCCCCCTGGGCTTTTTACTAATCAGCACAACTCCCCCCTAACAATGTCCCTGGGGTTACCTAAGAGACAAAAACACCTTTACTGTATTTGTTTTCATGCTGTTGTGTACTCATCTCACTTGTGCACTGCTCATCTATTAGTCAAGTGAAAACAAACACAGGCTGCCTGCTGCTTCATGGCAGTCATGATGTCAGGCTGCACTTTCTTCCCAGATTTCTGATTAACATTGTTGTAAATGATAAAAGCCAGTTACATAATAACTACATATGGCTGATAAGCTGCCAGGCGTTCATTCCATATGCAGTGAAATATAAAGTTTCTTGCATGCATGTACACACATGAACCATGTCTGTCTGTCTCAGTTCAGAGGAAACAGTTCTGAGAGAAGTAATTTAGTCTAAAATAAAGTTTTGTCTCTCCTGTCATTTCTCTCGATATTAAAAACTCTTTCACATACTTGTGTTACATTTTAAATAATACACAAAATATCTCTAGAGCTCCAGGTTAAGTTGTTAGCAAACCCTGATTTTTTTAAAGTAAAAGATTCACATTTAAACACATGCACATGTGCTTCTGCATCACTGGAAACTAATTAGAAATGTATTATCTATTAAATGTAAAAGTGAAGATGAAGTAAAATATTTTTTGGCTGTACAAGCTATACACAACGTTTTTTTTTTAAGTATGTATTGAGCTTTATGTAAATATGTTCTATTTAAGGTCAGTTTTTAATTCTTTTTATCTAAATATATAAGATGATGTTATAAATTACCATTTTTTTAAGGAAGTTGACATTAAATGCAGAGTTACTGAACATAAATCCTGGTTCTTTTTTAACTTTGCTCAGTGTTTCACTATAAGAATTACCAAGGCATGACCAACTACGGAAGCTCAGATGAAACAATGTCTGTGTGACAGACGGGCAGAGCAGTGCTCAGGGCTCCTCGCTCTCAAACATCATAGAGATGTTTAGTTAGTTGGTCTGATCACTGACTCATTTGGCTGTGGTCAGAGCCAAAAGCAGTGATGTTTTAGATGTTTAAGAGAGCATGTAGAGGTGGCTTCTGCGTTTTGGATAGTGTCAGCCACCTCTGGGGGAAGATTTGTAGCATTTAAATTCCACCTTTCTATGGCAGCTTGAACGTCCTCTGCCAAACAATTTTCCACCACTTGAGGCTGTAATCTCTATTCCTTGTGCAGTAGGTTCCCCCTGGACAATAAATCTGCACTTTGTTCAGGGCTCTTGGTACATGAGTTGCCCAAATGGACAGAAGTCTGGAGTTGCAGCACACTATTATCTTCCTGGCCAGCTTATGCAGTGAGCAGGTCTTACCCTGACTGTTGATGTAAGCTAATATTATGGAGTTGTCTGCATTCAAATGTCTCAGACCTAGCAATACTGCTTGCAGCTCCAACACATCTATGTAAAAACAAGTCATCTTCTCTCACCAAATGCCCTTCATCACTCTGCCCATCCCATCTTTTTAAGGAAGTGATCCTGGATGATCGTGTGCACCAGGAGCCCTCCCACTTTGAAATTTGCTGACTTTCTTTATGACAAAAGCTGTCACACAAGCCGCTATGATCTTTACACTGGGGTGGAGATAAAGGCAGGTGCACATCTGGAAAGACCTGACCCAAAGCTGAAAATGTCTCATCAGAAGCCTTAGCTGCACCACCGAAATGACCAATGTCATAAGACCAAGCAAGTTAAGGCAAAGTATGAACAGCACGACTTTCCCCTGTTGAAAACGTCTCATGCCCTGAATGGAGGACACAAGCTTCCCCTCTGACAAACTGACCCGATACGAGATGGAGTTTACTTAAGCCCCAAATATTCCGTACACTGTGCAGGAATTAGATGGCTCTTTTCCCAGTTAATATTGAACCGAGATCAATTAAGTGACTTCCATTGGAAACCCTGTTTGCCTGCTTCTGACTGGGAGCAAATCAGGTAATCATCTATGTAGGAAAATATCCTGATACTGCTGTTCCTCAATGGAGCCAGCGCTTCATCCGCACATTTGCTAAAACCCTGTGGGGCTAATGACAGCCCGAATGGCAGAGTTTGAAAATTATAAGCTTTCCCCTGATAAGCAAACCTGAGAAATGTTCTGTGTGAAGGATAAATGGTGACGTGGAAATCGGATTGAGAGATTGTCACAAACCAATCCTCCTGGACAAATGGAGCGGCACAGTATTTTGGGTGCCAACATTGAATGTATACTTTCATAAGTGTCCATTTAACACATGTAGATCTAGGATAGGGTGGAGTAATTTCCAATATTTCTTTGGAATGAAGACATAATGCGAGTTGAAGCCCTGATGACTCTTTTTGTCTGGAAATATTCTGACTGCTCGTTTGTTCAGCAGAGTAGCTAATTAATCCTCCAGGATGTGAGCTAAATCGCTGATTGCTGTTGATGCTAAAACACTGTTGAATCTGGGTGGTTTGGTGGAAGATTAAATTTTGTATCCATTACAAATAGTGCCCCTGACCCAGGGATAAACGGCACATGTACTCCACCTCTCTGCATGGGCAGCTATAGTGTCGCAGACTTGTGACATCACACTGGTGACTCGGTCTGTCCAGTTGAGAAGAGGACAGGGCCCTCTGTCGAGGACAACAGAGACCAACAGCCTCTTTCTCTTTTTTTGTTTTTCTTGATTTTTAGGTGGGCACTCTGCTCTTGGCAACATGCCTGGCTGCAGAAATGCACAATTTATTTTCTTTCTTAGCCCCTGGGACACTGGGTCATGTGTTGACACTGACAGTGTTTTGATAGTTATGGAAACATGAACATTGCATTATCTGCATCTGAAAAACAGCTTCTGATGAACTGGTGGCCACAGGAGCCACTGAACTTAGAACTGAGTTGAGTCCATCCCCTGACAGTTTTCTTGTCTTCAAAGTGGGGAGGAACAGTAAAAAATGGGGGTGTTAGGTCGCCTGCTTCTGGGTGGAACAGGGCGGTTCCTTGATGGCACTGCAGCGGAGGAACATGGAGCATGCTCTTGGTTTCTCAGCTTTATTAAGCTAGTTTGTATGTGAGCTCTCATTTAACAATAAAGAGACCTTCATCAGAACATATTTTCCAAATCCTAGGCAAAGATTGTCAACTTTTGTGAAGGTGACAAATAATGGACTGTCCTAAATTTGTTTAACAAAATGTGCAGGTTACTGTGCTGTCAACTTCCAGAGTGCCAAAACCTTACAGCGAGTTTAAACATAATTCTCTAATAATGTGATGTTGTAAGTGCTTGAAAGATAGTTATTTGACCATGGTCACAGATTGCATGCTTGGAGTATGTCTATGAACACAAGCACTAGGTGTACTTGAAGAAAACACAGGCTGCATGTCAGACATGTTAGATCTTTCAAGTGGATAATGATTGTCAGCACAATCACAAGCCCAACAGCAAGAAGATAAGGAGGGTCATGGAATGAGATTTTAAAGCCCAACTTTAAATCTCACCAGAATCACGTGGGAGGTTTCAAAAAGGATGATGCCTGCATCAAAGTCCCCAAACAATTGGCAGCTAAAAGAAATCGGGAAAAGTGGTAAAAAAAAAAAGAGACTGGCAGACAATTATGCAAAACAGCTGCAGCTCTAATATAACACCTTCATCTGTTTGAGAGGGACACACTCTTCCCCAAATACTGTAAAAGGCCAGTAATTTCCATTATTTTTCCTCAACTTTAGATTGGTCAATTTTGAATTGTGAATTAGTGTTTGTGATCATCACAGCTGATACAGCTCATAGATTTTTTGTCACTGTAGCTTTTAGTTTTCCTTGTTTCTTGATAATTGGAGCTGTTCATGTTTCTAGGCTGCAATATGTATTCCAAAACTGATTCCCTTGCTGTGTATTCCTCTATCCTTGCCTCATTTTTTTTTCTTTGACATTACATCAGGAAATCTTTAGATCCTCACAGTCTGGTAGGATCTGAAACATCTCGTCTGTTTTCAATGGCTGTCTGAGCTGACTGCTTCTTACTGGTTGTTGTATCCCGTCTACACACTGGCACTTTTTTCCCCCTTTCTTATTTTGTATTTTTTTATCATCCACCCATCCAGGCATTCATGCATTCTATTGAATGCTACTATAATGAATGCAGTTTAGCTCTTTGGTGTCTGGGCTGGGTCAAGCTTGGCTGTGAGAGTGGTCACTGCATGATTCACAGCCACTGCCTCACAGAGACCCCATGATGATTTATCAGAAGGAAATGGAAAGAGAGGAGAGCAATAATGATGGGTAGGAGATATAAAGAGAGAAAGAGATGCAGGGATGATATTGAAACAGAAAAGGAGAACCACTCTTCATCCTGATCCATCATATTTTTCACCCTCCTTTAGCATCACAACACTCTACGAGACACCAAAAAAGGAATGTATTAATGAGCCCAATTCCAATGCTGACATTTAGGTAGCGTGGAGGGGGGAGGGAATGATATTGGAGAAGAGGCATGGGGGGGTGTGAGATGTGACACTGAGCAAAGATTTTGTGACTTAATTTTGAATGATTAGTCATAACAGCAGGGCATCCAAATGTCACCACTGTCAAGATTGGAGGGTCTGTTTTGTCTGTGTATATTGTGCATTTGCCCTTTACGTCACTAACACCAGTATACTTAGTGTTATTTCTCTCTGGCATTTCAAAGACTAAGTAATAACATCAGAAAGCAAATGCAGAATCTGCATGGCTGTATATGCTCACCGAGGTAAAACAAGCTCTGATGTTGCCTTACGTTTGTTTCTATGGTGAAATTAACCACTGTGCTAAATCTCATGGAAGTGCTCCCATTAAAGGCCACGTCAGGCTGATAACATACAAATGCATATAACACACAGAGTGCAGGGATTAGGATGTGCAGGGTCACTGCATCAGGGGCTTCACACCTGTGTGCACCCTGTTTTGCTCAGCAAGAGGGTGGCTTCAAGGAAAATTGCCTTGAATTGCGTATGTGTGCGCACAAAATGACATAATCTAAGCTCATCAGCTGCGATCATTGATTCATGCTACGAGCCCTTTTCGCCCCGTGAGTGTCATGGATCATTTGCTGTGACAGACTGTTTTGGTGCTGTGCTGTTTGGCCTTGCAGTGCATCATCTATCTAATATGGATGAACTGAGTTTAGCAGAACAGGCTGTGTAGTTGCACTCTGTCTCCTCCTAGTCGGCAGGTAAACAGCCTCTGGATCTCACTTATTAAACCCAATCTAGCCTATCTTTTCTCTGCTGCTGTATGAAAGCTGCCTTTTCCCCATGTGTACTTTAAAAAAATTTTTTGTTTAGATACAACTTGTTTATTCTCAGTCATGTTTAATTGGAAAAATATTTTACCAGATTATTTTAAGTCAAATAACGAAACCGACTTGTTAACATATTTAATGGCTAAAATATACAGTTTAAAATGATTGAGTGGTTATTTTAATTCTTGCATGATCAGCTGTGTTCATTGTCATACACAACTAACACATAAGTTATAGCATTCTCCCTGTAAATGTTCCTAACTGAGTAAACTGACACAGATACAATTTCAATGAAAAGAAAATGAGCTACTGCACTTCCTGTGCATCTCCTGTGGCAGAGGAAACACAAGGTCATGCATGAGTGGGAATGAAGTGATTCTTTCCCACAATCTACAGCTTTTACACTGTTCAAAACAATACTAAATTAGCCCAGCCAACTTTACTTATTTAGTGCTGTACTTCAAAAACGTGTGCTAATCAAAATGCTTAAAATTGGTAATAAGAAATGTTTTTATACAATCATCTTAGGAAATCTATGTAAAGATGGATATTAGCAGAATAGTTTTGCGTCTGTGACGTTGTCTCATTTTGCTTTTCTATCATTTTTTTGTTACAAAACATAGTTTTTGTGTTCATTCCCATGTTAAATGATTAAAAAATCCACTCCGGCTGTGTGTGACTCGCATCTCAGACACGAATCAAGCTGTGCTGCATCTGGTGCTGTTTTTCACAGTGTGTCAAAGTGACTCTCAAAAGATACATAGAAGCAACATTTTTTGGACTTTATATGAAAAGCGGTACATCTTTCAGTGTGCAGGCAATATGTCAGAGAATAAAGAAAAACGTTTGCTTACACGTTATGATGATAAACGGTTTATCTTGTCAAGTGAGGAATACTTTTCTGAAGTTAGAACTGCAACTTTCATGTCTCTCCAGTTTAAGGGATGTCACCTATGGATTGCAGGAAACACTGTATTTATAGCCATTACAAGGACATTGCTGAGTTAAAAACGATTGCATAGACAAGCATTGAGCTGTAGCAATGCAATGTTGTTGGTATGAATGCAAATGTTTAGTAGTTCAGCTAAGCACACAAAACACACATGCAGTGTTCCCATTGTCACTCACTTTGGCAGGTAGATTAAGTCATATCAAACGAATGGAATTTATTGGAACGTGTAATGAAGCGCAGTTAAAGCAGGGCCCATATGCCAAAATCACCAGGAGGCAGGCAGATGTCGAAACTCAAAGCCTTATTTGAAATAACTATAAGGTGCAAAATAAATTAAGTATTCAACCCAGCAAAAAAAGTAAACAAAACTCAGGAGAAAGCACATGACATAGAAGCCATTTGAGCAGAGCTTGGATGAATATGGTAAGAATAACATGGTGGACATGGCAAACCCGAGGATGTGAAAAATTAACATGCACCAAGAAGTATCTGTAATAATGGAACAAATTGCTAAATATTTATTTACTTTAAAAGTAAATAAAAAGTAAACAAGTTATAATATAATGCTGAAAAAGTCCATTATAACTACACCAAAAGCAACAGCGAAACCAGAAATGAAAGTTACGCCAAAGTTGAACAAAAAACTGAAAAACAGGAAAATGTCCTAATCTAAAAGTTAAGACTCAAAAAGACTAAAACCCACAGATTTAAACAGGCATGCAGAACACACTCAAAAGTTTGTTGGGTAATTTGCAACTTTGCTTGGGATATTTAAAGCTATTAAGAAAATTTTAGTCACTACATAGCAAACTGATGCTCTGTACCCAGCTTAAACTGCTTCTAATCATATCCAACTATTTATCAATATTATTATTTGATTTCCACAAGTTATGTCCAGATATTTAGCAGCTCTTTGGCTGTTTTCATGAGACATTTTAAGCAGGCACTTGTGTTTTATTTAATCCAAAGAATACAGATGGGGAGATTCCCAAAAGGAAGGAAAACAAAGTGAAAAGAACGGCAACCAGAAAACCAGAAATAAACTTTAGTTATAAAATGATATCCTGGCATTCTGCAACAGATCCCTTTTTCTTTTCCTGACTGACTAACTTGGGATCTTTCTAAATGATCAATGCAAACATTTAACATACTTTGGTGTTATCATAATTATAAAAACATAAACAAATTACTTGTATGTAAAGATGCACAAATACCAGTGTACTATGTGCATATTCGTCTGCACATACACATTTATAAAAGGTTTTCAGTAGCAGGATCAATACAAATGAGCTGTTACATAATACCTCAATGCATTCATCTCTAGATTTAGGAGGGAGAATTTTTTTTGCCAAGGCTTGAGTAGAAGTTGTACTGGAAACATATTTAGGTGCTGATAATACAGTACCAACCTGAATGTTGCAACGTCTTGTGTTTTTTACCTTTGAGGTTGTTGCCTCTTTGTTTGCCTCTTTGCAGCCGTTCAGTGATTCTAAAGGAAGTCAGATTGCAAAGATGTTTAGGCTTATTAATATTTTACACCACGTTGCAAGGAAATATATGGCCAAGGTTGGAAAAAAATCACAGAATTTTGAGGGTATTGTGAAAAGTTAGTAACATGTATCATCAAATACTCTTTTTTTCTTGCCTGTTTTCATCTCCCATTTCTCCTTTATTATAAGACACCTCTCTCTATCTGCTGTATATTTAAATATTAAGGGCATTTTTAAATATTAAGGCCAACAGTTGAAGTATGCCACACTATAGTGCTAAGATAAACCATTTCTTGACATGTTAGATAAAACAAGATTTAAAAACTACACGGACACATGGCACCCTGTTTTGTTGTATTATTTGTTTGGTATGACAGAAATACAGCCAGAACATAAGACTGCTTTTGTTTTTTTTTTATGCACACACAACTTTTATGTTACATTTGGAGGAATTAGCTCTTTTTGCAGTGTTTAGAAACAGCTGGTAACAATAGATTTATGCAAAAGCGATGGGGCTTTGTAAAGGTGAATACTACCTGGAAAGGAGTAACTGGACAGACCTTTGTGTGATGAAAGTGAATGAGCCAGCTCTGGAGGGAGAGGATTATACAAGAGCACAGAGAGAGAGAAGAGTAGCTTTCCAAGTGGATAAATAATAAATGTGATGGGTTGAGAAAGCTATCTTATGGCCTCAGTCTAATGCAACAGATCAGGGGTCATTGTCGTGATAGCCAAGCCTCAGCTGTAATTCCACGTATTTTGGC
The DNA here is from genome assembly GCA_037177535.1 of Pseudomugil gertrudae. Classification (NCBI taxonomy): domain Eukaryota; kingdom Metazoa; phylum Chordata; class Actinopteri; order Atheriniformes; family Pseudomugilidae; genus Pseudomugil; species Pseudomugil gertrudae. Next base: position 9,159,397 of record JBAMHV010000024.1, read on the forward strand.
AGCTTTTATCTATCCCCTGCGGCTCCTTGAGAAAACTTTATTTATGTTCTGTTTTTAACTTGGAGCCCAAAGAGAGGAGCACAACACTTTGTCATCTCGCTGGGATCACTAATGATTCAGTCAGGAAAAACAGCAGAGAGGAGGAGGCAGTGCAATAAAATAAACAAGAAAAGAGGGTATGTGGAGAGGGAGGCTGACTGCAGGAGAAATGAGGAGAAAAGAGCCTGAGGATAGTTGAAGTTATAGGAGTGGGCAGCATAGTGCAAGATGAGGAACAGGGAGAAAGACAGTGAAATATGAGATGAAGGGGAGAAACTTCTTCACTGCTTTGTAGCATCGGGTAAATCTGTTGCTTACTGCATCCAAGCTTCCCTCGCTAACTTTTTACAATTAAAACATTAAACTAGTTTACATCTTAAGTAGTTGCTTCTATTTTTTTTACTGACCTTGCTAATCACAAGTATCAATTACAGTTACTTAAGAGCAAAAGCAACCAGCAAAGTCTCTCCTCGTTTGTAAATTGGATAGAAATTCAGTTTATAAGAAAAATCTGATTTGAATTCATTTTAACAAACTTAAAGTTTAGCCGTTTCAAGCCTTCCTAAGACCTGTTGCCACCAATTTTCAGTCTAGTTCTGTTATTTGCCATGCTATAGCATTTTTCTCCCACTTTATTTGAAAAAGAAATACTTCTTGACAGTCATACTTCCACGAAGATCATTTTTTTTCAGACTGTGTTATCTTAGGTGCAACCAAAGAAAATAAATCACAGTCTCTTTCTGACAGGATCACACAGAGCTGGTTCATCTTTTAAATGAAGTGCCACTTGTATGCAGGAATGAGTCAAAGGACAAGAAAACGAGCTGGCAAATGCGTACAACCCTCTGCAAATGGTCGGGTGCAAAGACTGGAGTTAAAACGAGTGAAAAAGCAGCCAATGCGCTAATGAAACTTTGAAAGATCTTCAAAAACCTTGGGGAACTACTGCTCAAGTCCATTCTGGCTTCTTAGAAGGAAAATGTATTAAAACAGGAGATGGCTCGAGACTTTTGCACAGTATTGTATAAGCATTTGGAAAAAGTAACTCAACACGAATGGATTTATTATTAAAGTAAACCGTTAAAAGGCAGCTTGTGTTTCTAATTCATATTAATGTGTAATCATATCAAGCAGTTGTATGTTGTGATGATTTTACAAGCTTGTTCTTTCCCTTCTACTCCTGCTTTCTAACCACTCCCTTTCTGTGTCTTCAGAGCTTCCCCTGACTCTTATCTTTTTCTTCTTCCTCTCTTGAGGCATGTGCCATTATGTATACTCGTGTGTCATGTTATACAGCGTTGATGCTCAGCAGACTACAGGGAGAGCACAGCATAATGAATCAAGAAAGGGGCTAGAAAAGCTGCTTTTGTTTGTCATTGCACTTATCTTGTCATGTCTTACCTCGCATACACAGGGGTGTGTGTGTGTGTGTGTATTTGTTTGTTCTCTACAGGTGCATGTGTCTTATCTTTGCACTTGTGTTTCCTTTGCATGTTTTATGCCTTTCCCTTTTCACTCGTAATAAACTCCCTAGCCCTCTCCAGGCCCGGAGGCTTTGCCCTTTTGCTGTTTGCTTCTCTTTGCTCTCATTTTGTCTAAAAAACCACTCCCTTCCTCTGCATCTCTCATTTCCTTGTCTCTCATTCTCTCTACCCTTGTGAAGTGCTGCGACCTCTGCAACTTTATTCCGCTTGTCGCTGGGGACATTAGCCAGAGCAGGTCAATGAATATTGATGAGCTCGCTCAGACCCCACTCAGTAAAGGCCAGACACAGAGATTTCAGCATCCCCTGGCTTCACTGCCGCTCCAAGTCCGATATACTGACATGCCCGTATCCTGTCCCCCCCCCCCTCGCTCTTCATCCACTCCCTCTCTTTTGTCACTCAGGTCAAGGACTGAGATAATTGCCTAAGAAGTCCCCAAGAAGATTATCAGGCAGTTTTGTTGACAGAGGCAAACGTTCATCTGTGTTTTTACTGTGGGCTCATAAAAATTCAGGAAGAAACTATTTGTTTTTGATTTTAGTTTGATGTGGAAGACAAGCAGTTTCATCAGTCCTATTACCTTTCCTGGGTTGCCAAGTGTACTGTTGGCTGTGATTCTCATAAATAAATGTATTTTCTCAAGATTAAGAATTTCACTGTATGATTTAAAGCCGGTCTATGTTATTTATAAGCTCAAAGATTAACTGGCTGGATCTAACATCTGCTCACGATGGTTGTGGTTATTGCATGGATACTTATTTCCACAAGTTTTAAACTATTTTATAGCGCTTTAAGTATTAGAAGTTGCAGCTTAAATCACAAAGCCGGCAAAAATGAAGCCTCTTTTTTTCTAGGTGCAAATTTATTTTCTTTTTGGTGCATTTTTCATGTAATAAAAAAACCTTTTTTTGGAAAGGTTAAATTGATGATGCTAAGTAGCATGAATGACGGTGGTAATAAGAGGTGATGAGTGAGAAGGAGAAAGCTGCCAAGACAGACGGACGATCATAGCAGTGCTGATCATTAACATCTCCGTCACATAGGGAGGTGATGATTTGTTCGGCACATATTTCAACAAATGAGTCACAAGGTCAGCTCGTTGTCAAGAGAAACATGATGTGTTTTCTGTCTGCGCAGCTGGTAATAATGTGAGAATAGTACATCTGGGCCTTTGCTTTCATTAGAAGTTGTGCTAGTAGCTTAAATGTTGCTGTATTGGTGCACTATACAGCAGTGTGAACTTTGTTCCTTTACTAAATAGTTTTTAAACAAATGATACTAAAACTTGACGGAATATTCTCATTTTCTCAAATAGACCTTTACTTCACAGTTAAATAATAATGTTGAAAGGTTCTAGCTTGCCAGAAGGACATAAATAATGTCTTCTAGATTGATAATTGGCACTGGATGCCTGTAGATCTGGCGTTTTTGTGCCAACTGAAATATCTCAACTACTGCTCAAAATCATTTAATTTGTAGAAGACATTAGTGCTTCCCACTGGATTATTTATATTAACTCTATATGCCTGTTTCTTTTATATATTACTACCATAAAGTAGAATTTTGATGTTTTAATGAAATCTTCAAACATATCGGCTAAGTGTCCCAATCATGCCCTTTCTTACTGTATAATATTATGTAGAACATCTTGGACATAATCATACAATCAGCCATTTTGTAGTGCAATTTAAATTGATTCTTTGGTAATTTTATGGTATCTGTTTAAAGGCTTATTTTTTAAAAATAAACTTCTGAAGAAGTAAGACTCCCATATAGCTCTAACTTATTATATGTCACAACATAGTGTTACATATTCTGCCTATATGCACCCACCCATTATAGAACTATTACCTATACCTAGAAGACAAATTAAGCATCTTGTTTCTGAAAACATAACTGTAAATGATGCTGGTTAAACCTGCAGGACAAGTATGTGTGTTAATGAGAGCTTGCATTTTTCTGTTAGTGTAAAATATAAAGATAGTTTGTTGGTAATGAGTATCAATGCTTTGTTACACTTCCTGGCTGTCTTTTTGTATCACAGTGCAACTTGCATGTACTGTGAACCCATTATTTATCCACTCCTGACTAAGACTTGGTGATGTTAGGCTACACGTGTAGCCACAGCTGCCCTGGGGGCACACAGATGAAAACAGCGGACAGTGCATACCAACAGACCCTCCGACCATCGTTGAATGTCGCTCTAAAATCCTAATTTTACATTTATTTATTTATCTGTATGTCATATACTCGACATTACACACATCTTTTTGTCAGCCACGAGGCTGAGCTGCTACTTTTGCTTCCGAACAATAAACCTTTTTATTAAACTTATTGATGCTAAAAGCTCAAACAAACCGTGTTTAATCTTTAAAAAATAAACCTACAATTTAGAAACGGTCATTGTTTGGTTAATTGCAAGTGTTGTCACTATTCTCCTGCTGGTATTTCCTGTTGAGTGTGAGTGATTGAGCTGTTTGCTGTCAGCATTTGCAGCCTTGAAATAACTCAAATTTTCTGTTTTTCAACCAGTTTTTGATTCATTACAGCAAAGATGTGATGTGGAAATCGGATTGATCACTCTAATCTTCCGCTTTGTGTTTGATAGATTATGACAAGTTCCAACTTTGACTGGAGTTCATTTAATCATAACACTAAATGACTATATAATAAATCCCGCTGTGCCATGACTACATGCTCTTTGGCTGCTTGGCCACCATTTAGGTGTAGTATGTAGAGAGGTTACTAAGGCAGACGGCAGTTCAGGGGTTTACAATGCATGAAACAACACAAACGATGTTTAAATGCTGGTGGAAATAATTAAAGTATTTATAAAAGCTAATAATTTGAATAAATTAGCATAACTGATAGTTTCTCTGAAAGCATCAGGGTGTTATTGGAGGTTTGATTGTGCTTTAATTGGATTTATTTAGATGTAGAATCATTTGCATGTGAAATTGTCCGATTTAATGCGGACTGAAAGAAATGGTTCAGCCATTTAAAGCCATTGTTGTTGTTTTTTCTTTTATCTCCATATGCAGTATGTTTATACTTCCTGTGGTGGTACATCAAGCAAATTTGAGGTACTTTGTGCGTGACTGATAAAAAGGACAAACAGCCGCTTTTGCTTCTAGTAATTGCATTGATTTATGTTCAGGTTATTAAATGCGACATAGAATTGATTATTTTTGGTTATTTGGAAGTTTTTGAAAGTTCATTAGTAGCTATTTAAATCTCCTAATTGCTGTACACTTCTGTTAGTCAGCAAACAATGAAGTGATGGAGCATTTTCCTAATATGGTTTGTGTGAAGAAAGATGACCTTGCAGAACATGTGTGGAGCGACAGTTTTGATATTCATGCTGTGTTCTCCTCAGCCAAGTTTCTGCATGAAAAACTACTGAGTAATACATCTGATCCTTCCTGAGCTTCTCTTAAGTCAGCTTATGAAAAGCTTTCCATGAAAGTTTTAAATGCTTATGAGGGGTTTTTCAAATGCTGCACATTTCTGATAGTACTAGGATTTAAATTAGAGGTCAGAGTTCAGGACATCTGTAAATGGAAATGAAGCAAGTCGGAATAAACAATAATAATAAAACGTACACAAGTATTTAAATAACAGGAACAGACATGGTGCTTTCTCAATATTTTTAATTAAAAAACTGTTCATAGCATAATGATTCTTATATTTGTGATACTTTTTGTTCTAAGAGGCAATAAAATTATAAGCATATTCTCAACAACTAACCAGGTAATTCTATAAACCTTTGTTTATACTGTACACCCACATTTGCCTCATTTATCTCCAAGATGATGCTTTCAGACACTCTAAGCTTAACTCATCTATAAAAATGCTTTTTATCATCTAAAGGATGGCCTTATAACACCTGCTGTATGTTGACAAACTAATAAATGCCCATGGCGCTTAGCTTTGAATGCTCAATTTCTTTTATTTGACCTATACTGGCTACTACAGTATATTTGCCTTAAACTAAGGGAATATAGGCAGTGACGGCTTGTGGTCACACTGAGTGGGAGGGCTAACATATTTTTGAGCCAAACGGACCACATTTTAACATAAAAGTGTCCCATTACAATATACAAGATTTAGGTCACCCTATAAGATCAGTTCACTCTTTAGTTTCTCTTTGCAGATCATTGGAAATGTTCACATGTGACATCCAGTTGTTTTTGGGGGGGAAACTGGCTTTAAACTGTAAAAACAGCTCTGGATTTATCACTTCAAACAACATTAGATGTCAGGCTTTCTCAAAGTGAGCTTTTGACTGCTCGATCATGATGTTGCAGCACTGAGCGGCCACAGACGAGTCAGACCTCTGCGTCCGGCGTGGATTTCCGCTGTTACAGTCATTGCATCAAATTCAGCTTCACAGAACTCTTTCGCTCACGTCAAATCATCCGTCATTGGTCGAAAAATCGCCCGCTGGGGCTGCAGATTTAGCCCAAACGAGAAGCAAATGAAGGGGGCGTGTCACACTGTAAACACAGAGTCCAATGAAACTGTGTTGATCCGCTTGGGCTGTAAATAATTAGCCCATTTTTGAATGATTAGGTGTTTTTTGTTTAAAATTTGCTCTGTGTTATTATTAGTTTTGCTCTAGGTATTGTTAATCAAGAATTAGAACAACCTTTTCACAGTTTTTTTTAAAAAAAATCATTAATGTATTATTTTTTCATCTTTTCTGAGACATCCAGGGAGGGCTAAGCCCACTTATACCAGCCACCTCTGAATATAAGTATCTGAATGACATTTCAAATGAAATCTTCCATATGAGTATAAGGCATGTTTTAGGGATAGCAAAAAAACACATATTTTTCCGGCCTATTGTTTTGTTTTTTCTTCTAAGTAATCCATTTTATTTTACTTTTGACATGCAGGAGCTAGGTAAGGAGCCAAAACTAACCGATAGTACACTGATAAGTCAGCCTAAACCTAATAAAATTAAATCCAGATTGTCCTAACAATATAACAACTGCAATGCTTTTTTGTTCTTTTTTATTTTTGTTGTGCGAGTAAAGAACTAAAAATAGAAAATTGTAATCTAAAGATTTTTGTTATGGGATTTGTTTATAAATGTTACTGTAGCTATCTATGAACTGTTTAATAAAACCTAAGTTAGTTTTCAGAAGTCTAATATGAGGATTAACTGTTGTATTCAGTGTTAATAGTTATGTGTGTATAAAACAGGCAGCGCCTCTTCTCCCTAGCCTCTAGCTATTTCAAATATTCCTTCCATAAATGTATGGCCAACCATAGATGATAAGGTAAAAGAGACATCAGCAGGAACTATCTCTATAGAACATTAATATATGCATATGTTGCAGTTCTTTTGTTGTTGGCTCACATGCAGAAGCATTTTTTCCACCCATCTTCCCTGATGAAGAGTTAGATTAGAGATATAACAGGGCATTCTTCTTTCCTCCCTGTGTGTGCCAAGGGTTATCTACAGTTTTACCTGTGTGTTGAAAGAAGTTCAGATTTAAAAAGACTTCAGCTGAGCACTTTGATGTTAGAATATTTATCCAGTGAGAGCGTATTCCTCAAGGAAAGACGGTGACATATGGAGGAAATTATTTCACAGAAGTTTATTGAAACTGTTTCAGAGGCGTTCAGCAGATTGTTTCCAAATGTGTGTGCACACCTCCTTTCCTGTGTGTATGATCCTTATTTTGATGTGTGTGTGAGTGTGTCCTCTAAATAAAGTGAAAGCACTCTCATGCCAGCAACTCTCAGGGGGCTAGATGACTCCACTTTCATCTGTCTATCCTTTTTTACTCACATACACACTTCACCATTGTTTTGCTTTGTGAAAAGAAAAGCTCATCTGGTCCTGCCTGCTGCAGTCTTTTACACGTCGTCATCGTTTGTGTTCTTTGTGAGAGCTGTGTGTGTATTTTCTGCTTTGCTTATCGATTGGTCCTATTTTTCTCACACACCCTCGCATTTCCACAACTTTTCTCCAGTTTTTATTATTTAGCCTTTGTTGTTGTTAGTCAGATTATAAAGTGTGAATTGTCGTGTACAACTTTAGAATAAGTTAAGGCATGGTTGCTGTCCAGTATCTATTAAACTGTTGAAAAAAGGTTTATGTCCACACTGGAATATCATCAAAAATATAAGGGCGCACACTAGTTTTACTGCTTTCGAAAGCAATGACGTGTCTTGAAATTTCATTGCACTCAACAATTCATGAACAAATAGGAGCAGTTTAGAAATGGCCATTTTACAGCATCCAGTGTTTTTTTTTTTAAACTTTTCTGTGCTGAAAAAAGTAAATGGTTGTCAAAGAGCAATATAGCAGCTGCTGGTAACTACCAGTTGTCATGTTTGGTTTTCTTCAGCCTCCTTGTCTGCTTACATCCTTCCCATGCTTGCATTTTGCTCTCTCTGTTCTTTTGTACCATTTTGCTGAAAGCACGGTTACTTCCTGTCATAGTGGGCGAGCATGTGACATGAGTTTGGGATAATTTAACAACACAGTTAGCTAAGAAGAAAAAAGGGCTTTGGTGCTTTTGGTTTGGAGGCTTGCTTACATGGCAGGTTGCATATGTTTGACACTGTTGGTCAGCATTGCTTCTACAGAGACGAGGCATGTCATTTAAATACATGCATATTAGGTTCTACCTGGCACATTGCAGTTTTTCCTATTCTGGTACATGTTCCTACTTATCTTAATTATTTTGTGTGTATATGGATTACACTGAGTACAAATTTCCACAATAGCAAATCAAAACCATTTATATGGAATAATAAAACGGTTTAAGCCATCAACTAACATGTCATTTATAAGGGTAAATAAAATAATAAAACTGTAATAATCATCTGATTAAAGAGTGATTACTGATTGAAACTTGACTACGTTCTATTCAATAATTGTATATACCTTATAAAACACAGACCTGCCCATATGGTGTCATGTTTAAATGATTTTGTTATAAGAAACATTAGTTTGACACACAGTTTTGTACAGCTCATTGAAAAGATTGGATATACATAGTCATGGACAGATAAGTACATTGTGTTTGGATGTAATTATAAACTAGCTGTATAATTTAACCACCATGTGGCCGATCTAATTTGTCAACACTCCTCTGTTAATTGTCATGGTATTTCCTGACACTCTCACCCTACCCTCTTGTTTTTGCCCTTCTTTGTACACCACAGAGAAAATGTTGATTTTAATCACTACATATAATTAATTTGCCGTCCTTCCTTGTTAAGAAAATATAAACCCCTAAGCCACGTAGTAATTGGCAGTAATTTAATTTACAGTTGATGGTAGATGAGTTTTGATCTCTATGGGAGCCCGCAGTGGTGTCACTGGAAACATTTTGTTTGGGGGCCAGTGGAGGCACAGATTTTGGAAAGGATGACACATATTTACGTTAATAAACATTTAGATTTTACTAAATAATAAGCTCTTTGTCATAATTTATGTAACTACAAAAACCCAAAACCAAATCAAAATCTAATTATACCAGTGCTGGATTTTACTGAATCATTAAGAGTTTATGTCCATTCAGCTTTGTCAGTGTTTATTTAATTGGATATCCTGCTTTATTCATAAACATGGCACAGTGATTTCATAGGGGGATATTTACATTATATTCACAAAATGGAACTGACGTTTAGGTTATGTGAGGAATTAGCTGGACCTCCATGTTTAAGTGCCTCCTGGTTGACTTCTGTAATATTGATGGTGAAATGTGCCTTGATGTGCACAGGCAGGTATGAGAGTATAGTACATACCTTTTTAATTTTGCATTTTCAATTTTAGAATTCATTCTCTATGTAATTACAGTACTTGTTGTCCAAAAATCCTAAATGTCCTTGTGTTTTCAAAGATAATTAATAAAAGTGGATGTAAAACTTATAAAATGTTTCAGCAGTTAAAAAATGTTCAGTTCTTTTAATGCAGAAAGACAGTAATGATGATGAACAGGCTCTGGGAAGCAGTTAGCATTCAGTGATGGATTGGAGAGCTTTAGATTACAGAGGAGGCTTTTTACAGGTAGTTAAGATTCCATTTCTGTTTCCCAAATGACCTCCATTTTCAATGGGGTGCTGAGCTTGAGCTTTACTCGTTTATTCCTCCACCTCGCATCATAAGGCAGTTGACTACAGCACCAGACATGGTGCAGTCACATTTTCTTCTTTGGCATGTGTAGTAGTTGTACTCAGCTGTAAACAGCTGATATCTCAGAAGCATCAGTCACAAATAAACTCTCTGGAAGCTCTCTACAGTGGCTTTGATGGAGGTTGCAATGTTTCACAGCATGGGTTTTAGTTTGTACAATCATTAGAACAGACTGTGACAAGAGTTTATCTCAGCTGTACATTTGGTACTTCAATCTAATGTCATCAAACTATTTCCATGTGCTGATGTGAGTATAAACAAAGTTTCAGCACCGTTTTTGTTTCTTATTTTAATATGTAGACATTGTCTTATTGATCTTAAATTCATAATAGACCATTTCTGGAGTTTTTGCTGTGTATGTTTTCACATACTAACTTGTTTAACATATTACTTTTTATAGATGGATTTGTAACTTATTTCTTTGAAAATTCTCCCCACTAGTACTCCCCACTTATGTGTAACATCCCAAGACCAGCAAAAAAGTCATTCAAACACTGGTTGCCATGACAATGTGGCCATCTTGGAGTCTAATCCTTTTTTTAAACCCCATTTTTCTCACTTTACACACACATAGTAGTTGAAGAAACTAGTCTGAGGGGATTTATGCAATTGACTTCAAACTCTGTGGGAAGCTTACTGACAAGTTGGGGACCAAACACTATTCAAATATCTCTAATAGGACAAACCATGTTTCCATGGCAACCAAAGACAAAAAAAAGGGTTCTTGCCATTAAACATGGTTTGCTCATATCTGCATAGAAATGCATGAGATCTTCACTAAATTGACAACATTCATGCTTGTTAGGTTCTTAACACATTACTCCAAGCTGAGTTAAGCTAAGTATGTATTTGAAACAAGTGGCGGGGACCCGATGGATGCTGCTTTTGGCTTTAGTTTTTTATAATTATCACTGATTTTTCTGGTTTCTATATCCAGCTCTAGGCTCCTGGGTTGTCAGCCCACCACAGTGACTCATTTTCTATCTAACAGTGGAAAGCACTATTACAAAATAATATGGACCATACCTAATGTCCATCCATCCATCCAACCATCCATCCATCCATTATTTACCACTTATTCCCTGAACGGTGTCATGGGAGGGCTGGAGCCAATCCCAGCTGACATTGGGTGAGAAGCGGGGTACATCCTGGACAGGTCGCCAGTCCATCACAGACCATATCCAGTGATGCCTTGCTAAATAGTTCTAGGGTAGCGCTTTCTTCAAATGTGTAAGTAGTTGACTCTTTTTCTACAAGGAGCACCTTTAAGACTTTATACTCACCAATATCATGAGACTAAGCAATCATATTCAGGCCCACAGCATGAGTACCCTACTGATACCTTAGTTTTATTAGTCTGGCTGCAAGTAATCTCTCTGTTTAATGTGTGTGTGTGTATATCTGTGTGTACGCATGCATGTCTGCTAGTGTGACAAAGCTTGCCTGTACAGCAGCCATGGCAGGTTGCAGCTTTCCCTTCAGAAATCAGCCACTCTCTGAACTGTTAAATCACACTAGAAGCCAACGTTGGAGAGCAAATTAATTACTTTCCTTCCCTTCCATCACCACCTCCTCTTTTTCTTCCAGATTAACCCTCCCTTGTTCACTTTTCATATTCCTTTCTCACACGCCTATCCTTCATCACATTTTTTTAATAGCAGCATATATAAAGCTATGCCACAGGTGACATCTCCCCCAGCCTCCCCCGCTGCAAATAAGAATGAAACATTCGTATAAACATGAAACCTCTTTTCTATTCAGTACTGTATTTGAAGCTTTGAAGGCTTGATGGTTTACAAAATTGTCTGTGTGAGACCATGCACTTCATTCATATGCCCCTCTGGCGGGAAAGTCCTGCCCACAAACTCTGCTTTAATCATTAGGTTGTCAAGTTTGTTGAGAGCATCTCATGAAATCAATGAAAACTGCTTTCCCATTTTTGTGTTGTGCGTATTGAAGGAAGCTGACAAAATAGATGACTAGGACAAACTTCCGAATGATGCTGACATTTATCATTATGTTTATCCATGAGGGTTTCTCTGAATACTCTTTAATTAACTAATTTGTGTAATCAATGATGTTTACAGGTGAACGGGCATCTTTTTTATTTTTGCTCTTTGATTGATTTGCTTCTTGCAATGTTTCCTTTCTCTTCACCAGCTCCAAATAGAGGATGTAGAGAATGAGGACAAAAGATATGCCCTTTTCCAGGAGATGTTGGATGCAGCGCAGAAGTGGGAGGACTTTCAGCTGATCATTCTTCTTCTACAAGCATGGCCACCTATGGTGAAAGAGGAAGTGTAAGATCAGTGTCTTTATTTTAAAAACTACTTCAAGATCATTAATGTATATATGATGGGAAATATTATCTCCTTAAGTTAATGTGTTGCCACCATGAAAATCCAAATGTAAAGATCTGAAATGGCGGAAACAGCTAACCTGATGTGATTCATTATGTTTTCTTTTACATCATGTTGCAATACCAATGAATGGGTCAGTGTTTATCTTTTCTGTTGTTGCGTTGTAGCATCCTTTTATCCACCAATCATTGTTATCTTCTGTGTTTTTTGACGATGAACCACGAACACTTGTTTGTTTTAGAAATCAGAGATGCGTGCAGACATTGACGTTTTAATGGACATGCTTTATGCAGTGTGTTCTCATTTCACTAAGAGTGGGATTTGAAAATGATGTCTTTAATCATTCAGTGACATGTACTGCATGCATAGATGTTCAGAGTTGGAAATCACAGAGCTTCAGGCTCTGAGCTTCTTGCACCAGCTGCTTTCTTATGAGCCTCGGCGAGAGTTGGCTGTATTATCGATAAGTGCCTAATGATGTGATTGCTCTTCTCCTGCTCCATTGTTCTCGATTAAAAGTGAGCTGTACTCTGAGGACTGCAGGGACAATACGAGGTTGTGCTGTCTGGAGTTTATCCTTCCAAGCTCAATCAAAGCTGACTGTTGTTCAAATGGTTTCGATCAGCAAGTTAAATTAGACTTCTTCTCAGTTTGTCGTTAGAAACTCACAAGGGCTTTCATGCAGCTACTTCTAAATAACATCAGTCTATAGATTAGTTTTCTAAACTCTTGAATTTGTTAGTTTGTTCATCAAGATTATATCATTATGTTAATTAACTGTGCACATTGTGTAGAATATGATGTCAAGACCACACTACACAATGTTATTTCTATCCAAATGAGCAATATGTCATCTAAAAGGATCTATACAGATGCCTAAAATGTTAAATGACCAGGCTGGAAGATTCACATGATTGCCTCCAGCTGTATTTTTACTGTCTCACCCATAAAAAATATCACTCGTAGTCATCAAAGAGCCACAACTTAAACCTAAATTTGTGGCCTGGTAAAAGGGACTAAACTATTTTCCATTGTCACTACATCTGTAGAACTGTGATAAATGGCTCTCAAGTCCTTATTGTTGATAACTAATTTTGTTTTATTAATGAAGCCAGAGATCTGATTACTTCTTTCTAATCACATGAATAGTAACAGCTTTAAGCCAGTTCACAGATGCATTATTCTGTTTTTGACATCCCAGAAAGTCCATAATTTAACTTAAAAAAACAGTCACTGCACATTCTGATGGTATTAGTCACACATTGCTGTGTTGTTTTAATGAATATGTTCAGGATGGTAGCAGCCAATGATTTTGTTTGATCAACCAGCGACTCCCAGCAACGCAACCTTTGCTGCCAAAATGTCTGGAACGGGAGACAACACTACCTTCTGTGCAGGGGATACCATATATTGTATTGTGGTACTTAGTTCAGACAGAATTTCTTCCAACAGAGATGTAGGTGATGATGCCTTTGGCTCTGAAATGGTACCAGGGCCCTTTGCATGACTCATACTGAAGGAAAAGCCTTTCAAATGTAAAATCAATCCCTCCCACTGTTCAGATAAGAGATAAATTGCTCTGGATTTTGTACTGAGCTTTCTACAAAAATGGTAGGACAGGTGGGATTAGGCCGGGACAACATAACTGCCCTCAAGGATGTGAGTGAAGCTCTTCTGATTTTATTAGATATATATGTCACACTGCTTGGATGGTTAACCATTATCATATTTTTCAACAGATGTATATTGAACAAAGGAAACAACTTAGTATTATTGGTCAAAAACACATTTTGCTACTACTAAATAATAAATAAATTGTTAATTAAATTCACATTTAAGTAAAATGTTATAAAGTCTTATATGTAGTGGAATTGAGATATTTATTTTGCTGCGAGGGCTCAAACTTATTCATCTGGAAAAAATAAAATAAATATGCATACATTTTTAATAGAGATGTCTGATATTATTGGTATGCCAATATTATTGGCTTATATCAGCATTAAAATGTAATATCAGAAATTATTTTTGTTGATTCCTTTTGCACAACATGTAAATATTAAATATCAAACTCCAGCTAATTCTCCTGTAACTCAAAATGACAGAATATAAGAAATTTCATGTATAGTTTTTCTGATATTTTTTATTTTTTAATTGGTATTGCTTTGACATCATTAAACTGTGTCATCGCTTGCAGTATAAGGAGCTCATGTCTAAGCTCATGTCTAAGGACTTTGACTTTTGTTTTCTGATGAGGGGTATCAAAATATAGCCATCAACTGAGATTGCTGTTAAAAATTAAGTGCTGAACAAAATTGGTGTGTCAGATATCTGTTAAAAAAAAAACCTATCAAACATCCCTAATTTTTATCTAACATTTTTAAGGAAAACAATACACATATGGCTGCATGAGCACTGCAGTTTCACAGCAATAAGGTTGCTGGTTCAATGGGAGGTTGCAATAGTGGGCCTCTCTGTGTGGCTTCCTCCCATTGTCCTAAGACATGCATATTACAAAGACTGATTAACTCTAAATTCTTCCTAGGAGTTAGTGTGAGCATAAATCATTGTTTTTCTCTGTGTGTTTGCCCTCAATGGTCCAGTGACCTGTCCAGCATGTAGTCTACCCTGCTTATCACCTGCTAATTGCTGGGATAGCAGGCGAGACCCTAAATTGGACTAAGTGGTATAGAAAATGGAGGGCTTATACACATGATTCATGCTTATTTGAAGCACAGCTGCCTGAAATGGCTCTCTGCTCTTTATCCTTTTCATTTAAACCTGGTTGAATTCAACTTCTGTTTATGCATATGTGTATGGAGAAAAATCATTTGTTTTTGTGAAACTGCAAGAGGCTGTTTTGGAAGCTGTATTGAGAGTTGCAACCACAAAGCTTATCCTTCAGTCTGACCACATAACTGAGTCATGATTCAAAGCACGAATGGAGGCTGACTGTGACTCACATTGCACCCCGAGACAGATTTGGCGAGAGCACAGACATTCACAGTGGCATGCAGGCCCCCCCTACTCCTCCCCTGGAAAAGCACAGGAAGCAGCGGCGTGCCAGCAGTATAAGTGGACTCTGTTTGTTCCCATGGTCGCATCATCCAGAGGTGAAGAAGCTTGTCAGGGCAAGACACCCCCGTACTTGGATGGAGAGCTGCCTTTTCTACTGACAGACACACACAAGAGTCTCGCTGTTCTGTTTCTGTCTCTTTATCATGCCCTGTCTCCTCATTTTACAGGACCTCATCTATCTTCCACACACACTTGTTTTCCAGATATGCACATGCACTCAAGAGCTTACCATATAGCCTGCTGCTACTGTGCTTGTAGAATAAACACTTACCTTGTGAACAGCTTCTGATCATATCGCCAACCATTTACAGGCCCTTTTACCAGCTTCCCATTATCATTCTGAAATGCCCAGATTAGAACAAAAGTTAAATGCACACATGCATATCATTCATCCTCCCATCTCCTTTCCTTTTCTACGGCTCTCTGTTTAATGTTTAATGCCCTGCTTGTCATGTTAATCACATCCAGAATTTCCAGCCGTGCTGGCGTGCTGATATCCATTTTCTAACTACTTGAAGTGTCTGTATTGTTTTAACATGTTAACAAATGATTTTCTGCATATATTGAATGCATATTTACAATCTGACAATTATTCAGGAGGTGTGTAATTCTCTAGTGTCTCAATCCAGATATAATGAGGCCTTTGTTTTTGCCTTAACAGCTGGGCACAAAAAAACGTTATAGTCAGCAGTTGTTCAGGCTTTAATCTGACTCTGTGCCATCAACCAAGATCTAATTAACAGATACTGATTGGACTGTGGTTTTCATCTTTTTTTCTTTTGGCTGTGTCTTATTAAAAATTCTCGAAGGTCAGACTACATTCATGTGGCATCACCTGTTTCTGCTGGCCTTGGCATGAACTAATTTATTACTCTGGAGGCATTAACAAAGGTTGTGAAGAGCTCATAAAAAAAGCATGTAAACAGAGTGATGTCAGTCAGTGATGGCAGCTGTCCCCCTTTTGTTCACTCAGAAGAGAAGGATAATGCATAGCGTAGGTGTTTAATATTTACTGCTGTGGGGTTGTGGTCAAACATCTTCCCTCTTCCCTTACATGCCACTGAAGGAATTGGCTTTTTTGTTGGTTTTTCTGCAAATTACTTGATTATTCTTTCTGCTTTAATGTCTGACTACTATATTTTATTTAGCTTTTATGATCTTAGCATGCATTTTGTAAAATGTATGCCATGTGGTGCACAAACAAAAATCATGTGTTGTAACCCAGTCGGTGTCTAACAGGATTATAATCTGGTATCATTTGATTTCAGAGGATCTGATGAGTAGCATAGCATTCTAGTGGATTACCACAGAGTGATGTTTTAAATAAAGTGGGTTTGGTTTAAAAATATGATACGGTGGCCCTAGAGGTCAAAACATGAATACAAATAAAAAATGGAAGTTTTACCAAAAAATAGTGTTTAGAAGGCTGACAAACAACACTACACACACAGCTCATGTTTATACTCTTTATGTGCAGGGCAAAGTCAGAGCGTAACCCCTGGGTGATGCTAATCTCAACGCTGCTGAGCCGCTGTCAGGCGTCAGAGGCCAGAGTAGACCTGGGTCAGCAGGTTGTCACCATGGTGAGGTCTCTCTATAACACCAAACACAAGCTTCCTATGCAGGTAATCCCCTAACACTACATTTTATTTTTGCTATAATGGTCCTAAATGATATACACTTTGACAAAGACTGATGATACCAACAGATTTTATCATAGAGGATATGATCAGCACAGCCAAAGAACAGGAGCTTTACTAGGTGATGATAAAAGTAGAGTATGTTTATTGTAAACAATTATATTTGCTGTGCAACATTACCAATCTATGAAACTGCATAAATAGTATTGTAACACTCTGATGACATGAGACAATAGTTATCTTTTTAAATCAAAGTAAATATGGCTCCCTCACACCTACAGTCTCTCTTTATCTTTGTACTAGACTAGGCTCTTTTGCATTCAGTACAACTACACTGCAGCACCAGCATTTTAGCCAATGTCTTAAAACAGGAGCCTAAAGCTAATAAGCATGTAACCCACAGCAATGTGTTGGCATCATCTCAATTCTTTTTGCAAAGCATTTATCCACCAGCCCTTCTCTGATATCTGGCAGCTCTAATGCTATTCATGCCCTGCTGAGCACCATGCAAGTCATGCACCAAATGCCGTTCTGTATGTCTAAGGCCAGCTGACTGTGATACT
Source organism: Pseudomugil gertrudae (assembly GCA_037177535.1). Lineage (NCBI taxonomy): Eukaryota > Metazoa > Chordata > Actinopteri > Atheriniformes > Pseudomugilidae > Pseudomugil > Pseudomugil gertrudae. Next base: position 9,176,716 of record JBAMHV010000024.1, read on the forward strand.
AGTTTAGCGTTAATGCTGTTATGCGTGAATAGCCTAGTGTCTGCCTGTCTAATATTAGTGTGTGATGAGGTGGGGTGGGAAAGGAGGCCTTTTACTCTGTTCTGAGCAGCTTTAATTTTAATCTGATGGAATGAAACTGCCAGAGCATGTGGAAGTCAGATTGTTCTGTGTAATCCATACGTTACATGATGAGGCTGAAACAGGACTGTGTTTTCTATTTGCATGTGCTTGTAAGCATACTTTTTAAAAACTATTATGTGTCTGCATATCTGTACAGTGTATTGGTATTGATTAAGCTTCATCGCCTTTGTGACCCTCTTTTGTTCTCCTTTTACGTTTGCCTTTTTCCTACTCATCACATTTTTGTTTTTATTGCTCATTCCCCTCAAATAATCCATACATACTGTAATCCCCACCCTCTCCTTCAGTGTGTCAGGCACATAACAAACCTGCTACTGGAAACCCAGCCGAGCCTCCTGCAGCCTGCTCTCAAACTGATGTCTGAAAGCGAGGATGAGCAGCTGCTACAGTTGAGTCTGGGTCAGATCAACAGCATGAGCGCAGTAAGTATCCATGTAAAGGTCTGTACTACCCACGTTCCTATTCTGACCAAGGGAGGTCTACAGGTCAAATGTATTTTTGAGCATTTCTAAATAAATATTTGGCTTATTGTGTGTTTTAGCCCTCTAAGTGCCAAAGTCGCAAAACTGCAGCAAGCACCAGATCATATCTCTATAAGATCAGGAGGAATTAGGAGGCGACTGGTAGCCAGGGTATCAATCCAAAGTTTATGAGAAAATCTAGTTGTAAAAAAATACCATATAGAGTCTATAAGAAAGCACTCATAGTCTGTGATGTAGAGTGGATTACAGAGAAAGCATGCATTCACTGTTAAAATAAAATACTTTCTAAGCTATCAGCCATCTCTGATTTTGGAGGGAAATATTAGCAAAATAAGAAATTTGCATAATTGGGATGATAATTGGTCACCTAGCAACACTAAGTGGTGCTTTTGTAAAAAAAAAAAAAACGTGTACATCCACTGTAAAAACACACCTTAAGCAGCACATGTGGAAGATGACTACCCAATGGCTTCACACAAGTGAAGTCAGAATATGAGTATTTATGTATATATGCATTTTAAATTGCACAACAACACTTACCCCAAAAAGCTTTTTTTTTTTTTTTAGTGGACAACTTAATCAGATAATAGGCAAAGACAATATTGTAAACTCAAGCTCTACTAATTATGTCTGAGAAACAATTTCTGTTCAAAACTGTAAAAATAAAAAAAAGGAAATATCCCAAGCCAGTATTGAACAGATCTTATTTTAAAGGGCCATGTTAATTACTTTAAATAACAGCTCCAGCTGTTCTCTAATTAAGAGTCTACATGTTACAGTACTTTTACCTTTTAAAAAGTATACAACTACTCTTCATTAATTATTGTCTTTTATGCTTTTACACCATCTGTAATGTTTTTAATATTTAATGTAGAACAATTTACTTGAAATGTAAATACACTTGCCTTGCCTAGAAGGCATTAATTTATTATATAACATAAGCTGAGGCGGGATGAGTCTGGCATGTTTCACTTTCAAACTAGTCAGAGAGGATCAGGACTGCAGTTTGGATCCTACGTGCTCTTCATTGAGAAGAGTAAATGGAAGGTCACTAAAATATTCCTATACCACCACAAAAGGTTGTTATATTTCTCAGGTATTTTATTTATGAAGTTGCTAGAAGTATCTCACAACTCACTAAATATAGCAACAAAACTGCTAAGTTACTAGGGAAGCTGAAATTTGTGCACCAGTGTAATTGGGGTGCACCAGGAAATGATGCACTGATCATCTGTGGCGTCACCACTGGCTGCCTGCCATTGCTTTAGCAGAGAGCCCTGTGCTGCAGTGTTTTGACTCATCTTTCAGATCCACGTAATGTTGAGTTCAAGAACTGCAAATGTGGAGAGCTGATTTGGCTGCGTGTGTGAGCGTTGGGATGTTTTTGTGGTGACTGCTTGTAGCAGACTCGGAGATCGTACTTTGGGGAAGTTTTGACACAGACATCCCACTAAATGAACTTTTTGTAACAGGAAAGAAAAGCAAAAACTCAAAGATTTCTTTTGGGTTTTTTTTTTTAGCAGTGAACCTTCAGATTCAGAAAGAAACTGAAATATGTCTTTGGCAGTGTAGTGTCTGGGTCTTTAAGGTCCATACATGGATGGATGCGTTGTGATTGGTCTAGATGTGAACTGGGGAATACCAATTTGGGTTGTAATTTGGACAGTGATGTTAAACTAGACCGTCAAATTAAAAGTGGTGCAGTTGAGCTTTTTTAACCTTTGTCAACTTGCGAAGGCAAAATCATTTTTAACTGCTGTGCACTTCAAGACAGTAATGCAGCCTTAATCACCTCCCGACTGGGTAACTGTAATGCACCTTGTCTTAGAGTCAGCCAGGTGTCTCTCTTACGTCTCTAACTTGTTCTAAACGCTGCTGCTCATCTTCTGGTTGAAGCACATACAAGAGATCACATTGCATCAATTCTAGCATCGATTTACTGGCTACTTATACATTTTAAAGTTCATTTTAAGATTGTTTTTTGTTTTTAAGTACCTACATGACTTGGCTTCTCTGTACCTCTCTGAGCTGCTCCCCTCATACAGTACTCGTCAGCTCAGTGGCTTAGATCATCTGATCAGCTCCTGCTGGAGGTACAGAGGTCCAGGCGGAAGTTCAGAGGGGACAGAGCCTTGGCGGTCGATGCCCCAAAACTATGAAGCTCTTTGGCTCTACAGATTTAAGAAGCTGCATCACTGTCCACTTTTAAAACCCGTCTTAAGACCCATTTTTATGAACTGGCTTTTAATCCAACATGAAACTGGGGTTTTTGTTTTATTTTTGTTTCTTTTTATTGTTTAACTCTTTGTTTTACTTTTTATTGTTTTTATTGTTCTTTTATCATTTTGCTGCTTTTATTCTAATTCACTTTGTAGTTTTTTTTCAGTTTTATTTCAATGTTCAGCACTTTGTGGCAACTGGTTTTGTGTTAGTGTTAAAGTTGAGTTGTCTTTTCACTATATAACACTGAACATGAGTTTCAGTGGGATTTTCCACAATTAGCTTTAGGAGTCCTCACAGATTCTATAGATCTGGTTTGGATGCCTAACGTTCTGTTATAAACCCTTTTTATTCATCAGGTTTGTGTCCTGAGCCCTTTTTTTTAAACCCGAGCTACATCAATCTCTCAAGAAGTTCACCTCAGCAGCCAGTGATTTTATCCATCAAACTGGCCCTCTGGTGAAGATGGTCGGATACTCTACAGCAATTATAACTTTTCACCATCCACACATTTCTTACGGATGAGGTCATAATCAGGTCCATACTCCTGAGGCAGTTTAACAGTCACTGTCTTACAGGAGAGCGGAAGTAAGAAGTTCTCACCAGTGTCTCCATGCTCCCAGTTTCCCAGTTTTATCTGATCAAACTGTTTTGTAACTACTGTCACAGACAAAAACATTTTGATATGACATTTGTCATAATGTCTTTTAGATTGATAGAGACTTTTTTCATTATGTATTTCTATTTATATCACCTTCAAGGTAATGAGCAAATATTACAGCAAAATAATCCTGTGTGGAAAAAAGTCTTACTGCCATGGTTATACAATGTAAGTGAAATTTACATGAGAACCAACAAGTTATATATATA
>JBAMHV010000024.1:9180528-9202797 GCA_037177535.1 Pseudomugil gertrudae
AAAATTAAGCAAGTAAACACCATTTTTGCTTGAGATGGAACTGGATCAATATATCTATTAGTGTGTACCATTAATAGTACAGAGAAAAGTCCTGGACCATGTTGGTTGAGCACAACAAAGTGTTTTCACTGTAAAATAGGGTTCAGCAGTGTTGGACCCTCTTGGGAAAATTCTCCCTTGAGCTTACAGGTGCAGAAGCAGACTGTCCTGTAGCACCTGCCACAGTGCAGGGGGGCGTAAATAGTCTGTGATTTAGGTAAAATGCATCTTTGATGGTTCTTATCTACCCAGCATCTGTGATAAATGCTCTCAGTGTGGTGTAGACAGGTGCTGAAATTCAGCAGTTTTTGCCACCTGCCAAAGTGTCTTGTGGTCTGTTTCAGTGAAATTGCTGTGTCACACTGAGATGAAGATGGTGAGAATGCTCTCAGTGGCACAGTAATAGAAGTTCACACGTCCTTGTACACAAGTGAGCTTCCCTGAAGCTTAGCAGATGCTGTTGTTGATGCATTAACTTTGTTCTGCTTTGAAAAAGAGATTTCCAAGAGAAAAATTTTAATTTTGTTCTCATATCATAGGGAATTGAATTTAAAGACTGAAAACGTTATTTGATCCTTTAGTTCTTTTTAGACCAGTATCATTTGGTAAACAGGGTTTAAGTTTATGCCTTAAAAAATGCAAAATGTCTCAGACTGTATGTATTGAATATGATACGTTCGGCCTCAAAGGGTTAAATCTGAGTTTCTATGGCAGTTTAATCTTTGCTTTTCATGCATTTATTTGTAATAAAGTATAGGAGTAATTAAAAATAATAACTCTTAGCCCATTAACTTTTGACCAACAGACAGCATAATCTCCTAGGTTTCATAAGCTGGTGGAATAATGAATATCTGCTTTGTTTATTGCAATATTAATATGTATTAATATTATTAATTTTAATATTCATATTTCTGTATTAATGTGCTCATTGGTTTGTTGCATGCTTACAAGTTGTGATTTGCTCAATTGTTTCCTTCCTTGCTGCATGCTTCTTGCTGTTCTTCTAGTCTGAACTGTACAATGTCCTGTTACTGGTCCGTCTTCCTTTTCTTCGGAAGTTTTGCTTTCCACAGGCTACTTCTTGCTCATTCGGTATTGATGTGTTTGATTGACATGTCACTCTATGCTTTGTTACTTCTGACTGATCAAGAGAGAAGTCTTGATAAATCTCTTACTAACAGGACCACTGTTTAAGGCCATACTGCAAATAAAGATATCCATTGAATAATATTAATATTGTTTATGTTTTACCTTAGAGGATGTGTATCAGGGTTCAGATAACTTGTTTTGAAGCTGCACGCTATTTCTAATGATGTAACGATGTGTCCGAATGACTGAGCAGTAGAGGGACGTAGGCACATCTTTAGTGGTAATAAAGGGATTTTTTTTATCCAAAAAAGCTAAATAAATAAATGAAATAAACTAACCTTCTAAATAACATGCAAAGGGAGGCTTAAATGGTGATTATCCCAAACAAAAATGGCTTAAAGGGTCTGGTTCAGTTTAGCTGTGCTTCTTGGTCCTCTGCTGGTTCACACACCTGAGGACTAGATGCACTGAAACATAAAAGAAAAACGGCACAATAAAACTAAAATGTGCACCAATTCTAGATTCAATATGATAAAAATGGGGAAAGGAAATTGAAATAATGTCAAACAAAATCTGTAAATTAAATTCTGGTTGAAAAAAGAAATTAAAACATACGTAAGAGTAGGTGTCAGTTCCACCCGTGTGTGACCATTGACACATCTATCAGTGTGTCTAACCCAGAATTCAGTTGTGTGTTGATACCATTTTAATTTAGCTTTTTATCTAAAACGTATTGTATAATTGTATGATTTTAGTTTAACTTTTCACAAAAGTTTGTTGCTTCATTAATAATTCAGTCTAGACCTTTGGCCTCAGAGTACTCTGGGTGAAAAGACAAATAAAACATGGTATCGTGTACTAAATAGTAAAAAAAAGCCTGTCAGATTTAAAAACTATTTAAAATAAATTGTGTTTATTACACATTGCAGTTATTCTGTACTCAAAGAAAATGCTTTTTGACTATTTTTCTATGACATTTGAATAATATTCACACTGTGGTGCCTCAGTGACCGAAAGCAGTGATTTAATCTGATTAGAGTGCTGGAATAAAACTACATGGTCCTGTGTTAAAGCATTGCACCACACACCAGATTTTGTGTGGACAACACATCCAAGTTCTCTAGTTTTGGATTGTTTTGGGAACAAACTGTCAGATAAGCAGGTAATCTTTGAAGGATGTGTGGGCTGCTCTCCACTGTTTCTCCAATCAGATAAGCAGTCGTCACAAAGTAGGCTTCTCAGACCCTGCAGACCTCCGCTTTGTTCTTGGATCAGATAAGAGAAAGCCTCACTATTAGCTGACAGAGCCTCTATTAAATGAAACGACCACACTCCTATTTTGTTACACCTGCTCTTATGCCACAGTGAGTAGGGAGCAGAATTGAGGAGGGCTAGGTGTGGGAGGAACGATATGTGATTTAGATGTGCAAAGATGAAACCAAACGGAGGAGGAATGGGAGCTCAGAGAAAGGAGACAAGGGAAATTACAAAGATGGCAAGTGTATAACAGTGTAAAGTTACATAGAGATTAAGACTATAATAGAGTGCTCAGAAAAATGTGTAATATGGAAGTAGAAGGAAAAGACAAAAGATAGATCAGGGAGAGTTAGAGCATGGTACATGAATGCGGTATGACAGGCGGTGCATTGTGCTGCTTTGAGCAGTAATCTTGCCTCTGCCACCTAGGAGCTGAACAAATGAGGGCATTTTCAGAACTGTACAAAACAATGTTCATCTGAATATATGATCAGCGCAGCCAAAGAACAGTTATGTTGTGTATAAAATATCAGTTAGCTTGTTAGCTTGTCGTTTCTGTGTAGACGTATGCAGGTTCCTGTTTGTCCTGCTGTGGCTTTGTGCATATTTCTCTCATATGGGAACATTTTGTGTTGTGTGAGTGCATGTGCTCATATTTACCGTTTTCCCTGCAGACAGGAACTTGTATGCATGTTTCCTTTCATATAAGGATCTCATGCAAGGATCCAAGAAGAAGCTATTTTTCAAAGGTTTAGCATGTTAAAAGTGGACTCAACTGAAAAGAAACCATCTATATTTTGTTGCTTAGATTGCAGGTGTGCTGAAATCATTTTGTAATCTCCACGGCATGTTAAAATTGACATTTCAAAGGTGAAGTCTAAGAACTTGGCTGATCCATCAGGTTGAAGGATGGATTTGGCATTGTGATGTGAAGCAGAGGTTCTTTGGCTGAAGGAGTTGGTCAAATAAACCCTGCAGAGGATGACTGTAATGATTAGCCAGTCAGCATCGCAAGTGGGATTAATGCTGTTGATAATCTTTTGTGAAGTTTCCTGGAGCCCTGTACAGGTCTACTTAGGGAAAATGAAATCCCCTCCCCTGCAAAGCATCTATCAGAGTGGTGGAAATGCCAGTAATGTTATCTCTGAACTTTTACTTCCCTAATAAAGTTTCTTTTTTTGAAACTAGATAATCCACATTGTCTCCTGTCCACAAATTGTAAAAGACCTATTACCTCTAGCGAAAGTAAATCCAGGGACATCACTTACAGCCTTTTATCTGATCTACAAATAGCCTGAGTTTGTCAGCAGCCACTGTGCAGCCGCTATTAGCAGATCAGTATCAGGAGGATCAGAAATGATTGATTTTTTTTTTTAGCTCAGCTTGGCCAGTCCCAAATTCAGTGAGTCAAACATGGATCTAACTGTTAATTGAGTGCTTTTACTTTTCAGTTTAGTTGAAGCGTTTCATTAAGGTTTGCTCTTTTGTAACAATTTGTTTCACTCCATCACGGCAGTTAGAATTACGGTGTGAACAGTTTCCTAAATGTCACTCATAATTTATTTTGACATTAACAAGCCCGAGGTTGAATTGGGCCACGGTGTGCAATGAATTTATCAACAGAGTACTTGTGATTAAGTACATAAAAACCACATGCCACTCTTAGAGATTGGCAAGCTTTATCATCAAACACTGCCTTGCCAATGTGTGTTCCCAGACTGTTTTCTATTTGATGGTAAAGATTACGATTTACATTGTTTTAATTTGTTTTTGTTTGTTTTCTCCTTAAATACAGGAGAAGCCCCTGAGATTATGATTTAAAAAATAATTATGAAGATTAGTCTTTAATTAAAATGGCCTTCTAGAAAATTTCTTGATACCAAAAGCAAATGGGAAGAAGTTGTTTTTTTTGTTTTTTTTTAACGGTGGGGATCTGCGTGTTAATTTTCATTTGCATTTACGTTGTATTGCTCCGATGCTATGTGGGAGGTAAATGGGTTTGCTTTGCGCTGAGACCACAGTGGGTGTTGTAGAACCAAAGAAATGAGGAAACAAGTAGGAGTAGATCAGACGATTTGAAAGGGAGACAAAGAGGTAGGAGAGCAGGTAAAGAAGAACGGGATGTATTAATGCAGAGAATACGGTGTGCACATTTATTTCTTTTCTCCACAAGCAGAAACTTGCACGACTTTCAGGATGCCACATTTTTTTTCCCAAACAAAACGTATAGTTACACTACCACTCAAAAGTTTGGACACACTTTCCCATTAAATCCAATAAGGAAAGTGTGTCCAAACTTTTGATTTTTAGTGTATGTATACAAAAAGCACAGCATTTGAGAGACAGGAGCTGCTCTACACTGATGGGAGGCAAAGATGAATGAGATAATAAATGTAAAAGAGTCTTCAGTGCAGCATTTATGGATACAATTTATTCGCACAAACCAGACACAGACAGAGTTGCTATTCAAACCACATCTTATTACGACAGTGTTAAATAACCTAATACAACTTTCAATCAGTCCAGAAGACGGTGTGTCACATTTCAAAGTGAATGCAACACAAGTAGTTTAAATGCAAACAATAAAAGCAGAAATTATCAAATTGACCAGTGTTAGAGTTTCTTACCCTACACCTACAATAAAACTAAAACCTAACAGATTTCTCACATTTTGTTTATTTTTAATAAAGAAACTAAAAGACAGTGATAGCGTTGCAGGTTAAGCAATACCAATGACCATAAAATAGATTAATTCAAAAGGTAAAGTATTCAGCGTTATGACAAGATATTATTTAAGAGGAAGTCTAAATTTCCCAACACATATAAAAGACCTGTCATTGCTCTTAAATATACATATTATTAAAAATACATCTTGGGCCACTAAAAGGACAAAAAAGTATTTGATCCATCTATTCTGGGTTAACTTAGATACGTGGCAGAAAAACATGACGGATTCCATTGAATGAAAAATCTTGCTAAACAAATTTTGATCATCAAAAGTCATATAAATGCAAATGATCATGTTTAAATAATTCTAAATGAGTTAAATTGAACTACAGTTTTGCTTGTTTAAATTTCACACAGTACATTTAAATGGTAACATGAGAAGCACCTATTTAGTTTTTTATTTTTCAAATATCCCAAAGTATCCAAGTAGACCAAACTATGTGTTTTTTTCTCCTTTTTAAAACCGTTTTGGCTGCTTAGAACATTGTCTACATTGTTTAGTTCTCTAAATAATCAGCATTATTGGACAAGGTGTTTAAGTTTGAGCAGTAAGTCACATGTAAACTGAAACCCAGTCGCTGCTCATTGAGGTTGCTGGAGTGGAAACTCCTAAATCCGATAGGGAACAGCCGGTCGGGTAACAATAGCCTGAGCTCGTTAGCATGGAGATAATACACTTTTTAATTCATTGTGGCAATAATTCTTGCTGAGCCTGCTCCTGTTTCTAATGTTGTCTGGACTTAACTACTTTAACACTTTCTTCACGGAGGCCAGTTTTTGCTTTTATTCCACCTCTTCGTTTTAATGTTCGTATCCTTCTGGAGCTTATGTGCTTAGGTTAACTACAGACCCTCTGCAAGAAATCATACACCTACTGGAGGGTAGACTATGTGTGCACGCATGCATTTGAGTGATTAGGTGTCTAATTGCTTATTTAAATGGGTTTGTTTACAGCTTTGGCGCCATATTGGACCTTTTAATCTATCTCTATTTGTGTGTTACTCAGTGTGTTGATCCTGGATCTGCTCACAGCTTGTGTGCATTTGTTTGCTCATGTGCGTCACAACCCACTTTTATTTTTATTTTTTGGCGTTACAGCCTCTTATACTGTCACTTTCAATCATATTACGCTGTAAGCAAGGATTGTTCAGTGGTTGTGTGTGTGTGTGCACACTCAGTTTGATGTTCCAGTAAAGCCTAGGGACAGCCAGGGTGGAGGGATGGAAAGCAGAGCCTGAGGAAGTAAAGAAAAGGATGAGAGGAGGAGGAAAGGAGATAGTTGTGTGTTGTTCGGCATTCCAAAGAAGCTTTATGATTTAAATGATAAAAGAAGGCTTGGCTATGCATTATGTATTAGGCATTGTACGTGTACGGTAATTCCAATTAAGCTCTCAGCTGGGTTTGGCTGTGGGAGGGAGAGTATGAAGAAAGATGTATACAGGAAATGAGCGACGAGAGCACAGATGAAAAACAAGGCTAGGAAATATTGACCAGACCAATCTGGCAATATTAAGTGGTTGCCGAAAACAAGTACGTAAGACAACCTTGGCAGTCTTTTACAAGGAGAGATGGCAAGAAATAAGAAGGTAAACAAGAATTGGGGGGTTGGGGTGGCGTTGGACATCTTATGACTGCAGCTTGATGTCACTTCTCTTGTCATGCCGAGTGTGTTTGCTCACAGTGCACATCGACTGCGAGCCTGAGCACACTCACATGAGACAGATGATGCCTCTTGTTTCTGAGAGTCACACTGTGTGGTGTTTGAATCTTTTGAGGGGATTTGAAGGGGCTTTGAACCTGACACACATACATACACAAAGCTGTGTGCAAAACACATACACCCTAGGACCGGATTTTGTGACCTATGATAAAGGAAGAATAGATGTTAAACATTTTCCTTTACAGTCAGATTAGTTTTCTACTGATCTTTTTGTAAAGCCGAGACCTAAACAGATAGCAGAGATGGATGAAAAGGAAGCAGGTAGTATTGATGCATCTACAGGTCTGTGAAACCTACAGCAGATTATTAGCTTTAGATTGAAGTTGGAGGGTGATGTAGTTATTGTCTATTGCAGTCTTTCTTCAAGCAGGCTGTACAGCAAACCATTATACTGCTGAAGAGTGCCTAAATCAGACACTGAAATCCTTGCAGTTCCACGAATATTAGCCTTAAATTATATGTGTGTGTCTGTGTGTGTGTGTGTATATATATATATATATGTGTATATATATGTATATATATATATTGATATATATAGATATAGATATATAGATATATAGATAAATAGATATAGATATATAGATAAATATACAGTATAGATAAATAGATATATTATGTATTATAAAAGCTAAATTCTTTTAAAGAAATCAAAAAGTTGTTGGCAGACTAATTGTAGCTAAATCTCTTGATTACATAGATATGCATAAAGGAGGAGATGGGGTTCCTTGTAACATTAAGTAGTAGAAGCGAAAATTGCATCTTTTCAAACCTCTGAACATGTTTAACTGTACTGAATGGTACCATCTGTTTTAGAATAGTAGACAAAAGAACAAAACATTCTGTGATGAAGGGAGGAGATGTGAATGATCTTAATGGTGTTATTTTGTACCTGCATTTAACATAATTTTTATTTGTTATTTAAATTTAGTATATATCTGCACAATTCCAAGTGAGTGTGAGTTGTTAGTTTTCAGTATTTCAATGATCCAAGGTGAAAAGTTGTCTTGTTTGTTTCATGTTATACCTCAGGGCATCCATCAGATAGTCCGCTAATGTCATTACATTCAGTTATCTGGCATTGCTTACTTGTGGTAGGTGTGAACATTGGACTTACTGCACTGCCTGAAATATGACAGAGCTGTTCATGCAGCAAGGACATAAAGTCATCTGTGCCACTCTGATATCAAGATTCCCCTCTATCCTTCAGCTGCTTCTCCACATCTATTTTCAGCTCAACTGTCAATCTGACTCTTAAGACTCAAATCTCCTGTCTCTCTTGACACTGTCAAACTGTAATAGCCTGGGAGGTGTGTATGTATGTGTCGACGTGTGTGTCAGTGATCTTGGAGGAGCGAGTTTATGCTGCAGGTCTGGTCAGGTCTTTTCTTCCGTAACGAACCAAGGTGTGGTAGAAGGACTGAATTTACTCACATGCATGCAACACATTTCAGCGCTATCATCAGCATCGTGTGCACATTTAATGTCTAATATCAGTGGACAAACCAAGCAGGTTTGCATCACGTTTTAAGCTCAGCCATGCTTTTGCTGTAGGTGAATGCTGACATCACCGGCAAAACTGCAGTAGGTGATTTCTATGATTACCAGGCTTTCAGGTCCAATCAAATCTGATTTTAAGCCTGTCACTTTATAGTGCACGACAAGGCCAAAAGACTAGTCTATTTTACACATGTGTCCATGAAGATAGCAAAGGTCAGTGGGATGTCAGTCTTCTCATATACCCAAGTCCCCGAGTGCTCACAGACACTTCTGCAGACATAGTAGTGCAGCATGAAATTTCTGTGAATGTTAAATTTCCTGCACTCATGCTGGAAGTTGGAAAGCCCAATCTATAGCTGCTGCTTCACTTTGCAACAAACATTCTTCAGCTAACACAGTCAAGCCACAGTAAAACTTTCTGAAACATTCAGAAACACCAGGTGTTTTCAGTGTTGGACATGAAAGACGTGTGATGCATCAGTTCATTAAATTTCCACTTATGAATACGTTTCATCACTTTAGAATGATGAACTCTACATTGTTTGGAAATGACATCATAACCCTTCTCATGCTGATGTCTCATCATGCCTCCTTAACACACCTGAATACTGCAGAGCAGCAGATGGAAAATCTTATTGTGTCAAGTGAATTTAATTAGCATCACCTGACTACTATCTCATGTCAATAATAAAACAATGTCAATAACAATTTCTACTCACTATTTGTACATTTTTGCTCATTTTTTTGTGAAATGGTACCAGTCAAAATGTGACCTATATGATGGACACTCTGCAATATGTGTGTTACCCTTCATATGATGTGCTTTTTCATTGTTTGACCTGACTGAGTGCTTCTTAAGGCACCTGTTTAGATTGCACATGCATGAACCTTTTGATCACAGTTTCCTGAAACTTCTAAGGAATATATACATTAGTTTCTTCTTTTTCTGTAAATTTTTTAAATCATCTCTCACCAGACCAAGAAATAGGTCAACCTGCAACACAGCTCCAGATATGCCATGTTGAACATTTGTTCTGGGCTTCTGTTGAGGGAGCAAAATGAAAAGTTTGATGCTGAAGTGTGAAGGTGTTTTGAAGTGCTTCACTATGGGTCTGGTGTGTATTCAGTTCCTGGAAACAGTCGGTACACTTAAAAATGTATGCATGCGATGCTTTTGAGTGCACATCTGCCTCTCTCTTTGCTCTGGTTCGCTCCCTCCATCTCTCCTCATCGTAGCTTTACAGACCTCCTTCTCTCTTGTCTTTTATTCCCTTAATTCTCATTTTGCCCAAATGACCTCCTCATTCATTCCTGTTCCCTTGCCCCAGCTTGTCACGATTCAACTGGTCCTGCCTCTCAATGGGAGGCCTAGAAATTAATTTACTACTCATGCATGACATACTATATCTCTATAAACGTAATCTGTCAGCTGTCTCCAATTGGTTTCAAAGTAGCTCTGCACTTGTAGCTTACGTGAATAGAAAATGCATACAAACTCAGAATATTAATGCTCGTTTGCATCTCTTCTCACAGTTCAACAATAAATAATCAGTAATTCCACCAGGGTAAAGTGTTATTGTCTATTAACTCAAATGAGATGTTCAGGTGGGACCATCAAATGTTTTTAAAAGCTATTGTCTGCTTCAAAGAATGAATTATCCTTAAAATGAGGAGGAAAAACTGAGCACGGCTCTCACATAGATGGGAGGTTTTAGAGGTGAGGTGGAAGAAACTCATCCAACTCCGTTAGTCATCTCCACTACAGAGAAAAGGACAAGGGCTCCACATTTATAATTGATCTGCCTTAGCTCCAGAAATACCCCAACAAAGACTGGCTGTTGTCCGTGTGCATGTATAGTTGTGCAAGTGTGAGCTTAATAATAGAGAAAGCAAATAGGTGAGAGGTTGCATTGGAAATAGGCTGAGTCACAGTGAGAGGCAGAAAGATGGCCTCTAAACCCCAGCACTCAGCCTTGCTTCTGCATGGCTTGTAAACCACTCACAGCACCCCCAATGGCATTCATATGGCAGAATTTGCATGCAATTTATTGATGTAAAGAGGCAGATGATGGGATTAAAATGTTATGTAAAGGCCTGTTTATTGATCTGGGAGCATGTGCTGAAAATTGTTTTGCTAGCTGAGATGTTTTTTCAAAAAAGTAACTGCAGACAGAGAGAAAGGTTTGTATGTGTGCAGACTCATGGCAGGGGAATGGTGGTCAGCCTCAGGGTCAACACATTGTGATGTGGCACTCTGACCTCATCAGGTTTCTTCAAGCGTGTGACATTGTAATCATTTCCTGCTCTGAGATACTGCTGCAGCTATAAGAGGCTACAGCTGCTGCCAGTGTTCCAGTTGAAAAATAGTCTGCACATGCTCGCCAAATTTCTAGCTGTTTCTTGGCTTTTGGGCTTTTCAGAAGTGATAACGGTTTGTTTTCGCTTTTCGCTCTCATCACATATGTGTTTACACTGTCTCCCTCCTGTCTGTTCCTTCCAGGAGACGGCCTCCTCCTGTGATGAAGAACTGCTGTCATTGCTCCTGGATGCGGGCCTCTTGGTGGGCTGCATCTCCTCGACCTTGTACCCCCTGCTCAGCTCCCACATGCTGTCCCACCAGCATGAGAGAGGCTGGGACGTTGAAAAAGCTGCTGCTGAACTGATGGCAGCAGGCCACGGGCCAGAGGCAGGTTCCCTGCTGTTGGCCCACCGTGGAACTCACCCGGCCCATTTCACCTTCAACTCTGCTTTGGCTGTTCTCAAGAAGTGGCTATGAAAGGAGGTGGGGGAATGATATGTAAGGGGAGAAAGACACAGTTAAACTGCAGCATTAAAGCAAAGAAAGGTGTGAATGAGAAGGCTTAGATCTGGAGTAATCATTCGAAGGCCAGAATCGAGGGAATATTAGACCATATTCATTCATTTATGTCTTTAATCCTGTTCAAGCTACAACCAGAGAGAACATGATAACAGCAAGCTCCAGTGTTTGCCTTGAAGCTGCAAGAGGCGATGTCTTTAATACTAAAACATTCACTCAATTAGGGGCAAATATAATAAATCTACAAATGCAACCTCAGCTGTCACTCATTCACGAATGGATGTTCAGACTGAAGGCTAATCAGAAACTGCACGGGCGGCTTGCATTTATTTGGAACGTGCTGTGTGTCCCATTGTGTGGCAGAGTAATTGAGCAATCGCTGGGAAGCGGTGGGTGGATATTAGCCTTTTGTTCCATGACAGGTTTGCCTCTTTAACATCCTATTGTTAAACACCCCGCCTCTGCTTGATTGTTTTCCCCCTAATAATATCTAATTAATTCCTTCTAAAACAAATTAGCTCTGCAGTTGCCCCACACTGTGTGTGTTTTAGGAATAAAAAATGTATGTGTGTTGATGTTGTTGTTCAATATGTTAGCCTAATTTGTTCCTTCTAACAAAGGATAAAATGACACCTTTAATTCCTTTTCACTGATAAAATCCAAATAAAGAAAAACATGTAATGACAATGAGTGGCTGTATTTGAATTTTTACTGTATTTCAACTCTGCCCTTTTGATAGATTAACAAAATGCATATTTCTTATCAGTACTCATCTACAGATTCTTAGTATCTCTCTTTTGTTTAAGAAAAGATGCTTTTATGTTGAGCGGGTTAACCTATAACCCACTTTTCTTTTAAATGAATAGGTTTTCTACAGATTTATCTATCTCTCTGTTTGCATTACAAAGATTTACATCATAATAACAGCATTTTCACATTGTTCCAGGTATAATTACAGCCCTCTGACCCTAACAGTAATTATGCATTTATTCTGATGCTCAAATGCACTTTTTTTTTTGCATTGCACAATAATTTTAAAGCAGTTGGGTCAACTGTTTTTACTGGTCTGCACTCACTAATCAGTGGGAGAGTTTGTAGCAAGTGGCTAATTTGTAAAAAAAAAAATCTGAGTAGTTATTTGAAAGAATAACGTTTTGAAAATGTTCACAATCAGTGTTTTTAAAGCATTGCATAAAAAGGTTTGGCCTGTTTAGTTTAATTTAAAATGACACAAAAACAGGAGCATCTTGGTTTAAATTATTATTTATTAAGAAGGAAAATGTCTTGTTTGAGAAATATTTCCAAATGAAGCATTATCAAGGAGACATTAACTTCAACTCGCTTCATGAACAACTCCTTTTAGTCTTTTGGGTTCTGGTTTCTAGAACTGCCTCCTTCCACCTACGTAATCTTGCAAAAATTAGGGACATCCTGTCTCAGAGAGATGCAGAAAAATTAGTCCATGACGTTATGATGGGATTGGTGCAATTCCTTATTTATGGGCTGTTTTTAAATATGCCATGAAACATTTCCAGCTGATCCAAAATGCTGCAGCGAGGGTTCTGATGACAACTAGCAGGAGAGATCATATTTCTCCAGTTTTAGCATCTCTTCATTGGCTTCTTGTTAAGTTAAGATAGTTAAACTCTTCTTCCATAAAGCACCTTTGCTCTCAGACTGCAGGCTTACTTGTGATTCCCAGAGTCTCAGTCTAATGGGAGGAAGAATGCTGACTATCAGGCCTCTCTCTTATGGAACCAGTGTGGGTTCAGGAAACAGACACTTTAAGACCTTCCTTTTTAACAAATCTTTTAGTTAGGGGTGGTCTCGCTACCCATTAGTTATGCTGTCATAGGGACATCCCATGATGCACTGAGCACTTCCTTTTCATGCTCATTTTCCTCTATGTATAAATATATCACAGTATTGGCATCATACATATGTCTCCTTTTCTGCAGATCCTCCTGGATAAAATTAGCAGTTTACATTGATTTGTTTTTCCAGTCCTCTCCACCACAGCCAGTCGAGGCAGATGGCTGCCTACCTGAACCCGGTTCTGCCGGAGGTTTTTCTTTCCTGTTAAGAGAGTTTTTCTTCCTACTGTCACCTCATGTGATCTCAGGATGGGAGATTGAAACAAAGTCAAGATTGGATGCAATCTTTTGGCTTCCTTAGCTATGCTCTTAACTATGAATTGGCTCAAAATGATGTGTGTGTAAAGTGCCCTGAGATGACATCGTTGTGAAATGGTGCTATACAAATGAAGCTGAATTGAGTTGAATCTGGAATGGATAAATGAATTTCATGTAATACAAGACCTTCAGCTCTGACATGTATTATTTTTTACATCGTAAAAAACATTATTGTGAGAATTTTCTTTCACACTCAAAGATTAAAATCTTGCATCGTTTATATAATACATGTTTGCCACAAGTAGTGCCAACATGTCTTGCTTCTGCCTGCTGCAACACTTCCTGTATTGACAGGCATACAAACTGCGTATTGATAATTATACACAGAATGATTGAAATAGGGATCTCACAAAAGAAATGTTTAATAGCACTGTGTTGGTTAAAAAGTCCATTAGGAAGCTTACACTGTATGTGTGTGTCTTAAGTTGAAGTATGAGGCATTTTTAGAAAATAACTAATCAGTAAATAATGGAATAATAAAATAAATAAAATAAATAAATAAAAAGTATGTTTCTGATCTTAATTCATCACTTTTTTAGTCTTTAGTGCGTATAATTTTAAAAATAGACAAATTCTAAGAACAAATCATATTCAAAATATTTCAGTGCAACAAAGATTTTCTCTGCAAACACTTTTAACATTTACTAGATCAGCATGATTTCAAACTTACTACATTATAATTATACATTATAATATTATAATTGTGCACATTCTCCCATCATTTCAACAAGGATTGAATCAGAACACCAACAATACATACAGAATCATAGTATTAGGGAACAAAGTTTTACCTAAAACCTGTGCATACTTTATTTTATGAACCATAAATTTGCCTCACCGAGACTCGTTCAGTGTATTTTGGTCAGATTTGATAAGCGATATAACATTTGCATTCAGTTTTTGATCAGTGTATGTGGCTCCTTTAGCCCTTCCAACCACAGCAGAGTTCTCCTTGTTTATGTTGGAGCACATCCTTCTTGCAGACTAAGGAACTCAGCTTTTCTGGAACATAACTATCGACATGCTAAGTAGTAAGAGGCTTAAAAATACTCATAGCTGCATTGTTCTTCAGTTAATTATCCAGATGTTTAACCATGTTTTCCTTGATTACTGCCATGTGCAAGTCTGGCTTCAAAGTGCACATAAATCTGTTGTAGATTATCATGTTTCCACATTCACTTGTTAACTTTCTTGTGTTGTATTTTGTTCCTTAAATGTTCATTAAATGAATAAACATTGCATAAAAAGTTAATTTCTTTAAATTCCCTTCTTGTCAAGCATGTTGTATACTGTATCTATTTTGTTTTATGTCCTCTTTTTGGGGATAGGCTGATTGGATTACCCATAGGAGTGAGTGTGTGTGTGTATATGGTTGTTTGTCTATGTGTGTTTGTCCCTGTGATAGACTGGCGACCTGTCCACAGTGTACCCCGCTTCTTGCCCGATGTCAGCTGGGATTGGCTGCAGTCCCCCCGTGACCTCGTTCAGGAAATGAGGTAGATAATGGATGGATCCTCTTTTTGTTGTATGACCACACTGTGTTTTGCTACCCTTTTGCTCTTCATAATATTAGTACTTTTAGGCTATCAAAATAATAATATGTTGTTTTCATGCTGTAAAATACTCAGCAGTAATTGAGTTTGGCAAGCAACATTTAAAACAGCTGCTGCTTGTATTCCTGACAGGCACAAAATTGAATAAAGGGGATGTGGCTTGGAGGTATTTACGCTGACAGCAGGGCTGCTGTATTTCAAGCTCATTCATAAGGGACGGGGGCAAGGGGTGGGTTGGCGCTCTATATATCAAAGAAGAGAGTAATGAATCTCTTACCTGTGGAGGAGATGGAGGAAAATGAGGCAATCTGTGTGTCAGTTATAGGTCGTGTGAAAATACAGCCAGACACAAAGCTATCAGATGGGTTTCTCAGCAGTGGCTGAATTACAGAAATGTCAACATTACAGAATGAGAAGAGATAATACTGTAAAGATTAATGGTTTAGTTTCACACCGTTTCACTGCCGCATTCATAGTTCTGCCATTCAGGTTTTTTTTTTCTAAACTGCTGACACAGATTAAAAAATGATAACTGCCCCTTGAAGTCTTAAGGAAATACACAGCTGCTCATTCCTTTGCAGGTTTTTATCAACCCTTATTGGATTAAACTTGTCTCGGATAGTAATTGACCCTGGATTGTTCATACCCTCCAGCTACAGCAGGAGGCCTCCTTTGTCCTGGCCAGCATGAAATCATCTTTTTTTGCACAGCTAACAAGATTACATGAAGAATTGTTGTAATTCATTTGACTATTAAATCCTCCAGTAATCAGATTGATCAGATCAACGGTGGCAGGAATGAACCATGTGCAGAGGTATTATTTATAGCAGTTATATGAGGCCAATATGTTTGAAATGGCTGATTTGTCTCACCTTTATAGAAGCATAATTTATCCAAAAATGTTCTGAAAATCTAATTAAAAAAAGATAAAGGAATTAATGTAGGCTATTGACGCAGATAAACATTTGCAGCAGCTGATATTCAGCTTGTTTACAACAAGAAAGTGGAGGAACAGTAACTGCTGTAAGTGGCCGGTGTTAATATGTTGTGTTCTCATATGTGCTAATGTATCTTTTTTTCCTTCAGAAAAAAAACTTTTTGGACTTCCCTGCAATATTCTCCTGTTGGCTCTCACTTTAAGATTCAAGCTAGGTGTGTGAATCGCAGATGTACTGGCATTCAACTGGTAACTAATTGGTAGATTCTGTGGCTACCAGTACAGATCTTGCTTGCACCTCCCTACAGATCCAGGTATGTTCAGAATTTGGGGGATGGAGAGGATGAAGCAGCCTGTAGTGAGTCCAGACCTCAGTCCAATTAAACACTTGTTTGCTGGTGCAGCTTAGGTGGGCTGTTTGTGCCAGAGTGACCATCACAATCGAGCTTATTGAACTTTAAAATACTCCTGCTTCAGGATGCCATTCTTCATCAAAATGTGACCAGTTAGTGACCAGCATGAGAAGTAAGTGGCAAGTTGTAATGGCGGTATATCTTCCACACAGTATGAGGTCCCTGACAGTTGAAAATGAAAAAGTTATATAATTCCGTGCAGTTTTGCACGTACACACACTTACACACAAAAACTGGTCAATTAAACAAAAAAAATTAACAAAAGCTGTCAGATTTAACTGATTTTTTTGAATGATCATGGGTTTTTTGTGTTGGGGGATGGGGTTAAACTGGATACTGTTATGGATGGGCAGACATAATGCTTTCTGATGAAGACAAAATAGTAGAAAAGCACTTGGAGAGTGCCACCCTGCCAACTAACAGCTCATTTCTCATTTTGTGAAGAATCCTTTCTGTCCACTCTTCCTTCCAGATCATTCAAACGTAATCAGACTGCTAACAAACAGGCAAGCAGACAGATAAATACAGGCACAAACATAACCTCCTTGGCAGAGGTGATAACTATTTGACATAATGAAACTGTGGACAGGAAGCACTAAGAGTAGCTTGTGTGGTCAGCTTTGTGTGCTCAATGTGTGCTTAAATTTGATTCACGGCAGAAACCAACATTTTTACCTCCATTTTGGCCATTTCTTTCCATTACACTGTAAAAGATTCCCATACCATAGAAACTCTTTAAAGAACAGTTTCTTTTTTTTCCCTTTGTGAGAAACAATAAAATTGAGAACACTCACTGAATTACCTTGAAGAAGTGGAAAAGTGGTCTGTACTAATCTTAGTGTACTGATCAGCAGAGTAGATATAAAATCACAACAGATGGAGAGGAAGCGTATGGATCAAGAATCAAGGGGATTAGTGAAGCAGTGTCTTTGGCTTTGTGTTTTGAACCATTATAATTTGAATTGTTGACCCCCGTAAAATCCTGAGATGGTTATTGTGTAGCTTGTTTTACATGAACACAAACAGCGGAACAAATACAAGAACTGCAGCTTATTTCTTTAGGAAGATACAGACTATAATTATTTTTGGGGCTTTCTTTTCTGTTTCCAACTCAATTAGCAACATCTTTATTGTTTTTTGACAAAGGGCTATAAGCAGTATTTTAGCAATGAGAACTGAAAGTGGTATTTTTTCATATTGACGAGCCTTAACCAAGCAGATTAATTAAAGTTTGAGATGAAAAAAAAAAAGAAAAATTAGCCGTTGTAAAAGGAGAGATGCTCAGATTACTCAGATGTCTGTTCCTGTTTTTGGGCACTTGCAATCCTCTCCAAACCCCCACCCAGTCAATTCCACTGCTTTCTTCTCCACATAAATGTAATGAATAGATAAATTGTACAACATCGTGAATAATTAATTGTTTTGACGGCTTCATAATGTGTAAGGACAGAGGGCTCTCTGTCCAGTTTGAATGAGCAGCAAACCGTGATAAATTGTATATACTACAGTACAGTTGTTCTATTGTGGAACTTGACCTCATGGGCCAGATTTTGCTGTTTTAATGGGTCTCCGGTGGACTGATTCTCAAACTGTCACTCTTTCAATGGCTTTATTCTGTACATTAGGCATAATTCACATTTCAGGAGATGCTCTTGTGCTTTTGTTTAGCCTTTACAATTTAGTCCTTGCCAAAATCTTTCAGATCCTGAAACTTAGCTATTTGTTCTGCTAACATATGAACGCTCATTTGCTGCCATTTTTTTTTACACTATAATGAGTTGTCAACTTATTAAATAAGTCCATTTATAAAAAAAAATAAAGGCTTTTACAAAATATATATGTAGTAATTTTTGGTTAAAATGCATTTCCTGCACTAATAACCTCCTGCAGGACATTTAGCGGCTATGTTTCAGGGTATTTTTTTGTGAAAACTCACTTCAAAGGAGCTCATACTCATTATGAGCTCTGACAGTGTGGATCTTCTTTGAAACTGAAAACTACCTCATACATATATATCATTCCACTAAATGCTGCCGAGGATTAAAGGGCTCCTGTTTTTATGTCTTTATGTTCCCTTTCAGCTCATGCTATCACTGATAATTACCTCAAATACAGTATAATTTCACTTTCATTGACTTTGCTCAGTGGTGTTCAAATCAGACCTTTTATTCATCATATTTTCACTCTGACACAGATCAGTCATAAACATATGTGTGCACATAGAAAGAAACAGTCACATCTTTGTGAGAGATTTTTTACTTTATTAATAAAATTGATGATCACTGCAGCCTACTTAGACATGAAGGCTGCATTAGGACTGACAATGCAAAGGATCAGGTTTCTGTTCCAACTGCTGATTGTAGTATCTGTTATGAAGTCCTTTCTTTTCATGCACTTTTCATTCTTTTAAATCTCCAACAAAAGAAAGACGGGACTCCTTTAGACTCTGGATGTGAATACACTGCATGGAACTCTGAAGTGTTGTTGTCAGAGTCTTCCTCCCCTACTGCTGAGGTTTGGTAAACATGGAGTCACCACCTGTCAAGTGTCAGCATCCTTCTTTTTATCTGTCAGACAAAGCTTGGGGTGCAGGCGGTCTGAGCCATCATCACAATCTATACAGAAGGTGAGAGAAGGAGGAAGGAGAAAAAGAAACCGTGTCCCCTCAGGGGGGGAAGCTGAGTGAGAAGGGATCTTAGGGGCTCTTCCACCTACTGAAGAGAGGTTATCTCTTTGAAACAAAGCATTTAACTTGTGTCTATGGGTCCTCTTTAAAGAGCGAAAGAGGAGGAAATGCAAAGAGAAAAATGAGAGGGAAGTTGTTAAATTCCTCACATGCCTTCCAGCTTGTAATCACAGCTTGTCATAATTCTGGGTAATATTCACCCACCAAAGCCATATTTGTTCCCTAAATTTATCTCTTTTCGTTTTATTCACTCTGCTCTTTCTGTTTTTGACCCATTTGCCTCCCAGCCTCCAGGTTGCTTTGCTATAATAGGAGTAAACTGAAATACAAACATGCACACAAACAAAAGCCTTCCAACGGACACTGTGGGACTGCTTCAGCTTTGAAAAGACAGTAAAACCTTACCAAGCTATTCAATAAAAAGAATAAAGAAAAGAAGAAGATCAAACAAGCAAGGAAGATGGGAAATTACTGAAGGTTACAAGCAATAATGTCTAAAAAGAGACTAAAGAGTAAGTAAGAGAATGTCTCTGTTAGGACAGCAGCAGAGGATTCATGATGTTTCACGGTAAAATAAAATAAAAGAGCAGGCAAAAACAGAGACCTTGGTACCAGAGTGTACCAGAGTGTTAGCACTGGCTTTATCTTTGCAAAAACAAAGGATATATTCTGTTGCTTTTCATACCACCAGAACACATTATTTTAATTATACAAATCTAAATCTGCTTTTCAAATATTTACAAAGGCCATTTGAATTATCACCTGCTTCAATGCAGGAAAACAGAGGAAGAGCACATCCTTGTTTTCCGTCCCTCCACCTGGAAAGAGGAGCTAATTGTGAGTTATAGCCTTAGAAGTGTTTACATGCATTTTGGAAATGAAATATTTTCTGTATCATTTATGTACACCACTGCCTTCCTGCAACCGCCTACCTATCATGACATTTTGGAGCGCAGCTTTTCTATTTGATGGACGTCAGTCGAGACGTTTTCCTTAATGCGGTTCAACAAGTCCTTGAATTAAAGCAAGCATTTAGGAAATGTATTCATATGCTTAAGCACTGGCCATGGGGAAATATGACTCTTATAAGTGCTTCATCAGAGAAGATGCCATCCTTAAGTCTTCCATTTAACAAACCAGAATGTCCTCTTAGTAAACAGGAAGGTCAGACTGGATGGAGTGTTAGATACATTGCTTTTAATCACTTGCTTGAAACAACCACATTAAATTAATGTCTTCAGTACCGTATGACAACAGTTTCCCCATTTCTGTTACTTATACTGAACACTAATAATATTTGTTTCCCTTTCTGATTGAGCTTATAAAATGTTCTTGGTTAGAGATTAAAATCAAAGCCACTTGGTCATGGTTAAAACATGAACAATAAAATTCTTCATACAATGCAACTAGTGTTGTAAACATCCATCCATTTTCTTAAACGCTTATCCAATTCAGGTTATAGCTGTAGCCAATTCCAGCAGCATTTCGGATGAGAGGTGGGGTACACCCTGGACACGTCGCCAGTCCATCGCAGTGCCTACACAGAGACACCTGGCAGCCATTCACACTCACATTCATTCCTATGGAGAATATAGAATAACCAATCAACCTAACATGCATGTCTTTGGATGGTGGGAGGAAGCCAGAGTACCCAGAGAGAACCCACGCTAACACGAGGAGAACATGCACAGGAAAGTCACTGTTCTGACCTCCCTCCAGCAGCTCGAACCAGCAACCTTGTTGCTGTGAGGCCACAGTGCTAACCAACTGCGACACAGTGCAGCCTTTTATAGACATTTCTTTTTTATTCCATGTGCAGCTGCTGTTATGACCACGAAAGGTGGGATATAGGAACAATGTTTCATGGATGCTAGTTTATCCATTTATCCATACTATATATGTGTGTAAGTGCAAAAGTCTTTGTGATATCAATAATTGAACCCCACATTCATTGGGAAATTGGACCCTGAATCCCTGAATATCACTTTAAGTGGTAGACTATGACTGGAGCTTTTCTTTGCAACTGTTGTATTGTTATTGATTGCTGCACCTATTTGAGCTGCTTGTATTTTGCTGGGGAATTTTAATCATCTGCAGATTTGTTGCAATTCCATAGAACTAAAAGTGAAATAACCTTTGAAGGACTTCTTTGAAAAAAAACTTTTTGTCTGACATAGGTAAACCTAGAGAATAAGTTAAGTTATATGTATTACCCTTTAAAACTCATTATTATGGTATGAGAGAGATATAAACACCAAGTCAGAGGGCTGACACTGGCACACAGGAACTAAATTGGTAAATTTGCTCTCATGGAGAGGATGGAGAGCTTTGGGGACTGCTGCTCCTGGCTTGTCCTACCCTGCGGTGGCTCCCGAGATAACAAGATAAATCACCCAGTCTTCACGAGAAACAGCTGTTGTTATCTCGAGATAACTAGAAAATTAAATTGTTATCTTGAGATTAAAAAAGAATAATTATTAAGGATGGCTGCTCTCGGCTTCTGGGTCATGGACAGTTACTTCTGATCTACATTCTGAGTGAGGCGTGTTTTAAACTAACCCAGGCTGAAAGAAATGTTAAAGCATTGTAATGTTTCAGCTGGTGTGTAATACCCAAGTCAATGTCATGTTGCAGTTTCTCCACCAGATGAAGGCTTGATTAACCTTGGGATTCAATCTGCCTATTCGTGGTTAAGAGTAAGACCTTTCTTTGTGCAGTCAAGAATGAACATGACATTTATTCCAGTAAATCTGAGGCAGCAAGCTGATTCAAATGAAGACCCACAAATTTCCGTTGCACAGGCAGCACATAGTCAAACACTAGATAATAAATAGACAAAGCAGCACATGGCTTCTGCAATTCAATAGAAGCAGTTGCCTGTAATATGAGAATAATGAAGAAAACGAGACACCTCATTCTGCATTAGACATGCAGCTACAAACAGAATTAACATTAATTTATAAAGTTGTATGAACCTCCCTAGATTGTAAAAATGTGTTAGAATCAAACAGGAAATAAGAACATAATCAGTAATGGGTTTTGGTTCTCACATCTTCACAGTACGAGCTATCATGTGTTTCCACACCTAGCAGGTTGTTCAGCTATTTAGCAGAGAGGAGCTTGTAGAGCTGGTTTAGTATAAAATATAAAAATGGGATCCAAAATGACCAAAATACCTTTTGTTGTATGTCTAAGAACAGTGATAAGGCAAGCTGTAAAGCAGAAGGATGGAGGCAGAGAGAGGGAGCAGAAAGGGCATGAACTGAACTGATCTGCCAAATCAATGTGTACAGCAAGGGAAATGTTTTTATTCATTTTCCAGCCCTGCTGTAAAAGCTTAT
>JBAMHV010000024.1:9207358-9230251 GCA_037177535.1 Pseudomugil gertrudae
TGACCAGTAATGAAAGACAGGAAACAAATGTGCTGCCTAAATTCAGGAAGTAGTGGAGCTGTGCACAGAGCCAATTCCTCCATGTTCTGGTCTCAATTACAGTACCTGCACTCAACTGGGGAAAGTTTTGGTAAAACCATGATCCTGTTACCCTATTTTTTCCACAGTGTCAGAGTTTCACTGAAAGCGTTCAAATCTTGGATCTTGTGCTAAGTGCTTTTGTGTTAATTATTGTTCAAACAAGGCTCATATCATAGATACATTTATTCAATGACAAAACCTTTTATGATCTACAAATACAACTTCCAATATATGAGGATGACATAGATATAAACATGCATCTCTGTGACTTTAACAGGTTAAAAAGTCACATTAATCAGCAGCCGTCATCACTGAGGTGAGCAAAACCACAGAAAACCAAGCAGCTGGTTACGATTGTGTCTGTAAATTGATGTGCTATAGAGCTTTCAAACACTTGACTTTTTATGTCTTGTGAAGATTTGCACTTCATAACAAATCACTTTAAACTTGAGTCAATAATAAACAAAACAAATGTGTTGATTACATAATGCAGCATATACCGAGTTAATATTCTAAACACACCTTCTGTTGCTCCAGTCAAATAACTCACTAGTTTTTCTTTTTATTTCTATGAGACAAAAGCTTCTGAAAACATTACAGCTCATTCACAGTGTCCACACTCCATCAGTGCATATTTGCTGGCATTGCTTCTGTCACTTCACCTCTCACTACCTTTAGCTTGTTGTTTCTGTTGTGTTTCTTTTGTTTTAGTTTCCCAGCTGCTTATATCTATTCTTGAGCATCTTCCTCCAGCCTCTGCCTGTGACCACTTGGTTCTCATGTCACTGATGTCAGTGTATACAATTCATCTGTCCTCCCCAGCTGACTAAGCATGACTGTCCATGTCTTGTTGATTCCAGATGCCTGAACATGGCTCCAGGCAGTTAAGATGTCATCTGTGTCACTGCCAGTGTCATAGTCATTTTCTTATCCATCTCCACTGTCCATGTGTTCTCAAAGCAGTTGACTTCGACCTCTTCGTGCTCTCATATTTAATGTATTGTCTAGTATATATTTTTGGTGGAAGCATAAATCTTAATGTGGAATTTTAACAAACAAAAAATTGAGATGAAAAATGTAATTTTATTTTATTTATTGATTTAAAGACCTTAAACAACATTTATTCAATTCAGGAAACAATACACAAAATGCACAAGAATAGTTTATTTGAGTGCAAATGCACTATTTGTATTATGGATAATAAATGATAAAGATGAAAGTTTACAAAAAGCAGTGAAATATGACATACAAAAAAATCCAGGATGAATTAACACCAATTACAGATTATATTAGACACAGAAACAACATGAAAATATATATTTGAGGCATTCCTTTTCACTGATTAAGCTGAATTTTGTTCATTTACTGACATAACCACATGGTAATGTATACTTCTTGTGTTAAGCAAGTAAAAGAATTCATCTGATCACACAGAAGTAAACTTAGACCAACGTTTAGTGACTAACAAAAGACTCAAATCATCATTAGCTGATGAATAAATATGTTTCTTGATGGTCACAGTAACCTTTATCTGTGCTCCTAAGTTTGGCTCTAGTTTCTTCAATCTTAAAAAACCAAAATGTTTTTAGGAGGCAGGTTTGAATTATAGATTTTGTTTTTGTCTTTATCTTTATTGCTTCATTGTTACTGTTAAAATATTTCTATGATTACTGCGCTGAATATTTGCAATCAATGAGCCCATTATTTTAATTGCTACCTCAAATGGAGAAAAATGACCAAAGAATGTATCGAATTAACTATACTTCTTCAATATTTGTTAAGATAAATGTGTATTATCTCAGCCACCGGTGGAGCCGGTGCTTAAATACATGTTTGCTCCCACACATGCCCCTCCGCCTCTTATAGTTCACTTTCTTGTTTGCAGATTGATTTATGGTGCATTCCTCTGTAAATCAATTAATGCTCACATTTCAAACCTAATCTTCACCGTCTGTCAGTCAATGCATTAAGAATGACTCGGGCCTCTGGATTTGAGAGGGTTGTTGCAGTGGTTCCACAGGGGGCTGCAGCCAATAACAGGGCGTTAATCTCAAATGAGTCAAACAGGGGATCGAAGCTAAATTCCAACCTCCAATTCCCTCAGATTAAATTCAATACAGGTGAAAACAAACAAACAAAAACAACATGCAGATTCACAACAGGAGCAAAGCCTGACTACTTTGTTTTGGTCTTCCAGATAATGTGTTGATTAAGTCTGAAAACCCTAAATGAGTTCAATCTGATTAATACAACTCTCTATTCCAGCTAATTAAAGACATCTGTGGCATCGACGGACTTGATAAGAAAACACATTTTTTCTTGTGATGAAGCTCTATCCACTGCTTCTTAATGGACGACACACGCACCTGCACTGTATGAATCCTTCTCTCCATTTCTGTTTGGAAGCTCTGAGAAACGCTGCATGATTATTGGTCTGATTAGAACATGATTGAGTCTTCGTCTCTGCCTTTGTACACAATCAGCACTGCTATGGACACAATAATGCAAAAGCTTTCTATCAATTTATTCATCCCACTCCACTACCATAACAAACACACACACACACACACACACTGAGACTGTTTCATATCGATGTGGATTACCTTTATCGATTGGGGAAAATAAAAAAGCTGACCTGAAAGTAAGTTGCTTTTTAGAACACAAATGTGGTTTTAGTGCTTCAAGAGAGAGATGCTTTGAAAGTATGTTCTTGTGGGTCACACATGATTTGAAACCATTAAACAAACTGGATAGTGCTTTCACCTTGGAGACGTTACTCTATGTGAATACAGTTTGTTAGGTTTGCCTGCTGACCGACATCAAATAACCGGAAACTGTGAGCATGTGTGTGGTGGAAACTGAGGAAAATAAAAGGTATCAACCAAACAACAGGCCTTTGATATTTTCAGTGTGTGTGTTACCATTTAATGTAACGCTGTGAAAATATAAGAATATGTAATTAAAGATGAGGCATCTAAGTCTACCCCTGTGGTATGAATTTGTGTGGGCATGTTTGTAAATTCTAAGTGAATTCTTTCTAAGGCAAATTTATTTTCAAGTCTTGTCCGCATGAAAGGATGATGACTGTAATCAAGCAGGTGCCTCTTCGTCACGCCGGGCTCTAAAGCAGCGATGACATTTCCAAAGGTGCGTGCTAGATGGAACATTAAAACACTGTGTCACGCCAACTCTTTTAATGGCTTGTCTTTGTTCCTTAAAAGCTGCTTGACATTTTCCGTCGGGGTCCCCAGAGGTTTAGTTTTGCTTTTTGAAGTTTTGCTAAAGTTTAATCCATTGCTTTGGATTTTTTTTATAAATGCTTTTGTGTGTTATTTGTTTCCTGTAATTCTCTATTTCATTTTGAAATGAACTCCAACTGAGTCAGACAGACACAGATGCTATTTTCTATATTTAAGGCAAAAAAAGGTTGGGTAATAAGTCAGAAACAATAAATGCGCCTTTGATAGGATTCCAAATGTGCAAAAATGGAAGAGAAAAATGACTAAACATTTTCTGACTGATAATATCATGTTGTTATTGGAGCAGGATGACCCTGAAACAGACTGCTGGTGCACCACTTGCACACAAACCATCATAGCTGCTGCCGGCCTGATAAGGTTGGAGGTAACGGCTAAAAATAAAGCAGTAATGGTTGCACTGCTCAGTTCTCCTACCTTCTTTTCATCTTGGAACTCTTCTGCTTGCCGAAGCTGAGGACGCGCTTGGAATCGATTGTGTGATTAATACTAGAGACAAACACAATTAAATATTGATTTGTGGCTCATTATTGACGAATGTTAATAATTAACCGAGGTCTCACAGCAGTGTGGGCGAATGCTGCTTTTGTACAAAGCTGTGCATTGTAAGGTTCTGGAGGCAGCTGTGGAAGCCACTTACTACCAGCACATAAGCACACACTGGCATGTGCAAACCTTTAGTATTATATTTCCTCTCAGCTTTGCACCCGTAGTTTGCTATCTGTGTATATTCCAGTGTTGATTTCAGTGACAATTTATAAGGTATTCAACATTTTTATTGATTGTAGCTCCTAAAGATAATGTGACTCTTGGTGTTGTCAGTGTAATCTAAATGTTAATGTCAAGTGTTAATTTCACACACTGCTTGTTAAACACTGTCAGAGTTCATTAGGATTTTTCAGATGTGAGATAATGTCTTTGTGTGATGGAGAGGAAGATGAGATGCCACATCTCTCAGATCCATGCAGTTAGAAGATGACCTTACATTGTATTAGACTGTGATTACCTACATTATTTGACTGTGTTGATGTAATAAAGTCTGTCTTCCCTTCTCCCTTTTTGGTAATGTAAAACCATTCTTTAACATCATGTTTCAATCTATTTCCACATTTCTACTTACCACTCACAAATGCTACACCTTTCTGCCAATGGCAAGTCATTTCCCAAGTTCCATAATCATGACAAATCTTTTCAAGCAGCCCATAAAATCCCCTACATGCAATGCAGTTAAATAAAAGTACAGTTTTGTAAGTTCTGCTTGAAAATGGAGCTTGATTCAGACGGGGATCAGATTTCAGCACAACACCACCTTATGGACAAGCAGATCTTGAACCATTAGTCATTACCTTCTGGAAATGTGTTGCTTTTGCAAATATAAACATTCATTCATTTATTTAAATGAAATACAAAGTTTGCCTTAGTGGCTGGTGCACTTACTGTATGTACAGTATCCTTTGCTAATATCATTCTTTAGCCTTGCCACTCAAATTCTTGCAGGGTTTCATTATCTTTTTCCGATATTCCCGTGCATTATCACATGTTTAAAACAAAAAGTGAAGCATCACATTTGATGCATTTTAAAGCATCATCATTAGATTTGTTGGCTAGCTTTAAGTTAATCAAAAGTACAACAAAAAACAAATTAGCTATCCAGGTTGACATGGAGATCGTCTTGATCTTCTATTTTCATTTGAGAGATTCTGTTTGGTAGCATTCTGTTGGTTTTGTCAGTTTTTCCTATATTAAAAAAAATCTATCAGAAGAATTTAGTTTAGTGTGGACTAAATGTAGACATAGTAATGTGTAGGATAAGATTTACTTGCTTCAACAACACTGAATTCACATTTGATAAGCTGTCTTGGCTGACCTTTTTAATCTGGAAATATTACATGATTTGTTTTTTGTTTGTTTCTTTGTTTATCTCTAAGAAGCATGGTTTCTCTTCTGGAATTCTTGTAGGCCTTTAATGAAATCCAAAATATTGTTTTAATGTGTTCAGAGAATGAAAGGAAAACTTCATTCATGTCCTTCACTACTCTAGCTGTGCTTTAAACAAATCAGGACTTTATCCATCTATCTCGTCTCAATGTCGCCTCTGACATCTTCCACGACTAAGCACCGACCTCTACACAATTACTGATCATTGTGTTGTCAATGCTTCCACCATCCTATTATGTACAAATGGAGAAGCTGGTTTGACAGTTTGTCAGGCCAGGGGAGATAAGATGGCCATTTAGCAGACGTTTGCTCTCCTATCATCTGTCTAGATTTAATTATACTGTTAGCTCTCCTCTCTGGAAAAGCTTTGAAGTTACTATGTCAGGAGAGCAGAGAGTAAATGAGATCTGTTTTAGCATCAAGGGTTCAGTGTTGGTGCTTAAGGGACCTTAGAAAGGGTTTTCATGCACTCCAGTAGAGCTTTTTTTTAGCTTAAATGTAATATGCCTGTTAAATTAATTTATCATTGTCTTGAATTATGCTTAGACCTTGATTTAATATAAATGCACAACATTACAAGGTGTGTCAGTAACATGTGCAAATGAGTGCTGCTGTAGAGATGCAAAGTCCCATCTGGGCAGTGCAGTCTGTAAAACAGGCACTGCATTCACACCCAGAGGCAAAAGAGGATTTACTCTCATAAAATTTGAAGAGACAGTGTAACAGGTGACATAGTCCTGGAATGAGCAGTGAGACTATCATTCAAACCAAAGACTTGAGTTTAGAAACTCATGTCTAGTCGAGAGTCTAATCGGAGAATCTCAGAAGGATAGGGGAGTTTAGTTCAGAAGATAAGTGTTCATAACGGGGTTGCAGCATCTTTCTCTGTCATAAAGAACCATAGAAAGTACATATGTTTGGAAATTTTCTGGATATAAACACATATCTATGCTTGAAACTGCAGGCCGTATAGCATTTTGAACTGAGTAAAGAAAGCAGGAACATTCTGGAAATTAAATTTTTTCTGCTTTTAATAGCAGAGATTTTTTTGTATAGCGTGCCTCTCTATCAGCTTCCTGTTGCTGCAGTTTCCAACCTTTTCTCTTGTATTTGTTGTTTTATTAGACCAAATCAATTATTGTATTTGTACTTTTGGGTCTCGCTCCCTTTTCTTTCCATATCGGTTGTTTGCCAGGCAGTAGGTTGGTGCAAGCTGCCTGATAAATAGCAGAGCAAAGGGCCATGCTGGACAGGAGTCTTCCTCTGGGTATTCAGGATATACGTGCATATATGTGTGTTTGTATTGGTGTGTGTGTACCATGGGGGGGAGAGAGACATTGTTTTGGTTCATTTAAACAAAGACAAATAGCTTCAATTATGACAAAAAGAACATTTTTATTACAATCTTAGTTTGTCTTATATTTTTCTATTCTCTATTCTACAATCATGTGGCAGACGCTTTTATCCAAAAGCAGTCATTTTAACCATAGTTATTAACCTAACATGCATGTTTTGTGGGTGGAGGAAGCCGGAGTACCCAGAGAGAACCCACACATACATGGAAGAACATGCAAACTTCACACAGAAAGGCCACTGGACAAACCTCCCCAGCCTAGGCTCGACCCAGCAACCTTCTTGCTGTGAGGCCGCAGTGCTAACCACTGCGCCACTATGTTGCCCAATGATGACCAAGTGTTACAACTCAAATCTCTGACATATAGTTTCCATTAAAGAAAACTTAAACTAAGATTTTATTATGTCCAAGCCTCTACAACTTTTTAGTGGCTTTAAAATCGCGCACACTCAGGCAGAAAGATCCTTATTTTGCAGTGCAACTGGAATCTTACAAAATCAGTATCAAAAAAGATTCTGCAACAAAAATAGTATGATGAAATGAGGAAAGAATAGTTTTCCTCCTTTCTTCCTTTCACACAGTTTGTCACCATTTCATATAAAGATTTATTTCATAGTTATTTATATATCTTGTCTGTTCATTTTAAATCAGCATGGTAACCCTGCAGCCAACCACAGCCGAGACAGATGACCACACACACAGTTAGAAATGCTCATAACAGTGCACTCACACAGGCCTCACTCTAGGTTTTGTGTTGATCTAATTCTTAAGCATTAAATGTGCTCCACTCCCACACTTCATAAGGAGCTCCTGGCATCAAACATTAGGTTTGCAGCTTGATGAGTTGTAAGAAAGTGTATTTTAAAATGAGTAGTTTGGTGCATGAGCCTCACAAATAAGTCACGAAAAAGAGACACAACAGCAAGAATATGGAGTCAAAATCAGACAGAATGAAAGAAAGTTGGTAAATGTGAAGAAATATAAAAGATAAGGTCAAATGAGTAAAAAGTCCAGATTACAATAGGCATATTCTTTCTTCTTAGCCAGCCCATGACATTAAGCAAATTAAAGTAAACACTAAAATTAAAGTTATCTCTGTTGTTAAACTACATGAAATGGTAATCATCCACTCCGGTTAATGGTTTGCCTCTGAGTGAAACATTTAAAGCATCAGATTTCTTTCTTCAGTATCTCACCTTGATGTGTCTGGGTATACCTACCTTGAAAGAAAAGGAAATATTTATGCGATGCATGTGTTCAGAAGACCGAGGAAGATTACATGCATAGAAATTCCAATGCAAGCTGGAACAAGGCAGCTATTGATTGAGGTGGAAGTTTACCTGTTCTATAAAATGTAAATGCAGACAAACATTAGCACCTCAGATGGTTTGATTTTATAATTATTTCTTTAGCAAATGTACCCTTTTTGTGTAATTTATGCATGCAAAGAGAATACAAATGGCTTACCTGCTGCATCCTGTAGGCAAAGTACGTCTTAGCACCTCTGATGTGAAAGGAACCACTCAAGCACTCAATATGAGCAAACCATTATAAATTAGTATTCAAACAAAAAAAGCACTAAATGTTCATTTTTTTACAGCAATTGTGATCTGGTTTTGGCATTTTCTGCCTACAAATGTGGAGAATACTTGGCTTCCTTAGATAGCAAGAAACAGTGCATTTACATGAAAGTATTCAATTTTCTGCAGCAAGCAGAAAACCTTAAAATAACACTATATGGTTACATCACCCACAGATGTGCTAAACACTGTTCAATGGAAACACCTGTATATTGAAATTGCAGGTTTTCTAACCTATATACTGTACCACTTTTATTTTGCACATGACGGAATGATGGAAAAGCAGCTAGCGACAAGTCAAATTCTTCTAAAGGTAAAAAAAACAGGATTTGATGTAATGCGGGATATTTCTTTGCTTAGAAAGGCCACATTCCTTTTCCTCTGAAGAGAGACTGTAAAGTCATCCCCCCCCAAAAAAAAACACAAAAAAAAACCAAAGATGTGGGCATGGATTACAAACCCTAGCGCATGAATTCATGTGCACAGATTACAAATCAGAGAGCATGGTTCAAAATGCAAGAATAAAGATTTACAAATGCTCCTTTTATTCATCTGACCCCAGGGGGTGTCTGTAGGAGGTAGGAATGAAAGAGAAGAAATAAAAAGAGAAAAAGAATTGCATTCCCACTGGTGTCTGAAGCTCACATAAGTTCTGTTTGAATAATTTACATACATGTTTGTTTCTGTCTGCAAATTCCAGTCTTTAAGACGGGAATTTAAGATTTTCTTTTTCTTTCTTATGTACTATGTACCCCCTCACTATGTTAATGTGCATGTTGTATATTCAATTTTATTATAATTAATCATGATTATTATTATTAAAATGTATTATTATTATTATTATTATTATTATTATTATTATTATTATTATTATTATTATTATTATTATTATTAATAAAGCATTTTGGGTTCTGTGCCTGAGCTAGGTCCATTTGGAGATTTGCCCCACCTTTTCATTCTAAATACTTTTTCTTTGTGTCTTTTTGTTTTATTTTCCTGCAGATCATGTGCCGAGCATGCATTTCTTGAGTTTTCAGAAAGCATATTTAAACACAAATTAGGTTACAAGTGCTCAAGTCTTGCCTGAAAGCAGGTCTACCAGCATATGCTCTCTGAATGTCTGCCTACCGGTCAACCAGTCGGCTTCTCGGTTTCACACTTACCAACATTTTCATCACAGAAATATAGAGGCAGCAAAAGGTGCTAGGTTGCTAAGGTAACCAGCCTTACTATCATTTCAAGATCTATCGTAAGTGTGTTTAACAAACTGGCTTCAGGTTGAAATTTCTCAACCAGTTTGGGAAAAGTAAGTCACGTTCAGAGTGAATGATCCTTCAAACATTTTAAACGAGACGATTTGAGGCAACAGAAGAAAGGGGGGGATTTCTCAGAGGTATAAAAATGTATTGAGTGAGACACCATGAGACAGAGCTAACCCTACCCATGAGACTGCTAATAGCTTGTAAGCATAGGTCTTGTAACTTTTGGTTGCAACAGGGTTGACTTTTCATTTTTTTAAAATACATTGTATGTGTTTTTTTTCTAAAATTAGTTTGTTTTATTGTTTATTCTCACAGAATTTAAGGTGTATGACTTGGTTAAAAAACGGTTTCCAAGGAGAAATATGGATTTAGCTTTCAATATTCTAACAAAAATTTTATTTTAGTAGAAATGATAAAAAAAAATACGTGAAATTTTTATTTGCCTACCTGCAGAATGGACATGTTATAAAGTTTTAAAACAATGGATGCCCACTGAATTGACATCCCACCAAGACCAATAAAAGTGTAGGGTTAGGGACCAAAACACGGAGATGTGACAAGGCAGGGTTGCAGATGATAAGATGCTCCCTTGACTTGTTCGCAAGATAGAAATCTAACCATATACAGTACATTAATTCTGGCACGAGCTGTGGGTTTTAGGGGGAAAAACAACTGTGAGAAATGATTTTAAATCATATAAATGTATATAGATTAACACTGTAGAACAAGCTGTAGGTGGAGATTAAACTCTCACCAACTGTAGACACTGTTAAATACAGGTTGAAAACATTTCTTTTTTCATGCACCTATAAATGAATCAGCACGGCAACTTTATATGATCTGCTTTTAATGACTTTTATTTATTTATGGTTTAATTGTGTTTTCTGCTGTTTTTATGCTTTTATTGTTTCAATGTAAAGCATGTTGAATTGTCCTGTACATGAAAGGTGCTGTACAAATAAACTTGCCTTGCCTTTTCACCCACACTTTCTTTCTTCTATTAAACGGTTTGAGGTTTGAAATTAATTGAACACTATCAAGACAATCAGCAGGCAATAATGTGGGAACGTGCACATTTACATGCCGATGAATCAAAAAGATAAGCGGTGTCTGTAGTGAGGAGAGGAAGTATAAAACAGGGGCCTTTAACAGGGGCGGCTAGTATAAGTGGGCTAACAGGGCTTAGCCCTCCTGGATTTTTTAGGAAAGATGAAAAAATGATAAATTAATGAATATTTTTTCAAAAACTGTAAAAAGGTTGTTCTAATTTAAAAAAAAAACACCTAATCGTTTAAAATGTGCTAATTATTTACAGCCCAAGCGGATCAACACAGTTTCATTGAACTCTGCGTGATTGACAGGCAGTGTGACACACCCCCTTCATTTGCTTCTCGTTTGGGCTAAATCTGCAGCCCCAGCGAGCGAATTTCGACCAATGACGGATGATTTGACGTGAGCGAAAGAGTTCTGTGAAGCTGAACTCGAAGCAATGACTGTAACAGCGGAAATCCACGCCGGACGCAGAGGTCTGACTGCATGTCTGTGGCCGCTCAGTGCTGCAGCATCATGATCGAGCAGTCAAAAGCTCGTTTTGAAAAGGCCTGACACCTAATGTTGTTTGAACTGATAAATTCAGAGCTGTTTTCACAGTTTAAGGCCAGTTTCCCCCCAAAACATGTGAACATTTCCCAATGATCTGCAAAGAGAAACTAAAGGATGAACTGATCTTATAGGGTGACCTAAATCTTGTATATTGTAATGGGACACTTTTATGTTAAAATGTGGTCCGTTTGGCCCAAAAATATGTTAGCCCTCCCACTCAGCGTATGAAAATACCTCATCTAGAACACAAGCTGTGGCATGAAATCACCTTCAAACCTCCAAGACGCCCTAATCTTTCTCATCTCTGCCCTTGGTAGTCCTTTAAAACATTGTCTACTCTGTTGATTGTTTATTTGTTTCCAACTCAAGAGCTGCATTTTAAAAACAAATCCTCCTTCAGGAAACTGAGTCTAATCTTATTTCACACAGATTGACATTAACAGAGTTTCCAGAGTTTTGTATTGATTATCTCTGTGGATGACTAATTGTGGCAGACATTTATCACAGGTTAGTAATACAAAAGCTGAAGAAAAGAATAAACATCAGCAAGAGCATGAACAGTTGTTCAGTATCACCTTTTATAAGATTTCAAGTGAGGTTTTTAAGTACCATTCATCATGTAAGATCAGATAGCAAGTAAACACACAAAGGCAAAACACCCCAATGAAGAGACACTTTGGAGACAGTCTGGAATGGTTAGAAGTTAATCAACCCCTTAATTGCTCCTCTGTGACAGGTTGATGTTTTTGTTTTTATCCCTCTCTCCTCCTTCGTTCATCCTCTCTTCCTCCAGGATCCTACTGTGGTAAAAATCTGACCCAATAAGTCAATCGCTGAAGCAATTAACTGCAATTGGCCAGGGCTGGATGGAAATAGTACTCCATCAAAGCGTGTGTATGTGTATGCATCTGTGTGTGAGCTTTAGTGACTCTCTGTGACTTATTGTTTTGTTGCAACATTCATTGAGAAAAATGCTCAGCGTGGGCTAATGTGCTGTCGGTGAAGAGACGGGAGCATCCAGGTCAGTAAGGCCAAGCAGAATGCTTAATGAATGCTGAATGGGGATTTATATTGTGCACAACTTTCAAAATTTGCTTGGGTTTATTGCAAAGAGATAATCTGGTAAAGAAATAGGCTCAGATTCATTTCTTTCCCCAGCCTTAAGAGCTTATTCCTAAATGCACAGCACTAATTGTTTTTAATTCACTGTTACTTAAAGGCCACTGGAAGCATGTTTGAGGACTTTTGTACTGGTGGACTTTCGTTGAGTGTTTAATTGACTTCAGGTTGAGAACAATGAAAGAGGGTATTTTTCACGATAACTGCAAAGAATATCACATAAAAAAAAAGGCTCTGGAAGACAGCCAGTGACTATTTTCGACTGTCGAAAGAACTTCAGGGAAGTGGATGGGATTTTATTTTTCTTGCTGAGTCATGGTTTTGCACAAAAATACCATTATATGTGTATGTGATTTACTTGCTCCCTGTTTTATGTGCACATCCTTTGGCCTTCTTTGGGAATGCAGAGCGGCTCTATTTTTGTGCCTGACAGTTCTCATCAATATTTTACTCCTTCTCTTCTTCTTTCCCTTATACCCTCCCTCTTGCAGAATAAGGTTTTATCTATGCTCCATCACACACCATTGAAGCATTGGCTGGCTAGAATCCCGTTGGGACCATATGAGTTGCATCTGGTGCCATAAAGAAACTGCCACAACCAGATGGTAGCAAACAATCCTTTTGCTGTTTTTTAACCTTTATTTACCCACAGTAGGTTGACACAATCTGACACATGCTTACACAGTTTTCAACTATTCACAAAGGAGTTGTCCAGTACAACTAATCTTTGACACAGGGTCATTTAGTAAATTCCGAGCAGTTGCAGCAGTCAAGGGCAGGTCAGTCTATAATAACAGCTGAATGTAGTTTTGTCCAATTCCCCCAGCAGGAATGTCAAATCATATCCCCCTGCTGTGTCACTTCCAGCTGTCCCATCAACACTAATGACACCACAAAGACAGAGGGAGACAGGGAGAGTTAGAGCAGCAAAGACCTCATGTGGTGCAAAATAATCGCTGCATACCCTCAGTGAGGCAGCGCAGACACCACAAATGAAGCTGAAACTATAACCCTTTCACCTTTGAACAGGCATTAAACTTGTATCAGTTCTTATCTCTGTTGTTCAGTTTATCTGGTTAATGAATACTTTCATCAACACATATTGCAACATGTTGTTTGAAAGGCTTAACATGTGCTTATAATTGATCTCATTCTGTTTAGTCTCACTAGAAGTAACCTAGAAGTTTTTTTTGCAGAAATATTTATGACCAGATGATTAAAACATTTTTATTTCTACATTCAGCATAGTAATTCTGTTTTTCTCTCATTAGCTTAGGACCTTCCAGCTGCATCTAGAAATCCGTACTGAAAGCCTGTTTAGCTGCAGCTTAATGTGGAATAAAATGTACTGTTTACTTTATTTTTAGTGCTAATTGACAATGTCTTCTTAAGACAGTATAACATACAGTTCAATTCAAAAGCCTATTATAATCTAAATATGATCCAGTTACAATAAATACATGATTTGACTAATATTATTTAAAATTATAACTTTTTTTTTTTCAAATAAACCAGTTAATAAAATAAAAAAATATTGCAAGGCCAAGGAAACCAACAGCTTGCAATCTATATCTGATTCTGTCCTCCTGAGCCTGCAAAGGGTATGGGTGACAGGTGAAAGATAAAACAAGCCTGTTTTATTGGGAAGAAACTTCCAACAGAACCAGGAAAGAAAACAATCTATGTTAAATGATTGATGGAGAGAACAGGGAGGAGTGGTCAACACCATCACAATGTTATACCAGGGATGTCTGCTTAGAAACACAAAAGACAAACACTTCATGACAATAATTTAATGACGAAAGGAAAAAAAGAATAAAGACAATAAGATGGAGGGATTAGATCATCAGATCCCCCCCCCTCATTAAATGTCTATAACTAAACTGATGACAAGGGTCACCAAAGCCAGCTTTTAGGTATACCTTTTATTCTAAAGTAACATATAAATATCTTACCCCATTTTACCTTTTATTATTAGGTAATATAGGTAATATATTCCTAATCATAAAGGTAATGAGGGTGTCTGAAAGCAGAGTTCTCTGTTGGGGATATGTCACTATGAGATCTTTAAGAGCTTTCTGTGATTCCTAAATTTCTCAATTCCTTTCTTGATTAACAGAGAACCACTGAAGAAAGCTAAAAGTGAAGAGTTATTATCTTAAACATAAAATAATTTAAAGCATGGCCAGACTACAATACCATAAGTGGTAATATATCGCATTTATTACTCAGCACTTTGTAAGTTTCTGCAGTTTCCTAAGAGTAAGTCCACATTTCGGGCTTCTTACCAAAACTATTGTGAATACAGAATGTGTTAGTGGTGCTGATGTAAATTCACCACTTTTTTTTATTAGCTTTTTGAAGCAACCTTTGCAAATCTGGTGTAAGATCTGTCAGGACTGGGAAGGAGCGGACACACTTGCAGGACAGGTAATCCAAAAATCTCTTTAATTAGAGAGAACACTAGAACTGGCAGCAACAAAACGATCTGGCACTGAAAGAAGCGAGACAGCAAACTTAAATACACAAGCAAGGGGAAACACCGGTGAATCACATGAGGGTAATCAGGAGGCTGGTAGGAGGAGAAGACACACGAGGGAGGGGCAGACGGCGCACCTGGAAAACACAGGAGAATTAGACCAAAACCAAAACAACCAGAAGAGCCAACATAAGAAAAAACCCAAAGACCAGGAACAAAATCACTGCTCACATCCAAGTCGTTGGGTTTCTCCTTAAAAACTATGCTTACATGGGCAGGGTTGGATGGTCCAGCAGTTAAACATGTTTGCTTTTCTTTTATGGATAACTTCATTGTCTGTTACTGGGTTTTATTCAATCAATAATCAGAAACAAATCAATAGTTATTCAGTATGATGCGTATAAACATTCTTATGTAAAATAAATTAACTGTTTGTTTATTAGATGTTGCCTTGTACTTTGAAGTTTAAACCTGACTTTAGTTTAGTTTAATAGACTTATTGTGTTGTTTTTAAGCAGAGAAAGAGCTACACCTGAATCACTGTTCACTGTTCAGCGATTCAGTGTCATTGCTCATTAAAAAATCCAGGTGCAAATCAGCTACGTCTAATATGCAGGGCTGAAGTTTCCAAATTTAATAAACTTTAAAGCCTTCAGTTGATATTAAATTCATGAGTTTCTTGCCCTAAAAGCAAAGCAGAATAACCTGCAGCAAGTGCAAACAAATGCTTTTAAAAATGCAAACCATTGCAAAAGAAAACCATAAAGCTGTCACAATGATAGACAGACTTTTAGAATCTGTTATCTCTGCTAAGCAGCACCTATCCATCATGAAAAAGGTTTACTGTAAGTCCAATGCAGATTTATAATAACTTTTTATTTGACTTATTTACTCAATAAATAAAAATATTTTGGTGGCAATCGTTTTTATGTGCTAATTCATGTTTTACAGTTTAACCTATACGCCATTGAATATTTACAATATTATACATCGATGTTTATAATAAATACGACTTTTTTCAATTAAGAATTCTAAAGACCATTTTGATGAAAAAAACAGGCATTGGATTGATACTTACTGATATCCAAATTCATATCAGACAGAATAAAACGTATCAGAACGTCCCAAACATTTTGTAAACAGCTCATTGTTGTGCAAGAATAAGTCTAATAACTTAATTCAACCTTAGCAAACCTCTTGCTTACAAATTGCTGGAATAACCTTCCTCCACCCTGAAACCCTGAACTTGACTCATTGCTGTAGAAAATGAATGAATGAATTTTTATCAGATACAGATTTAGGTGTAAAGACCTGTTGATTTTCTTTTTTAGACACATGTCCAGCAGTTATTGCTTTCAGATATTCAAACCAAGTGCAGTCAGCTGGGCCACTTTTTCCCAGTGCTCAGGCTATGGCTGTACCTGTGTTTGTGTTTTCTCACTTAATGTTTATGAGAACAGAGGAGTGATTATAGAGGGCATTAGCACCTCTGCATGCATTTATAAGGTCACACATGAGAGGCTTTATTTCATCAGAGCTGACACCCTCCCTAAGAGTCATTTCTTTTTGCAATTTTCTGCTCGGTTTCATGTTCCATTACCGGTAGATTATGCTTTTTTTCTCTGTCTTGAACATACACTCTTTCACGGATGAGCTCAAGCATAAACACATTTGCGACACTTACTCACATCCACGGCTGCACACACATATTGTGAATGTTCATGATCCTGTGCACTATTGTTATTGGACTGCTAGTTGTGGTATGGATAAGAGTAAAGCTTGCCTAGAGGAGAGGACAGTGGTTAAACCAGCACTAAATTGCTTTTTTTTTTTTTTTTTACAGTGGAAGTAAAATCAATTTTAAAACCTGTATGTGTGATTTAAAGGCAATCCAGAGAAGGAAATGTGTTTTTATACTATATTTTAGCAATATTTCTCCATGTATTCATTCATGCGCCTTTGTGAGAAAGTGATAGCTGTGCGTCTGAGTGAAGTTTCAATGTTCTTCTGTATACTGTAAAATAATAAGTATTTCATCAAATAATTCCAGGTATCTGACTTTTTAATGTTATATTAATCTTTAGGTTGAGCTCAA
Source organism: Pseudomugil gertrudae (assembly GCA_037177535.1). NCBI lineage: Eukaryota > Metazoa > Chordata > Actinopteri > Atheriniformes > Pseudomugilidae > Pseudomugil > Pseudomugil gertrudae. Next base: position 9,224,126 of record JBAMHV010000024.1, read on the forward strand.
GTAAGAAAGTAACTTCGGATAATAATATCAAATAAGAAAAAGATGTTTTCTCATCCTCTGTCATACCTGAGAAGATTGTGCTTGTTGTGTTGCAGTTATGTCATTTGAGTTATTTAGAAAGAAAAAAAAGATAACAATACTAACAAGCGTAAACTTTAAAAGACATTAAAGTAGCCTGAAGGGACAGTATAACAAAAACAAAACTCAACTATGTAGAATTCACTGTAACAAAATAATAACTTTCTTCTTTTCATGCAGCATCAGTTTGTTCACTTTTGCCACCAGAGGAGATTAAATTGAGGCGAGCCCATCAGCACCAGAGCTGAGCTCTTTCTCCTGGTCTCCATGTTGAACAGTTTAAAATGAGCTCCATTTCCATCAGGATCACATCCATGCTGCTCTGATAGTTGCACTTTCAAACACTATCTCATACGGGAAAAAATACAAATGCATCTTTCCCTTGAGGCTGTGTTGCCTGTAATTTAATGCAGAGTACACAGCACAGCAACTTTTACTTCATTGATAATTCAAATGATGGGCTGCACAGTGATGTTGGCACCGATGCCCAACACAGAAAGATTTTCCACAGTCTGGGACCTTTCTGTGCTGAGTTTGCATGCTTGCTGTTATATGCATGGTTTCTTTCTGGGTACACAAGCATCTTCCCAAAGGCCAACCAAACCCCCACCCCCCACCCCGCCCCCCACCCCACCACCACCCAAGCAAAAAACAACAACAAAACAAAGTAAACAATCTGGTTGCAGTAAAGTACACTTCATCTACTGGTACCTAAAAGCTACTTCTTCCAGCTCATCCAGGGGAATTTCAAGATAATCTGATATGATTGAAGTTATGCAACAACAAATCAGTCATTCAATAGTTTTCTTAGCAAAGCTTTTCTGCATTGTAGTATATTTATGTTCTTCAGTTTTCAGGCAGATCTAGTTCAACCTGTTCAGGATGCTAACAGTAGCATATATAAAAGAGACATGCAGCTGGCATAACATTGCAGCTTGGGAGTAAAACTGCACTTAATTTTTTTTTGTTGAAAGTCTCTGAAACAAAGTGGAGAAAATGATTTAATTTCAAAATAAGAGAACTGTCTTTTTAAAATTAATTTAATATTTTGTAGTTTTCCAACCTCATCTATGGTCACAAGCTGTGGGGTTGAGAGAAAGAATTAGATTGTGAGTACAGGCGGTTGAAATGAGTTGCATCCACACGGTGGCCAGGCTCTCTCTTAACCATAGGGTAGGTTGATCATCTGGGAGGTGCTCAGAGTAGAGACGCTGTTACTCTGCATTGAGAAGAGCCAGTTGAGGTGGTTCAGGCATCTGTTAATGATGCCTCTAGATGCCTCCCTGCTGAGGTGTTCTGGGCATATCCTTCCAAGAAGAGAGAGACCCAGGACACGGTAGAGGGATTGCATCTTTCAGCTGGTTTGGGAATGTGACCGAGTGAATGGGTTTTGTAGTGTTGTGGCATTCTCTTGAGGTTTCACACAGCTGAATGAAGACCTTTTTCTCCATACATTCAAAGAGTTTCTCGTCCTTATAAAGAAACAAACTGTAAAAATGTTTTCTTTTCTCCCTTGTGGTAGCCGTCTGGCTAGATTCAATACTAGATACCTATTCCTCTAATTTCCCAAATCTATTGAAGCTGAACTAAATTTCCATTAAAAAAATTCAGCCGTAGCATCTCTTTTCAGGAAACTTTGTGTAGTTACTCCGGACAGTTTACATCTAATACACACAGTTTTTTTCAGTTGAGCTTAATGGGGAAAAAGCTGACACTGTGGTTTCTTGAAAGTACTCCACCCATACTCAATTCCCCCTTGGACAAGGATTGTCCATCCCCACAAATCCCAATTTCACCCCTGGCTAGCTGCATGGCTTTAAGGATAGCAATGTTAGTTTGTCAGGTCAGTCGGGTAAGACAATATTTTTGTGGATTGTGGGTCAGACATTGATGGTTCATGAAGGATACATCGTTCCAACATGTCAACACACATCACTGCAGGTTTGACAGTTTTGGTTTGGGCAGATATGCCTTCAAATTGATGGATTGAAAATTAAATTCATAACAATTTTCTATGTCCTCTATCAGGTTTATTTGGTTATCTCAGTTGATCAAGGGTCATCTTCAGGTTTCTGGAAAATGTATGTTTTTTTCCTTCTTTGAGAAACAATGACATCCAGATAGTGTTAAACTTTGCTTTTAGATCTAAACAGTATATGTTCTATGATGTATTTAGACTTCAAAATCACCTCTGAGCCAACTGGATGTGTTCAATCTTTAGACCCATTTTCAGTTTGCACGTATAAAAAGGAAAACTGTTTCTATAAATAAAATTATAAAGAAAAGTTTACAGTTGGTTGCAAATGGAATGTATTAATATTATATATTATAAAATTAAGAGTGTGGCTGCAGTCTAATCTGATATAATGAATGAATAATCAGGTGAAAGAGGTGCTTGACTCTGAAGAAGAGATTCTAAATATCACATGGTCTGAAAAGCAGATTGTAAAAATTTGATAAATAAAAAGATACTGTTATATAATGATTTACATATTGTTTTTAATTTGATTATATGTGTCTGCAACACTTATAATCACTGCTTATTATCATTTTGTTTACAGTGGTTTAATTTAGCTGTCTGGAGATTTAATCTTAATGATTCAGCTTCACAAAGTCACCAAATACAATGATTTTGTTTTCCATTATTTCTTCTATCCACATACTCAGTATTTCTGCTTTGTTATGTTTCCAACATGACATTTATGAATATTTTGCATTTATGGTTGCTGACAGCAGATAAAAGCTGTGATCAACATTTTGGAAGATAAGATGATCAGATGTGTGTTCACAGCGTATTTTTGTATTGCAAGGCCAAATGGAACATGGAGCCATGTCTTTTGTCTTCCTCTGTCTTTAACGCAGTGGGATGTTGAGGGGGGATCCACCTTCTGCTGCTGCTGGGTATAATTACGAAGCACTTTTCTATCACTGTGTTTCCAAACACCTGAATGCATCGAGCCTGTCTTTCACTTTGTAAATGCCAGACTCGATGAGTTTCACTACTACAGGTGGTGGACGCACTTGATAGCTGTCTGGTGTGCCATCATATTCACGCAACAAAGCTTCTCTTGATAAACAAGACATGCTAATGTGTTTGTTTGGTTGTTTTAGCTGGCACATTCATCATTTCATGCTCTGAACACATCACAGAAGTTCCTAATACATCATACAGTTCTGTAAACACAGTAGAAAGATTGAAAATCTGTGTGTCGTTTCATAATAATGGTTTAGACTGTTATTAAACTGGATAATGTTATTTGTTGGCTTGCAGACAGAAGAAAAAAAGGAGCCAGAGAAGTGAGTCTGTACCAGTCTGGTGTAAGATGATGTGCGAGGTTGGAGACCCCACACAGGTCACAGAGAGGTGACAATGAAACTGAAGATGTGATGGAACTAAAGTGATTGTGGAGGAATCTCAGGACCAGGAAACTATCAGAAAACGCAGCAATTTAGGGATCTTTTGTTTTGTTTATTTGTTTTTTTCCTCAGACTTGTCACTGAAAGCATTGCCGGGCTTTTCATCAAAAGCTTTAATAAAAATCTGAGAAAAGAAAACAGTTGACAAAGCAATTCCACTAAGAGACAGAGACACTCACATGCTCAGCCTATCTTTGTCTGTTTGATAAAACATTCATATTGCAGCCTGTAAGAGGTCTCCATCCAACAACAAATATTTACCTTCTTTAGAAGTCAGTTGCTTAAAACTGAGAACTTCATTTGGCTTTATAACATTTGCACAGAAAGATGATTGTCACTGTTTTAATGATCATGCTCAACCAAAAAATATGTTAAAACTTATATATTTAATTATTTTAACTTCTTTAAGTTTAGTTTAGTTCTCATTTGGTGGTCTGTTTTTCCAAATTAAGTTCATGTTAATAAATCATGCTTTTTTTGTTAGTTTAACCCCAACAAGTGAGTAATCTCTTATACCTGTGTCCTGTACAAAGAAAAACATTGTTATACATCCATTAGTCTGCAATGCGTAGACCAATGAGATAATTATGATTATGGTTCTGAATTAATAAAGCGTGTAAAAATGACCATTTAATATTGTGTGGACACAAGATGTGCAGTCTATTATTTGCTGACAACATTCTTGTCTTTGTGGCTATTTTCACTCATGCAACATGGATACATTTGGTTTGTTTGCATTTTATATAGATCCTGAGATTATTTTTCTGCATTATTTAGAAGCTAAATGCAACACTTTTATTAGTTAAAACTTATAACTAAGCAGCTGAAAATATGTGAATACTAACAATATGCAATGCTAATGATATATAGCGATTTGACAAGTTCTTGACTTTATTTTGCAAGAACTGGAAGACTTGCAGGAGGAGGATTAGAGTGAATGTAGAATAGAGGCCTGAGGAATGAAATATTACAGGTACACACATATTCATAAAGTCCCTCCAGCAGGAGGAAACCAGCAAACTGCAAATATTTCAGGGGTGTATAAATGCCTTTATGTTCTTTGTGTTACAAGTTCAGGAATGTCTTTTTCTAGAATTTTTCACTCTTGCTCTGAAGCCTGGATCACAGCAGTCCATACTTTGTACACCTCCATGATGCATTTCTGTATAAATGCATGTTTTATTAGATATTGAACTTTTTTTAGTGCTCCATGTTTTTCTTCATTTCAGTAATCTGTGCTCCTAAGCATCTACTGTTCAGTAATTAAAGTTTAACCATTTCATGGGTATTTTTGTAAATGAAAATATTTGGATTTGATTTAATCCTGGACAAAAAAACTAAACTAAAACATTACAGCAACATTCCAAGAGCTTAATTATCATCCAATGAGGCAATTAACTGTGTAAGAATAAAATTGAGAGTTCCTGCTATAATCCTGGCATCTGCTTTAAGTTCATACAGATGCTTGATAGAGAATAACATCAGTCAAATTTCATTTGTATACCCCCCTCCATACATTCATACATACATACATACACACATATAAACACACACACACACTGAAACAAACAAACATATACAAAGTGTAAGGGATAAATTTCAAGTCCAAATGAATTTTTTAACCCTTAAACCTTTGTGAAGCCAGCGATTGGTTATTTAGACCTGCAGTAATACTGACCCATACATGAACAGTAAGTTACTTTCTGTTACCTGTGTAGTGCTTTACATCACAGCTTTGACTCCCCTTTAAAGTGTTTGCAACTGTAAACAGCCCAGTTAAAAAATACATAAGAATTTGGTGTGTTTGTAAATATAAAAGTTACTTTGTAAAGCTGTTAATCATTTACTACAGACATATAGCTACTCTACAGCATGCCGCATTTTGACAAAAAACTAAAAAGAAAACCCCAGATTTTTTTATTTGTCAGCCTAAAACATTAGCTCTGAGCCATTTCTGTAAAGATGCAAACACATGCTGCGGAGCTACATGAGCTTTATGCACATTCACCAGCCTCTCACTTCTTAAACAGCCTTTGCAGGCCTCACACTGACTGTGAAATGACCACACACTTGTTTTTCAGCTGCACTCTGACATTCTTTTGCAGACATAAGGAAAGAGATTATCGCCATCCATGCATGAAGGAGAAAAAAAATCAAGCATGTTTATGCAAAGTCTTCTTTTAGAAATCAATCACCTGTGATTGTGGCACAGTACACAACTGTAAAAGATCCAATCAATTCGTTTTATGGGTAAAGAGAAACATTATGAAAGGGTAAAATAAAACCTTTACAGAGAACACCCCAAGGAGTATAAAATGTTAAAAGACTGACATTTGGGGGTAGGGAGGTTGTGAAATGCTCATAATGACATTTACAGTAACCTTTTGCTGTGACTTTTTAAGAGGGATTAAAACCACAGGGACGGAAAGATGTGGCTGTGTTAGGGCCTTCATTAATCAAACTGTGATTGCACTGGGCCACAGCCTGAAGGGAATTTCTCCTTTCACCACTTGTTACAAACTGAACTGAGGTGTACAATATATATATATTGTACACCACAGGGACGGAAAGATGTGGCTGTGTTAGGGCCTTCATTAATCAAACTGTGATTGCACTGGGCCACAGCCTGAA
>JBAMHV010000024.1:9247571-9277582 GCA_037177535.1 Pseudomugil gertrudae
CCAAAGACATGCACCTTGGGGATAGGCTGATTGGAGACTCTAAATTGCCCATAGGAGTGTGTGTGTGTGTGCATGGTCGTTTGTCTGTGTGTGTTGGCCCTGTGATGGACTGGTGACCTGTCCAGGGTGTACCCTGCCTTTTGCTCGTTGTGAGTTGGGATTGGCTCCAGCCCCCCCGCGACCCCGTTCAGGGAAAAGCGGTAGAAAATGGATGGATGGATGGTATGCTTCATATTTGCGATCAAGATGGTTATGATATTGTTATTATTATATAAGTAAGATTATTGTTTCAACCGTCTGTCAAGGAAGATTTTAGGTTCTTTATGCTGCAGCATACTGACCTTTCTTTTTAATCAGTTTGTTGCCAATTAAAATTAGGTTTTAAAGGCTGTCTTCACTATTTTGTGTACTGAAAATATATTCAAAAACAAATTTGAGAGTAATGTAGCTGGTTTGCTTCTGTTTCTGAAGAAATGCTGATGTAATATTTCCAGAATTAATGAATATATATGAAACACATATTTGGGATCACCCTCAAATCCATCTTTCAGGTGTGATCATTATAAGCCACAAAGCTTTTGAAATACTCAACAGTGGCTAATATATGGATTAAAGGCAGGTTTGGATGCACAAATCCAGGTAAAAAATAAATAGGTACCAAATGCATATTTTTGGATTGAATGTGGGTAAAATCCAGTCCACCTGATGGATCATGTTTAAAACACTGGGCCTTGAGGATCAGAATCAACCTATTGGCCAATCCTCTGAATGGGTGCCATTTCCGTCCCTATAAGTTTTTATTTATAATTATGTCTTTAATGTGTAATTGTTAATTGCATTTTGTTGATATTATATTAAAGCATGAAAATATTACATAATTAAAAATAAGTAATAGTGTGACTAAATATTAATGCTATCGACCCCTACTCATTTCATATTTGCAACATTCATTCACAGTTTAACCAGTATATATGCCATGTATGTTTAATTATTGTTATTTCTCTTGCTATATTTGATGAAAACTTGGTGCTGTTCTAAGTTTGTGACTTATTGACAAGTTTTCATGACAATAAGACTGTCATATCTTCAGATTAAAAAAGGCTTTTTTGGTATTGGGGAAAATAAGTTTAGGTTGGTTGCAGAAATGTGAAAAAAAACTAAAAATATTTATGTATAAATAGGAGACCTTGAGCATCTCGTTCTATTTCACATGAGCAGAATGTAGTGTTACATCATAAGTTGGTTTTCAATTTATAAATATGTTTGTTTAAGACTTATTCATTTAAGTCAAGTGTGTCTCTGCAGGGAAATATCCTGCAGCATATCGGAGTTGGTAATCCTTGCAATATACTGTAGGTGACTAAAGTGCCACCAGCTGCAGGGGTGCCACTGTGAGTCTTTAAAAAAAGCATTAATTACATTAAATTGTTTATAACAAATAATAACCAAGTGCAGCAAAGGACCACAGGTGCTGCTGTGGGTAATTTACTTTCATGTAAACACAACATTTTAATATAACCCGCTCATGGCAGGTTAGAACCTCAGAAAAGGTTAGAGCTGCAGGAAGAAAGCCGTGCTTGTATTTATTCTGGCTTCCATGCATGTTCAAAGGTCTGTTTATTCTTTAACATTCATGAATATTATATCTGGCTTTACTGTCAAAAGACGATGATGATACTGTTTATTTTGTGATGGCATCCTTTGCAAATGGTGTTTATTCCTTAAAACACAGACAAAACACACAGGCAACGTTCTAAGCTGCTTCTGGTTGTTTTTATTGACTTAGTTTGAATTTGATTGTTAAGACAGGCACAGCAGGGAAGTGTCAGTCATTATTATGCACTACTTTGCTTTCCCCCTTTATTCATCTCAGGTATACACATGCTTTCCTCTTCTTTCTTTCCATTACTACACACAATAGAGGTGATGATTTATACAATCCCAGATATGGGATGTTGTGTAAAGGTAAATAAAAATGATTCAAAGATCTTTAAAAAAATCTATTTACAATAAAATAAAAAATATGTTGAGATGGCAAAAAGTAGCTATTTATTGAACACTCATCTTTATGGCGCCCTCAAGTCTTAATGACAAAGGCAGCAGACAACAGAGAAGTTTTTACAGCAGAAGAATCCAGAGACTGGCCTGTCTGCAGCAAACATCTTTCAGCAGTTGAAAAAGTTTCCCGCATCATGACATGTAAGATACAACAAAGAAGACCCAGGAATGCTTAGCAGCTAAAGGCACAACATTTCTTTCCTAAAGAGCCATCAAAAGATCTCATTAGTCTCAGATGGATTGCTGTCAAAAGAACTAAAAAACAAACAGATTAAAGGTGGAGTGGTGGAAAAAGACAACACAGTGGCCAAGTCCCCCCAGCTGTTCCCCAGATGCTGAAACATAGCAGCTTACTGCTTTTAGTGAATCACAGCATGGGAAAAAGTATAATTTCCTAGTGGGAATCAATAAAGTAGATATTCTTATCAAAAGGAAATGCTACACAATGTTAAACATGACCCTCTCCCTTATAAAGATTTGCAGGTGTATTTTTCCCACTGACTATACGTACTCATACTCATTCGTTTTCCATTCTGCTTAATCCAATTCAAGGTCGCTGGTAGTAAGAGTCTATCCCAGAAATCATTGGGCGAGAGAGATAAAACCTGGATAAGTTGTCAGTCTATCACAAGGCCAACAGAGACAGTCTCACACACACTTGTCAAAAGACCAATCAACCTAACATGCATGTTTTTAAATGGTGGGGAAAGCTGGAGCACCCAGAGAGAACCCATGTTAACATAGGGGGAACATGGAAACTCCACACTGAAAAGCAGCTGTCCAAGTCAAGGCTCGAATTAGCTACTGTGACCTGTGTGTAACCACCACACCAACCTTCAGCCAAATATAAACTAATATTTTATACAAATTAGTAAAATGATTTTAGAATCTGATGTTTTCTACAGTGAATAAAATACACTTTTTGTCTCACATCATGTACATAAACAGACTAGAGGAATCTTTTAATCATTAGGATGTGTCTTTTTTTGTTTCAATTGGACTTGAATAAAAGAATGTGTCACTGTATGTAGGCCCTGTATGAGGTTCTTGTACCACTTCGCCTGCATTGCTTATTAATAAGAAATTTCCTTTACTGTCGCAGTTCTCCTTGAATTTTGGCACCAAGGTAAGCAAAAGTGTTATCTCTTCCAAAGTTAATTTAATTTACAAGGGTACTGCATATGTACCAGTGCTGATTCTACATCTCCTGCACAAGAACGCTGAATGTCCTTTTGAAGAAGGTTTTGTGGTTGATGTGACTGCTCTCACCAAGCAAAGCAGAATGCACAGCTTTTGCAGAGGAGCACAATGGTGGCGATAAGATTGGTGCCTGATACTAGCCCCGACCAACTCAGTAAATTCCAGATAATCCAACCTTGTACTGCTGTTTGTTGTCTCTAGATTGAAACAATCACATATGCAGTTTAGACCTTAGAACAGCTCCTCTTTTGTTGTGCTTTGATTGTGACTAACCACTGTGCTTCCACAGATCGTAACACCATACAAACTGTAACTAACTTGCCAGCAATAGGGTTAACCTTGTTAAGTTGGTCCAAAAATGTTTAAAAAATCCTGTAGAGGCATGAAATAAGTATTAACATATCCATTTCTTTTGACTATTACTACATAGATGGACTGCTTCTCATGTGTTGGGGTAGAATCAGCATGTGACTGACTACCTCCTGTGTGGCCTGTTTTTTGCCTGACATGCCAGCCTAATCTTCTATCAAACAGCCTTGGAGACCTTTGCCTTTTACAATAGCAGCCTGGCCCTGAGTAATGTGTGTATGTGTGTGACAAGCGTGCAGAGAGAAATACTGCTTGATGTAGAGGGTTCAAATTGGGGACAAGGTAAAGAATACATTTTATGGATTGCAGCTCATGTTCATGTTTTTGCACAGTGATAAAGTAAGCACATAGGAAATTATTTTTTTCTTGTGGTAAAGTTGTGTTAGGTTATGTTGCAAACTCGGACTCTGAGCCACCTAGTGGCTCCAGTCATATGTCACAGAGCTCACACTAATGAAAGTCCTGTTTCACAGCTAATGAGGCAGTAAATTTGGGAGCCAAACCTGTGTTGGCTCATGGTCCCTTCAGTCTTCATCATGTTTTTATGCTCAGTTTTATGTTTTAGATTTGCATTTTTAGTATTCAATATTCACTCAATGAAAAATTGGGCACAGTCAGCCACTACCATCTGCTCATTGTGGGAGCCACCATAAAAGATGAAAGATTTCTTTAACAATACAATATGTGATTTTTCTAAATGTACACTTTAACAAGAATAACTGCAAGAAAAGCAACAAAAATAATGAAAATAATAAAAAGGATATTTATAGTATTAACTTTTAAGTCAAGTGTTTGCAAAGCTTGCCAAACTCATTGGGTCTGTAGTATAAAGAGAATATATTTAAATAAAAACAAAATGCTTATTGTCTCAAATGAGCTGCACTGCCCTTCTTCAGTTTCATATTAATGTTCATCTGTTGCCTTAAAGGTCTGTACAGTCAAAATGGTTTGCTGCAGGTCAGTAGTGCAAACTTTAAATATCAAAGTTCACCAGAGATGAACGTAATGCTAAGAATTCACAGTTAGCTAATTCACCATTTGCATTCATATTTCACAGCTTGGGTGCTGTTCCAGCAGCCTGTATACTCTGCTGCTCTCGTTGCTGCTGCACTTTCTCCTCTCATGTGAGAAATGTCTGGCAGCTTTTTGAAGAGATGGTGTTAATGTGTGATTGTAAAGGGGGATTGTTCTCATTGCTTCTCTGGCTTTTTGCTGAACACATCAAAGAACTTTGGCACAAATGCATCATAATAAATTGTGGTTTACAGATGTTCCTTTGTACCAGTCAGATTTTATTATAAAATAATACAGTTAAATGATGCTGTTGGCATATTCTTTTTTTTTCCATTAGACAATAATAACTAATTTATTAACTTGTTATTCAGTATCACAAATAAAACTTCTACCGTCAAAAAAACGACTCTGTTAAAAAAGGATCTTAATCAATGCTACATTTTATGTAAAACAATTGTCAAACAGGTAACAATCTGATTATGCTGTTTACCTGAGAGGCAGATAGAATCTATTTTTCCTTTTTCCAGACCCCTTGCTCTTCTCTTCCTCACTCTCCTTCTTGTGACCTGGAAATCGTTCACTGCGAGTAAGTCGGGGGACAGTTTGGTGCTTTAGTCATTATCAAGTAAAGGTTGGCTTATTTTGTTGAATGTTTCTTTGCTTGGCTCCTTTCTCCTCCTGTCTGTCCTTGACTCCACTGTTTGCAGCTTTGGTATGGGATCTAATAATAGGAGTTGAGAGGAAGAATTGAGGGTGAACAGTTTGAATAAGAAGGTTGTTCATCCACATTTCTGTTGAAATAAAAGATTTATTTAACAGACTTTTATGCTATCGCAAACTTTTTGGTCATGCAAAGCCTTTAAAATTTCACTATCTGTCAAAACACAGGATTACTCAAGTTTCTTTGTCAGCTCAGAAAAATGTCCAGTTTTTTTTTTTCTTTTACTGCTTAGCACAAACTTCAAAAGGTGCTGCATGTGATACACTTTGGCAAGAAGTTAGTTCTTGCAAAACCTCTGGGAAATTACACGGAGACAACAAAAATGGGACATGACTTGTCACAGTACTGCACATCTGAACAGGCCAGTTTGTAGGTTCAGAGAAAGTCTTAAATTTGACCCAAGCACAGACCCTTGTAGACCATAGCACGCATGCTTACTCACAGGATTAATGTGTGATGAAACCACTTTCCTGTTGAGTTTTTTAAACCTCAAAACAAGTAAAGAATTATCTCTACCTTAGAGATTAGAAAATAAAGCATATTATTATGGGAGATCTCAGCAAACTAATCCCGACAGTATGGATCCACTGCTATCTATTTTAGCTTTGGAGATAGGAGAGATTTTTATACCACAATATCAGCAGGAGTTCTGCAAATTATGGAGTTAAAATCTGTCTTACCAACACATCACAAAGACCTTTTTCCCATTGTAATGTGGCCAATGGCACAACTGCCTTCATTATTTTTGGTGCAAAGAGGGGCACAATGAAAAGAAGGGTGCCTGTCATTCCTGTAATGGCAAAAAGCTTTGTCCCACAACCATCAGAGTTTGTTATGATCTACTTTCTCAACTTGCTGCGCCAGCTCGCTGTGTGACCATGGAAACTGCAGTAACTACAAAGGGAGAAATTATACAGGAGCTTAGACTGGTGGGATCTAAAGTAGTTAAGAGCTGCTGGTGCTGATGTTGAAACCTGCTGCTGCAGAGTCAAAACACAAGGCACAGGATTCCCACAACAGTTACCAATTGGTTGTTAAACCCTCAACGCTTGTGACAATAGATGTGTGAACAAGCAAACACAGATTGCTGTTGTGCCTGAAGAGAGTCTCTGTTAGTTCCATTTACCTTGAAGTGCCCTATGGCCTTGCACAGGATCACAAACAGTTCTGATACCACAAACACCCTTTAAAAAAATTAACTGCACTTATTTACTGTAATTATTTTCTTTGTGTCCACGGGAGATAACATTTTAATTTCCTGTTAGTTGATTAGGATAATTACTGGTATATCTACGTTGCCTAATTTTGTCCTTTTGTCTCATCTCTGGCGTATATGAGAGCAAAAATAAGAAATTGGAAAAGAAAAGTGTCCCCTATACCTGATGGGAGGCAGAATAATTAAATCAGAATAACAAGTCAATAATTGTTCCCAGATTTGAGAGGACATTCAGTTTCTGTTTCATAGTGGGCTACAGAGAGCCTGTAAGCAATTAGTGCAGCTGCTCTTTTGTGTTATAATGTTTTTTTGCTAATTAGAAAGTCAAAAAAGGTACTGGATGGAAAAGGCTGCGAAAACGCACAAGTCTGTTCCGCCACAGACAGGAGAAGGCTAGAGCTTGTGTGCATAATGTTTAAACCCTCAGGTGCTGACTGGAACTGAAGTAAGGGGGGGAAACACAAGGTGTTCTATGCTGCATTGAATATTTCATTTTGTGCCTTACGTAAATGTAGGAAAGGAAGCAAATTGTTGGAAAAGAATTCAATGGTTCTATGTAGAGATTCCTTTGCAGCAGCATAAAAGCTCTCTCTGGTGACACCTGTGTGGAAAGATTATTGCTTGGCCACAACAACAAAAACTAATTACTTGGTAAGACGTGGGAATTAGATAATTATAGTTACGACTTAATAAATAGTGGGGATGTGATATAACTATAATTCCTAGCTAGATATGGAATTTGTTGTTGACTGACAGAGCTTTGTAGAATGATTGTCACATATAAGCCTCTATAAGTTTAATTTACCGGTAATCTTATTTTCATCTTGGAAACTGGAAGAACTTGAGTCTATATGACAACAGCTCCTTGGTAACAACCGGCAGAAAATCATCTGTTTGGTTTGTGTATATTTTATTAGATATTGATCCATTGATGCCTGCTATAAGATAGCCAACATTACTAAACCTTTGCAGTTGTCCTTTCCCTGGAGGTCTGTACAGTCAGAGTCAGCTTATTAAACAGCAAACTGGCTCTGATTTCATTGGCATAATTATTTGGTAACTATCTGTGAGTTCTTTCTCAATCCTCAAAGTGCTTGAATAACCAATTTGAGAGCACATTGCTCAGATAACACACTGAGGTAAAAATGAGTTGTTTTCATTTAACAGCCTCATAGAGAATAAACAGAAACAAAGTAACAGATAAATGGTGAGAAGATTTATCAAACCAACGCTACAAATGTTAATGGTTTGAAAGAAATATTTGCCTGTGCAGCTGAACATTCTGTCACTTTTCTTATAAATTGTTTAATCTTTATTAAGCAGCAAAGTGATATTGCAGGAAGGCCACATTTTGAAGTTATTATTGAAAACCTCCTTTCAGAGAAATGAACAGATTGTTGCATTACACTAAGATCCAGAACTGTACAGTCAGAGCTCTGATGTATCTAAAAAAATATGTTCTGATTCAAGGAAACACCTGGACAGACATAGAGCTTCGCTTTATAATATTAGAAGAAAAATGTAATGGAGGACAACAGGATGCATGGGCCCAAACAACAAGCAACCCCACAGAAACCAGACAAAAGTTTGCACACATGTTTTCACAGCAAGCTTATAAATGAGAGGTTATGATTTGTCAATCAAATCAAGTCAGAATTCTACATATCCTATTTATTTATTGGTTGATAATGATTAGCTATTATTTTATTTTAGTTTGAACCACATATCAATTGAAAAAAATTTAGCTACAGTGAGACATCTTTTATCTTTATAAAAATGATTTGGATGAGGAGGAGAAAGAATGTGCTTGAAGCTTAAAAATAAATACACCTACAAGAAAGAAGGCAAAAGGTTACATAGCTCATACAATGGCAGTAACTTACTGCACCTTCAAATGAAGTAAAGAGAGAAAAATGACTTTTGATCACTAACATTATCTGCTTGTTCTTGCTTTTCAATGAGGCTGACTCAATTCTGATTGTCTCTTATGTCTCCTTTGTCTGTACAGCCTCATTCTGGTTCTACTTCTTTACTGATTATTTCTTGGAAGGGTCTATCTGAGGAAGTTGATTAATTTCAAGTAAAATAAAAGAAACCAACCTGATAGAGATTTAACTAGTTACTAGTTAGGAGCAGTAGACCACACAAAATTTTATCACCACTACTAAAATGTGTTGACACTTTTGTCAAAATCAAAAGCTGGTACTTAAAAAGTACTAAATGCCCATTTCATTGACTGCAGAGGGTTAACAAGCTGTGGTCATTTAATTTGTGTCCGATCAGCCTGCTTGGTCGCTAAGGTAACAAGCCCTGACCTGGGATGAAGTCATGATACAGCAGCATTTTTTAAACAAGAGAAGAAGAGTGGCACACTCAAGTTCAGTTAGTTTCCAGGTGACACAGGCTTCCCCAAATCATACATGATGACTTGATTAAACCAACACACAGCTGAGAACGTGATTCTGATCAATAAGTAGATAAAGTCAAATGTCCTTCAGAAAAAGAAAATGAAAACATGCTACAACTGAATAATCAACCCAGGTCACTATGGGAACTAAGTAAAAGCAATTGGACTTATTTGAGCTGATCTATTGTATTTCTGAGAGGTCAGCTTGATGTGGTTCAATGAATAAATTGGTTTTGAGCATAATGAAGAACTAAGCCATTATAATGAACACTGCATCAGTGGAAATCCATTTGAAGTGTAAAAGTGTTGAAAGTTGGTTTACTTTTATCTCTTGAATCTCTTTAATGGTGGAAATTGAGAGCTCAGACAAATTCTATGATAACAATGTTCAGATCAGGTTCTGCAGATTGTAGTTGTGGAAAGTTAAAAAACTTCTGCTGATTGGAGTACAAAAAGATATATCTGGTCTGTAGAAGTTGCTTATAATTGTCATGTGACATTAATGAATGTGTGTGTTTTTTTTATGTCAGGCCTTTTATTTCAGGCCTCACACCTACATTTAATTTGAACATAACTATTTGACATGCAGATAGTCCTAAACACTTAAAACACACCACACAGAAATGTTGCAGACATCAGTCTGCAATGTGTGTCAGCAAAACTGCAACCACTCTGCTGATTATGCACAATTCTAAGAGAATACTAAAGAAAAGTTCCTGTAAAACCAATACCCTCAATTTACAACATGCCAGAAATGATTCAAAGAAGCTGCTGCATTTACTGCAGCTCACAATGAGAGGGACTGGAAATATAGGTCAGAGAACTGAGAAAAATGACTCCTCAGTCAGTTGGAGGTCAGACATGAATTGCCTGAATAGATTTTTATTCTATACACAGGTACGTCCCACGTTCCCCCGAGCTTCACACAGCCTGTTAAAATGTAGAAGGCTGAATTCAGACACTCATGAACATGTATATTGGTTTTCATTTTCACACACACATACTCACTCGGGCTCTCCTCCAATTTTTCAAATCATTTTCTCATTTTTTGGTTACTCAGGGTGTTTGTGATAATAATATTTTCTTTGCAAGGAAATGACGAGTGACTTTTCTGTCCGTCACCTTGGATCCTTTTTTGACAATGAAAGAAATGTATTTTTCTCTTGTTCTCATTTCACCTCTGAATACCCATTCTACCATTCTTTTGACTTATACATTTTTTTCTGTCAGTCCCATCAATCTGTTTCACTTTCCAACCCCCTCGTTCTTCATCTCTCACACTCACTATTTCACATCTCCCCTCTTTTTATTTCTCTTTTTTCCTGCCTCTTATCAGTGAATGCTGCCTCTGTCCTCACTGACATTTATAGTCAATAATTTTGAGCTTTACCATGTGCTTTGCATCTAAAACTGTTTGCCATTTTCTACATTTGTAGATCTGTTTATTCTTCTTCTCCTTCAGCTTCCAGGATTCATCGCTTGTCCCTCCCTCCTAACCTTCCTGCCTTTTCTTCTCAAAGTAACTAGGTAACAATGTCATTCTGTCCTTCAGTTGTTTTTGCTCGCTTTTCTTCTTTCACTTTTTGATTCTTCTCCCAATCCCCCCTCAACCTCCCTTCTTCTTAGCTAAATGTGTGAAATAGGGTGAAGTTAGCAGAGGAAGAATTTAGTTGGTGAACATGCACATGCATGAAAAGCACAAAAAGGTGATTGGTGGCCCTGAAGTGCAAAGCACAACTATGCACTTCAGAGCCACTGTAGATTTCAGGCTGAAATAAAACAAACAAACAAAAAAACCAACATAAACATGAGGGATATAAACAAAACCATTTGAATTCAGAATATGTGAACAGTTCGTGTCTTTGCTGTTATAGTAGTTTAGACTTTCATTGTGAGAACTACCTGATATACCAACAGCAATCATTATTTAGTCATCATGTTTATTCATTATATAACCAAGGCACAACTGAATAAATGCAGACAAAAGTAAATTTTGTCCTCCCTTATTTACTCCAATAATAGCAACATTTTCTTATAAGTAAGTGGGGAAAAAGGAAAAACAGAATACTGAAATTATATCAAGATCATTTCTCAAGATGCAGAGAATTTTCCTAAACCTCAGCTGCACAAACTTAGCTGGAAAAACTTAATCTAAAGGAAATGTCTAGTGGGAAATTATATTTTTGAGCTCTCCAAGGACCTATGATTGGTTGAGAATTCCAAATATGATGTTTCTGTCTGTTAGTCTCTGTATTCTAAGATTTAAAACAAGTTGTGCAGACATAGCTGTTAAAATATGCGAGCGGACATTTAATCAGCCGAGAAAACCCACCATCAATCATGAGCATTGCAACATTAATCCTAGAACAAGACTTTTTGGGTCACATGAAGGAGATGCATCTACAGCCTCTTATACGCCACACTGACAGTTAGCTGTCAGGCACATCTGCAGTGTCCGTCAATGTCTTCCGGTATGGGCATCCCATCACCGATGTGAAACTCCATCATCCTCCTTCTTTGACTGATTCAACAAGCAAAATTGGTGACCCCTCAATTGGTGAGAGCACTTACTGTTAATGGTTGTTTAATGTAATGAAAACAATGCAAGAGAAGGCAGGCGGCAGCATTAGCATGTCACACTGTCTTTTTTCATTCGTCATCTTCATTTCTCCAAAACAAACAACGACTTGACATCATCGAGGCCTTGCTGATAACCGTGTTTTTGTGCAGTCTGTATAATGTTTTCAGTTTTGTTTTTTCAGATGCAAGGCCCATCAGGGGGCTCCTCATCGGCCGTGATTCTTACTTTGGCTTGGTGTATAAAAAATCTAAGCTCTCAAACCTTTTCAAAACAGTAATGTCGTCTCCACCAATTTGGGGTGGGCTTGTTACCCTGGTAACAAAGCTAGCGGTGGAGACAATGGAAGGGAGGCTTCTTTCAAAGGTTCCAAAATTAGATTGGAACACATTATGTTGCACCATGACTGCATATTTTTCTGTGATGCCTGTGCAATCGTAATCTGTCTTGCCTAATGCTGAGTTTTCTTCCTTATCATCCATACTTCTCCAGTTTTTCTTTCCCATATGTTTAATGACCTTCATCTTTTGTTTATGGTTGTTTCCACAATTCACTAATATGAAAAACCACCATTTCTATTTATGTTTACTCTCACTATAAGCCATGTCCAACCCGTAAGCACTTTCAGCTTTAGGTGTCTGAACTCCTGAACTTTTTTCTTATTTAATTTCTGACTACATTTACTGAATGTTACTTGTTTAGGATGTTTCTGCTCTGAGGCTCTGGCTAGGTGGGTCCAGTGAGTCCTATTAAGACACTGTTATGCTTGTGTATCCCATTAAGGCTCAGTCATACACTGGACTTTATCAGTGGGCTCACGACTAAACAAAAAATAGGGTGACAAGTTAGAAACAAGTGCTATATTATAATTTTGTGTTCAAACTTACTTGTAAAACTGAATTGTAAAATTATTCTTTCTTGGTTCAGGTGAGAATCTTGACTTTGTTGATTTTCTGTCTGTATAAAAGAAATAAATGAACCTGTCAGTTTGTTGTTTTAACACTGTGCTTTGGAGGCTGCTTGTTTATTTTATTTCACCTATGTGATCTTAGTTTTGTCTCTGAATTTCTCTGCAAGGTAACCTGTGTCTTCTAATGGCTTTCTTCCTCTGAACCCACATCCCATATCTCTTTTATTGCCGTCCACTTCTCCTGTCTTTTTCCTGTGAGCATCATATTTGCTTCTCTATGTGATATATCCTTGCCTTGTGGTGCCTGTCACACGTTGTATGGTTTTGCTGTCAGTTCAGCCAGTCTGTGGCCTCTGCTACAGTATGCATATGCAATTTCATTACTGATGCTCCTCACTGACAGCGAGTTCAGCTCTGTACAGCCGCCTGCTCATTTCTAATATCCCAGGAGATATTGTCTTGTGTGATGGTTGTAGGGCAGAATGCTTGAATATGTGTGCATATGTTTGTGTGTGCGAGTGCTGGCAACAATAATGACCACATGCTCTAAGATGTCTATTGTGTAAGTGTGTGCATGTTTAGTCGTTGCAGCTGTATAGCTTATTGTCTGATTTTTTTTTTTAATGGTGAAATCTTGTTGTTCTTGCAGATAGTACCAGCCTGCTGGTGCTTTGTCTGTGCTCAGACAAGGCCAGTGACAACAGAAAAAAAAAGGATAAGGTTTTAATTGGCTCAAAAACAGATGGACTGGTGCACGACTGATGAGAAGGAACTGAGATGAAGTAAAGCCTGCTGGTAATGTTGACTGGAAGGGATCTTGGTGTGTTATGAGGAGTTATAAAGACCCAGGTATATCCTTTCATTCATATTCTATACCACTTAATTCAGGGTCACAGGACCCAGGCATACGATACGAGACAGAACGCGCTTGTAGTCACAGCAGGTAACAAGTAGAACCAAAGGTGTGAAGCACAGGGAATGATGGGTAGTGGAGTTTGATCAGATGGCAGGGAAACATAATTAGAACAGGTCCAGGGTCAGAGTTAGGTCCAAATACACAGATTTAAATATTGACATGCAGTCAATATTTTCTATTCCAGTATTCAACAAATCCAGAGATCCCAACAATCAGTGGCCAAGTATCAAACACACAACTCAAGTTGGTGCCAGAGGCAGAGATCAGGGTCAGGTCCAGATCAGATCTGATCGCCAACATTCAAACAGGTTCAGCTTATGATGCTGGCGAGTCGTTAGCCAAAGTCAAATTTGCAGGCAGTTTTGAGAAGGACTGTGCCTGCCACTTCTGCTTATGGAGAGAGGGAAAGATGAAATTGATCTGGTTAATTAGTGGCTGGATGCTATGACAGTGTGCAGAACAGAGCTGTGAAGATCACAAGTAAAACTACATACTGATACTAAGAATAGCCTTAATAATTTCAATACTATAGAAGGGAAACCCTTTTTTTAAACGAAAAATAGTAACATATAATTAAAGTTAGAAACATCCAAATGCAATGCAACCCAAACATCCATCCATCCTCTACCGCTTTTTCACTGAACGGGGTCGCAGGGTGGGCTGGAGCCAATCCCAGCTCATAACGGGCAAGAGGCGGGGTACACCCTGGACAGGTTACCAGTCCATCACAGGGCCAACACACACACACACACACTCACCCCTATGGGCAATTTAGAGTCTCCAATCAGCCTATCACCAAGGTGCATGTCTTTGGACTGTGGGAGGAAGCCGGAGTACCTGGAGAGAACCCACGCTAACACGGAGAGAACCCACGCTAACACGGGGAGAACATGCAAACTCCACACAGAAAGATTCCTGCTTTGACCCCCGCCCCAGCCGAGGCTAACCAACTGCACCATCGTGCAGCCCTGCAACCCAAACAATACAATAAAATATATATTAAGAAATTTGAGATAAAAAATTGTGAAACAAATGCATTATTTTGAACACTATAAGCTCATGTAGAGATGCAGTCGTGCAAAACATACAAAACTAAAAAACTAAAAAAAAATAAAAAACTAAAAAACTCCGGCCACAAGTTAGTGTTCGTATTATCATTAGTGTCCTTTTCGTTACAATACCTGAGAACAGATCAAGTCAGCAATAGCACAAGCAATCTATTTAGAATGACTTTCTTTTGGAAAATATTTAAAAAAATACCAATAAATGTTTTTATCTATAGTCTGCATTAATTAGCAATAAAATCTTACTATAAGCCAGCGTGGGATCAGCCAGTGGAAGCTTTGTGGGATTTTTCAAGTTTCTCTGCTTTACACACCCGACTCAAACTTGTGCAGAACTTGATGTCTGTTCCACATTTCTTTAAGCCAGGTGTGTTGCAGCGAGAGGCCTCTAAAACCTGCAGGACACTGGTCCTCGCATGCCAGGATTGAGTATCCCAGTTTTAGAAGTTTTCTTAAAGTTTTCATCAAATTCTTTGAAAGCCTTCACATGGTTATTCACTTCAGTCAAGTGTGGAAAGCTATATAACATGCAGGGCAAAGGAACCCTGAGGACCATAATTGAGAAATAATGTATTGTGGAGCCAAACTTTTCTGTGCCAATCCAACATATTACTGTGCTTACATTTATATTCCATTACATTCTAGTTTTTAACTGAAATTATAAATAAAAATTATGTTAAAAAATTAGTATGATTATGCTTCTTGGTGTAAAAACATATATATTAGTTGTGACTTCTCATTAAGGTGAAATGATTTTTGTTTAATGGGTATATATATGACATTGCAGAACATTAACGTTTTGCAATCCGAAAAGCTCAGGAAAGCATGGTAATGAATTTTTTTGGGTCCATTTGAGGCAAGAACATCAGCCAGAGAGCAGATACACAAAAAATGTCTGTTTCGGTCTTCGCTAATCTCTCTGTACACAGAGACAGCTTTTCACTCGTCAGTTAGAAGAATGTACAAGCAGAAAGTGAAATTCAACTTGAAAGTTATACTTGTTGGCAGCAACGTACATTTGCATTTAAATGTGTTTGACCTCGCCAACAGCAAGGCTCTGCTTCGTCAGACAGGTTGGCAGTAATTACGCCCAATTACAAGTATCTACTTTGCCTTTACTTTAATTCCCAGGTTGCCCATGCGTGATGACAAGGACTTGTCATCGAAAGCAGGAAAATTGCAGACTGCCCTGGCCAACAGAGCATTTTTCATGGCTTTTTGTAGCACTGATGCATGGCACACCCAAACTACAGGATAGATTCACATTATCAGCCACTTCATTGTCTGCTTTGAAGAGGACCGTGAGCTGGCATGTGGGTTTCATGATTAATAATTCTACAGATTGTGCGTAAAAGCCCACCGGTGATTAGATAAATCAAGCTTATATATCCTCCTCCATGCTTTCTCATAAATCTTTCATCAAAATCACAACTCTTAGTCTAAAGAACTCAAGCATTTCATCCAGTCTGCTGCTAAACAACTGTAATACTAACCTGACATGCACGATGTGTGCTTGTGATAAACATAATTAGATATATCTCTAATTTCATATCTCTGAAAACACTTTATGCTAGTTTTAGGTATGGGTTATGAATTATTTACTGTGCTCCCTTTCCCCTTTTCTTCTAAATTGTTCTCATTTTAAAACTTGTCTTTCCTTTACACTGATTAATTCTTTCTTTCTTGACATTAGCAAAGAGCAGCCAGTAACACAGCCCACTTGAGCTTCCAAGTGATGAAAATGAATGAACCATTCTCTGAAGAGCAACAAATTATGAACTATTACAAATACAGTGGAACAGACAGGTAAACACATGGAGCATGGAGTTTTTATTAGACTTCATGTGCATACTAAATGTTGGCAAAGATTAAAAAAAGACAAGGTTTCCATTGCTCTTTGTTTTGCTGATGAAAGCAGTTTTTCACAAACTCCAAGAAAACAATTACCAATCCGAGCAGACAGGGCTTTCTGTAAGGGTCATAATTTGTGCTTTTACAGTACTTGTGTAAACAGTCTTTTTCACTCACCAGCATCTGGTGGTGCAATAGGAAATTGGAATTTAAAAACTCTGCAGTTTGTATCTGTGCACATTTTCAGTAGTGATTCTGTAAATTTCAGCATTTCAGAATAATTTTAGAACATGTTAAAAGTGCAGCTGAAGTTCAGGATGTTTTCAGTGTTGTTCTATAGTGTAAACAAACAAAAAGAACTCTGCAAACGTTTAATCACTGACCCGTTTTCAGGTTTATTTAGTAATTGTTAGACCCTGTGATGTCTGGAAAAGATTTAATCCTAAAATATGAATGAATCTTTAAAAGAGACTCCACAAATAGTTTACAACTTGTTTCTCCCCTTTTGATTCATAAAAGCAAGCTCCCTCTGTTGTCCACAACTAACTGCAATTTTTTTCCAGCTTTAATTTAATATCCGACATTGTTTTGGTTAAAGAGCGTTAATCAAATTCTTATTATAACTATATTTAAGGGAGCACCCATAAACCTGGTCGATACTGGGTTCTTTGCCCTGTGCTGCTGTTATCAGACTTAAAAAGTATTAAATTAACTTTGCACTTTGGAATAAACACTTTCTCCTATTGTGTTTTTTTGTGGATATTGTCTTTATGAATATTCATGCAGGTAGACACACAGATAATCACTGATACATGCACCTGTTTACTGCATTACAGATCTTTTTACTGTGGCTATATGGATTTATTTACAGCTGACACTTGGTCAGAAGCAGGACCCCTGTTTCTCTCACAAACAAGTCATGTGTATGTGTTTTGTGGAGCAGTGGATCCTGCAGCTATTAGCAGCAATTATGAGTGAATGCGTAATGGCTATTTCCACACAAAGAAGCACAAATACCAAAACACAAAGGGAAAAAGAATGAGGTCAGACTGAAGAGGCACCTCTATTTGTTAGATTTCATACACGCAGTTTGTGAAACTTTCTAAACTACTGTCTCAAGGTCTGGGTTTGTGCTTCTCATTTGTAACTAATGTTGCACAGCCCAGAGCACAAAGATGGCTAACAACAGAAATGTTGGATTGGACCTTAGACTATCATTGAATGGTAATACCCTTCGGTTCACACAGTGACAAGGCAGAGAGAAATCTATTCCCTCTAAGAGACAATGAAACTCCCTGTGACCAAACATAATAAAAACAGAAACAAGACATCAATAATCTAATAATAAAAAGTGTTGAAATATGGTAGGAAAACCTCAGGCGACCTGTTTACAAACAGGACATGAGCAAAATCTGTGATGGCAAACAAAAATGCAGTCAATAAAGGGTTGCAACTATTCCTGCACAAATACCATGGTGAAAAATAATATTTACAAAAAAGCAAGCATTTAAATTCATAGCAATCAAAATTTAGGAATAAAAAATGTCTAAATTAACTACAGATATACTCATTTAATCCTTGTTGATTAATCGTGACAAAGTATTGAAAAAATAATCTATAAATTAAAAATATGAAGAAATAGATTTTTACCATAAAAATATAAAAAGCTATAAGAAAATAATCTTATCATGCTGAAACAAAGAAATGCAAAATTTTATCTGACACAACCAAATCAGTGTGCACGACAATCTATTGATTTTCATTGACACACAATCCCCATTAACCAAAAAAAATGCAAAGGTTGTGTTGTTTATGATGCAGACTCTTACATGCAGACAAAAACATGCCTCCTCTTACTGACCCATTGCTTGGTTTTCGACAAATACCTCTTCCTCTAAAGCTTTTTAAATGTTCAGTTATGGATTCGATATACTGTGAAAATAAATAAATAAATATACAGCCAGTCAAAGTTTCCTTGCAGGAGCTGAAGCTGTCAGTAGTTCTCAGTAGGTTCTTTTGTTATGCAGCATAGTGTTTGAAATGAGATGATTTCCTATAAGAACAAAGTGTATAATTTGGACATGCAGTCATGATAAGCTGCCAATCTGAGGTAGCTTAGTGACTGCAACATATTCTCATTACCTTGTGCAAAATAAAACGCATGTCTTTTCCAATACTTGAAATTCTTAAAATGAAGCAGTATTGAATGTTTAGTTTGCATCAGTAGTAGCTTCCACACCGCGCTCCGTGCACTGTTGGTCAACCCACAGTGAAGTTATCTGGCCTCATTATACCTCTGCTTCTAGGGGCTGCCTTGGTATATGCACAGTGTGTTTTTGACTGGCAGCTCACTTTCTCTGCTTCAGACGCATCTGTTGGGATGGAACAAATTAGATCTTTATCATTTTATTGGTACATAGAGTATAGCTAATTCCCAGCCTAGCCTTATCTGACTGACCTTAGGAGAGGTTTAATCAGCTAGAATGATTCAAAAATGCTTATACAAGTCCTTTAATCTAACTCTTATACAACTTAGGAGAGTAAACAGTATGCATGAAAGAAAGTAGATTAAATTAGGCTGCATTGCATGTGTGTAAAGTTTTTGTGGCTCCCTCAAACTGCTGTTAAGGAGCTTTTTGATCCTTTTTGTCTGAAAGATAAAGTAATGCTACTAAAGCTATCTACTACTTGATGCAAGTGTATAATGCAAATACACTGAATGGCTGTTGTTGAAAAAGTATAGCCCACAAATATTTTCTTAATTCCATGAAATATAGCAGACTATAACTATTTTAATCAGTGTATAAGATATTTTAGGGCCTGTAGTGAAAATGTGTGAGCAGAACGCTGTAGGGATAACCCCCAGCTAATTCATTTCATGCTAATTTTAAATTTAAATAATGTTGCAAGAGGCTGAATAATTTCATAGCATTTGCATGCGTGAACAGAACCTTTAACACTTCATTTCCCCCATATCATGACAGACGCTGAAGTGCCCTAGCTGCAGATGAGCTTTTGTCCTTCCTCCTTTTTGTGCTGATCTGCAATGAAAAACCTGCATGTTTAATAAATGTACGTGTATATACTGTATCAAACACTTGTTTGTGTAGCTCTATAATATGTCTAGCTTTATTATTCTTTGATGGAAATATAAATTAGGTCCAAGAAAGATGAGAAGATGTGAAAGGAAATAAGTTGAGGACAAACTCTTATGAAAACATAAAAACATACTGATTAGATTTTGGTAAAAATAGATATAGGATGTATTTTTTATAAACTAACATGTCTTAATTGAGCATAAATTACCAGCAGATTTCAATTTATAGGAAGATTTCATGAGAAGCATTACATCCACATTATTTCTGTCATTTTGACAATAAACTTTTGTAATTGTAAAATTATTAATGTAACATTGTGTTGTTTCATCATGTCATGTATTATCTCGCCTTCCATCTTTTCTCTCTCATGTTTGTGTATAAGCCAAAGACAGATGCATGTTCTGTAAAAACATTTCTCTTGCTAACACTTCAAAGTGTCTTCCTTTTACAGAATGTAGCAGGACACAGCTGTGTCCTATTAGAGGTTTCTGGCTTTCCCCTCCCAGCAGAGACATGCTGCAGAGGAACCACCCTATAAAGGTGAGCAGGGTTTACATACTGGCTCCTGGGCTATGTTATTCTCTGGCATCATTCACGTCAGCTTCAGGCTGGTGACAGAAATAAGTCTGGGGTGATTGATTGATTGTTCTCTTAACCATTGTGTTGATAAATTCCTTTTTGTATATATTACTGTTGTTTCTGCCTCATTGCCATTCGAACCTGGCAGTCTTTTCTCTGGGGAAAACACCCATAGTGGCGTTGTTGCATTACTCGTATATTTATACAGTTCTCTCTCATATTAGGGCCACTTTAAGTTACTTAATACATTCAAACAGACAGAAATATTCACATATAGCGCACATGAATGTGAAAAATATCTCTTTTATGAATTTACTCTATTTGCATTTGATTTACACTCTCCTGAGAGGTCCATCATAGAGAGCAAGGCACTGAGCTGTACATCATGTATCCTATTAATAAACAGAATGACAGGAGAAGAGCAAGAAAGCCAGTTTGATGGTGCATGCACTGTTGTATAGATATTGATAAACTGAAGGCTGAGAAAAGGGGGGAAACAAGGCTAGTCCAAGGATATCTGGTGCTGCTTTTGTGGTTGTTCATGTACAGCACATGTGTTCATTATTAAGTTTATTCAATTATAAATTAGAGCAAGATAAGATAATACCTATTAAAACCATTCTCTGCTTCCAGTGCATGATTATATGTGTTCATGGAGGATGCAAGGTCTGGGCAAGGCTGGGGTATTGTCGGGTGGTGAAGTGGTTACACAAAGATGCTTACCACTAATTTATTTTTATCATAGAAGACTCTGAAACTTCACATAGCTCCTGAACCTATTCTTCTTGCTACTTTCCTTACAGCAATGGCCAGAGTAGGGTAGAGGGGAGATGAAGATAACATGGACATGTGTAGAGAGTTTAAAAGAGGAGAGGAGGAAAAGGGAGCCAAAGG
The DNA here is from genome assembly GCA_037177535.1 of Pseudomugil gertrudae. Taxonomy (NCBI): domain Eukaryota; kingdom Metazoa; phylum Chordata; class Actinopteri; order Atheriniformes; family Pseudomugilidae; genus Pseudomugil; species Pseudomugil gertrudae. The sequence goes on from JBAMHV010000024.1 coordinate 9,268,447, forward strand.
GAGATGGAAGAGAAGCGAGAAAGAGGTTACAGGGGCAGCAGCTATACCCGGGATGATGAAAATTAAAATGAGGATTAGAAAGGCAGGGAGGGCAGAGACCGACTGGGAGGAGGAGTGGTGTCACAAGAATGCCCCTCACTTTCTTTCTCGTCATGACAAGTAATACATCTTTCTCCTTCTATTGCTCCTTCTTCTGAAGCCTGTTTGTTGGCCATGTCCTGAACCCCTGATGCTCATTCCACTGAAGCATTACATTAACTGAAGACTTTCAATGTGTTTGTGCGTTAGTGAACTCTGAGGGGGTTTAAGTCAGATGGAGAATCTGGGAACAGCTTTCCCTTAAACCAGATCTTTATTGCAACCATCCAAGTGGAAACAGAACTTCTGACTTAAAGACAGTACAAGCAGCTTTGCTCTCAGCCTATGGGGGGCAAATGACAGACACACGGACACATAGTCTGGACGTACACACATGCATGGTAAGTTGTTTTTTCATATCATTATGTTTTTTTGTATTTTTATACTTGACTTTATCTTTGGGACATTTTTTTCCAATAAGTCCTCTAATGAAAACAGTTTTTATTCAACATTCAAGTTTACATTCAAATCATAAATTTAGTTTTCAAAGTACCATCCTTACATGAAACATGAGTAAATGCAACTTATGTAACTCATTTCACTTATTTGAATAATTATCAGTCTCAAGTACCAACTCATATGTGTGTCCACCTTATCCTGAATTCTTTTTCCATAATAAGTGATCTGAAAACACTTAAATTTAATTAAATTTAATTCAACTTTATTTATATAGTGCCACTTCATGACAATATCATCTCAAGGCGGTTCACAGACATCATATCGAGCCAATTCATCAAAAGTAGCCCAGCTAAGTGAAACCAAAAGATTGCATTGAATCTTGACTTCAATCCAACCCCCAGCCTGAACAAGCATGAGGCCACAGTGGGAAGGAAAAGTCCTTTTTAACAGGAAACAAAACCTCTGGCAGAACTCAGCTCAGGGAGGGCAGCCATCTGCCTAAACTGGCTGGGGTGAAGATGACAGGAAAGATAGATTAACATTGCAGCTTTCATCCTGGACGACCTGCAGAAAAGGAGAAATGTGTTAATAATGTCATACATTAATACAAGGAAGATAAGAAGCAGGGTAGGTTAAAAAAAAAAGTGCTCAGTGCGGATGTCTCCATGACTGCATAATGAGTGGTTTAACTATCCCTGACTATAAGATTTGTTTAAAAAGGAAAGTCTTAATTTTAAAGATAAGGACATTGTCTGCCTCCCGTTCCCACTTTAGTTGTTTAAGTTCCATTTCAAAACCACTAGGGTGAAACTGGATAACAATTATCGCTACGGGCTATATATTGAAATCATCAAATGTTTTGGCCTGAATTTGCCTTTTTCTCAGTGATAAATAGACACCATTGAGACCAGTGATTCTTATTAGAGACCAAAGCTTGTCTTTATGGTGGCAAAGCAGTATTTCTGAAGTGCTTGCTGGATTCCAAAGGAACTAAGGTTTCAACACGGTTAGAGGTAATTATTATTAAATACATTCCAAAATCCTATTTCTATCTATTTATTACTCAGTTATGTTGCCTACCTGCTTAGTAGGCTTCTGTTTATTACTGAAAATTAAGACATAAATGGATAAAAATGGACCTATAACATTATAGGCAAATGCATTTGTGATTTCTTCTGTGTGCCCTCTCATCTGATGACTGTGAAACATCATTGATTAGGTTTTGATTGTTCAGCCACGTGAGGCAAACCAGCTTAATTTTAAAGTTACCAGAGAAGAAACAAACAAAAATGAATTACGGGGAAATTAGAACAGAAATCAGAGAGTGATTCAAGAACACATCAACAGGGATGAAGAAGCTTATATGTTCTCACACGGAGACTGTTTGGCCAGCCTGGCAGATCTGCCAGGTCCATCAACAGCTGATGAATGACATGTCACAGCGATCAAATCGTATGACACAAGTATGCTAACATCTTAATTCTCCATAATAAACATCTCTGCCAACCTGGCCTGATGAACCTGACAGGTCTGGCAGGTTGGTGGATATTAAATAAACTCCAGTTTCCATTAATTGTCATATTTGACTTATCTAATAACTCAGTAGTCCATCATTTAATGAACCGTTTATTACAGTGCAGAAGATGATGTTGCTGTATGGTACCAAACATGTTACTCCTTTGAGACTAAGGATTTTAATTGTGTCCATTTATTATTAGTATTATCTCGTAGAGACTTTGATAATGTCAAAGCACATCCGTTGTGAGACTGAGAATGCAGCATTTTCTTCTTGCAGTTGTTTTTGTTTCTGCAACATGTTTTTGTATATGTAGCGCAGTTGAACCTGTTGGTCATCATAGTAATCCATCACTAAATAATGCGTTAAACCAAACACTGCCGACAAGTCTCACACAACTGCATACAGACTTAGCTGACACGTATAATACAGCTGTGAATGTACAAAGAGAGAAACAACAGACTATGGCTCAATATGCATCTGTCAGATACTAAAGTAGTGTTATCAAAAAAATGGTATTTACATTTCATATTTGCTCAAACCATTAAATTTTTAATTAGTTCTTTTTTTAGACAGCATCAGACACACCCATCATAGGTTTTACCAATCTGATTGCTCTCTACTGCAAGTACAACACTGACAGCTCATCATATTCACACAAAAAAAAATGATTCTTTAAGGTTAGAAAAGATGGTTAAAGTTAGATTTAAAACCAAAAAGAGGTTATAGTCAGCTGAGTGTCTCCACAAAGCTAAAGAAACAAGCCTAAGTCTGTGTGGGTGACTGTGCAGCACATGGAGCACACACAGTACCATCTCAGTGTCACCAATATGCTCCGTGCATATGGCAAAACAACTTGAGGGAGGCAAGATTTGCATTTTACCTCTGTGATTAGCATTTTCCACCCACGTTAATGAGCAAATGTTTTTATTTAGCAAACAGTTGGTTAGTGAGAACGTTCAAGAAGTTCTATATCACAGCATTTGCTCAGTCAGTGAAACAATGTGGATGCCGCCTCTCTTATTACTTCTTACAACTGTGTCTTTCAGTGCTGTGTGCCAAAAACTTGTTCTTATTTATTTACTTTATATAGAGAGATAAAAAGCTTCCTTGTCATTGATATTAAATGCGTATATGTGGAGATGGAGGGACCTCAGATACTGTCTTAATGAATGTGGATGGCTGTATATTTTGTTGTGTTGGTGGTGGCTGGTCAGATATATAAAACTGACCTTTCAGTGTGCTTTTACTAGATGAATAGTTCATTACAAAGCCAAAGTACAAGCTAGCGGTCACATTCTCAAACAGCAGACAGGCACTCTGAAGAGACCAATTAGGATTGATCATCTGCTCCTATTAGTGTTGGTATACTCCAATGTGATGCAAGAGCTTAATGAGAGATGTGTCACAGGGGAGATGAGAGGATGAATGAGAAAAAGATACACTGTATCATCCTTATGGAGAAGAATTCTCCCAAAGCTTTCCGGTGCATCATGTATCATTTACCCTTTACAGGGTGATGGGTGTTTCAGTCTATTCCATCTCTTTTGACTAAAGAGGATAGAGTGTTGTAGCATTACTTGTGCTCATTGGATTCTTAATAATTAGCGCAGTATGACTACAATGCACTGTCTTGCCATCAAGAATCTCAGATCTGGTATAACAATCTATAATGCAGCTCTTTAATGCTTTTATAATTGCATTAAGGATAAAAGGATGAAAGAGTGGTTCTGATATTCTTTTACTATAGATTTTACTCATCCAAGTTTTAGGGATGTAACGTAAACACACCACAAATCATTGAACATCCTTAAATGTTCATATATTGACCATGGAACTTCTTAAAACCATTAAAATTATGCAGCAAGGAAGCAGGAATCAGACAGAGTAAAATCCTGTTTTGATGAGAAAATGGAACAGACATAAAGAATGGAAATGAAAACTGTTCCTGGACAAGGTGTAGAAATGTTTCTGCTGCCTGCTTTTCTCTTCTGTAGATGGTATCTCAACAATGTTTAATGAAAAAGTGAATGAAGTTTTATCTTTCTTTGTTTTTAACATAGTGATTCAGTCATATCCAAAATTATTGGATTCTTTGATGAGAATAGAAACAGCTGAATCAGTTTGAACATATGAGCATATCAAACATTAGTTAAATTAATGGGAAAAATTTTAATTGTCCATAAACACCTTCACAGAAGCTGCATCTAACACATTTGATCCAAAAGTATCAGTATGTCAGCGCAGAATCAACAACAACTAGGTTAATAAAGATAACCAAAAAGCGAATGAGTCACTGTTAATGTTGATGAAGGATGTATATTAAAAAACATGTTAAGAAAGGAACATCCATCCATCCATCCATTTTCTACCGCGTTTTCCCTTAACGGGGTTGCGGGGGGGCTGGAGCCAATCCCTGCTCACAACAGGCGAGAGGTGGGGTACACCCTGGACAGGTCGCCAGTCCATCACAGGTCCTTCTTCTCCAGCTCCTGAAAAAAGTGTAGTATGCTCCTTTCAAAATTCAAAATTATAATAAAAATTGTAACAAAAATAAGGTTATTTTTATATTATGTTGTTTTCCATGTTGTCGCCATAAAGCCAAGAAGCAGAGAGTGGAGTTTCCTCATTCTGAAAGTACATCCCGTCCTCCCTCTGTTTAATCAGAACCTTTCCAAACCTACGAAGCAGAATTAAAAGAAAGCAAAAAACGTGTTTTCATGTAAACCTCAATTTATAATTATTATTTTCATGTAAACTCAATGAATAATTCTTTCATATGGAATTATCTAATTTGGAATTAATAATTTCAAATTTTAAAAAATCATGTAACCATAGCCAGTCAGATCAATAAATAAACTTGGGCCAAAAACCACTTCAGCCCACCAAAAATATGCCCAGTATGCCAGTCAGTTCGTGGACTTAACTAAAACCATATGCTGTGGTGTTTTTGAATCATTCCAGCTTCTTTTTAAAGTCTTATTTCTTTACATTAGTGTTGCAAACGATCACACATGCTACATGCTAGAAAACCAATAAGGCCCAACTGTTGTGTCTGCAGAGGATAGGAAAGTTAATAGGTGTTGAAATAATGTTGCATTTTTTAAATACAAACTTTTATAAAAAGGAAACAAAAGAAATGTTGAACCTCAAAAACAGATCATAGTCCACAAATTCACACTTTTATTTTACATGAAGTGTTTTCACTCATGCAAAAGTAATAAACAAAGAAAATAGAGAAAGCCACAGCAATATGTAAGAATAAAAATGACAATATTCTACAAAAAAGATTCCAAATCAAGGACTAAATAAAAGTTTGTGGCAGAAAAACCCGACAGAAAGGAGGTCTAAAGAATTCTACGACGAGCAGTAAAATGAAAGAGCTCAGTAGTGTTGGCATTCTGTGTCAGTCATCCAAAGAACCAGATATTTTCTGCTCTGCTTTTGTGCCCTTGATTCATCAGGGAGAGGTTTGTCTCTATAGTGCTCCAGTGTTGTCTGTGCACTTCATGAAGCACACTTGAACTCTAATAAATACCGACAAGACCAACATGACTTACTTACTGTACAATTCCACAGGGTTGTATACTACAAGAAGCACCAGAGTAATGAGGCTGGGGTAAGTTTGTCCTTCATCCAATAATTACTACCTGATTCCAGAATGTAAAAATGATCCCATGGTTGGGTATCCCAACATTCAATAGTTTAATATTACATTTCTGCAAGCTGTAATGTTTTTATATAAGATTTTAAACACCAAAGTGTGCCTTGCAGCTATGCTTGTATAATTCAGTAAGCATGCCACTGGCAAGACATACACAAAGCATAAAAAAAGCTTCATTTTCTATTAAAAAGTAAAAAGGAAAATCTTTTTAATGCATTTGCAATAATTTTCCTCTTTTTTTTATTTTTACAAAAGAAAACAACACTCTGGGGTAAATCCCAAACATGAGTGTGTGTGATGGGAAGTGCTGGCCTCTTGAATCGGGTTAGTTTGGATTTTGTGATAAGTTCTGGATCAGCCTTTATTGAACTGAAAGTCCCAGAGACCTTTCTCCTCCTGTTTCTCCTCTCTGTTATGGTGATGGATCAGAGTGGCACGGCTTATCCCGGCATACTGGTGCAGCTCTTTGGATCATCAGCTTCTGTGGTGCTAAGACCCGGTGATGAGAGAAGGGGTGGAAAATGTTCTTTTTCTTTCTTTTTTCTAAAAACTTTTTTCTTCTTTTTTATTCAAAACAGAGAGCTAATATTCTATCCAGGCTTTGTTCCTTTGTTCCCCTTTGAGTGAGCGTTTATAGATTCCACATCTGCTCTTTTGACTCTGTAAAGTGATTTTGGCTCCAACTGACTCACAACACTTTGTGTGCATTCCTAAATAAAAAGATATACAAATATTCTATTTGCCAGCTTAAGTCTTGCAGAATAAGTTCTTTGCCTTTGCAAAATAGAAAATAAAGTCAAGGAAAAGTTGGCTTTCAGAGAAAGAATTCAAATTAGGAATCTTTTATATCAAAAATCTTTGAAATAGCAACGGAAATAGGTAAAAAGAGGATTCAGAAAGTGACATCCACCCATGAAATAGACAAAGTAATTATTTTTATTATTTAAATGGGAGGATTTTCTCTTCATTTCAGTTTTCCCTCCCAAAATATCCTTTATAAACCCAGTAAAACAGTCAAACAGATTATCAGATTTTACCTTTATCTGATCATTTCTGTTGCTTCATCGTCAATCCCCTAAGGACTGTCTTGGTTTTAATCACATATTTTCAACACATCATGAACAGCAAAGAAAAACTCTCTATAGGGGATCATCAAACCTTCGTAGACAGACATGGTGCAATCACCCATAAAACCAGCCCATTATGGGTTTGAGCCCTCCCCTTATCAGCTGTGTCACTGGGAGGTTTGCTTCCGGGATTCTAATTCCAGCAGACAGAGAGATGCCTGTCTTCACGATGCCTGATCTCTAATTAATTTTTCATATTAGTTACTTTTTAAATCTAACTCTAGCCAATAGGCCCTTGGCTGTGCTTTGAATGAGCAAATGAATGTTTTTTTTTTTGCTCTCCCTCACCACTGGCTATGATTTAATAACATCTTGGTGCTGTGTCCAGAGCTTTTTATTCTTTTCTTTTTTTATTAGAGAGCCTTAATTAGCTACAACTTGAAGCCTCCTGACTCTCTGTTCATCCTCCCTGTCTAAATCTCTTCTCTTCGCTCCCTCTCTAGTCAATCAGACATGTAATATAGAAAATGACACCTCCCTGCCACAGTCTGATGTGTTTGTGTTTGTCTGTGTTCATAGGGCATATCACTTAATGTGTGTGTTATGCTATGTGTGACTAATCTGATATTCACATGTCCTTTCTTTAACCTGTATGCTTCAACACATTCTCATTTCCAGCTCATCACATTCTGCCCTTTGGTCAAACCCCCCCCCTCTCATTTCAGTTTTCAACACACAGGACACTATCACAGGATTCTCTCTCTGAAACATCTGTACAACATTATTGTAGCTATTTCTGCTTTGAACATGGTTCTGCAACCTCTGCATACATCTATATGTTACAATGTTAATTCTAGCACTGACAGCACATAGCGATAGTGTCCTAAAGCTCTACAAAATCTTGCACTAAGTGTCTGATGCATCTTGAACTGGACTAATACTGTTAGTTTACATTCTTTGGGAAAGGGAAGCTGAGTAGAAGCAGAAAGGCAGACAGTGAGATATTGTCCCCAAGCTCTTGTTCTTATTGCAGAATTTGCTGAGATTGCACCTTTTTACACACCTCCATCAAAGCAGTATGAAGGCATGCAATGGGTGTGTGGATGTGTGGGTGTGTTTGCATAACCTGCTGCAGATTAGTGAAGGTAACGGCACAGTCTGCTCTTTCAATGCAGAGTTTGGAACGAAAAAAGGAAGAATAAATATATGGGTGTGAATGTGTGGGAAAGAAATGCAGACATGTGTATTCCTATTCTTCACATATGAGTCATAAGTCACATGATGAATAACCCTTTATAACCCTTTGAAACACTCTCACACTAATCAGGGTGAGTGTCAGAGCAACCAGGGTACTAGACCGCTTTGCTTCGACTTGATTAGGATCATTTCAAATGATAAATGAACATGCACACACTCAGACATGAACACAAACTGATTGCATCTACTGAAAAAACAATCACACTCTATAGTCAAGTCATTTTGTGCTGATAGAATGGGGAGAAAATTACCAGAGAGCAGTATGCAATCTCATTGTACACAAAAAGGCTTTTGCTTTAATTTGAAATAATTCTAATTTTAAATGAGTCTTGTGGACAGCGTGTATTTTCCTGCCATGCTATTGCGCCTTGAGAACACTCCACTAATCAGGATTTGAGAAGAGTGTATTTCTGCTCAAACATAACTAAGAGACCAAGCTCTTATAGCCCACACAAATTCCTCCTCAGTCCTGCCATTATAGGGCCTTCTTCAGGCAGTCTGAATCAGAGTTGAAGAGGGCTGACTTATACTTTAGAGCTGAAATTCAAGTGAAATAGATTTCATTGTGTAAGCCAAACAAGCAATTGCTGCATCACAAATTAAATATGCAGTGCAAAGACACTCTTCATGCACAAACTGGAATACGGAGTTGGAAAAACCTTTTTTAAAAAGCTGTGATAATGTTCGCTGTGGACGAAGCACTCTAGTGGTCACTGATGGGAGTAACGGTATTAAAATAAACAACGTTACTAGCGGCGAATGCTTTTCAGTTATGGTATCTCTAACTAATTGTTTTTTTCTATCGTTACAACAGCGTTACATTTAACGCACGCGCGTTACTAAAGCTTCACTGAAACCGTCATCAGACTTTACTCACACAGAGAGAAGATCTGAATTCTGCAATGTGTGATTTATTTCCTTCTTTTACCAAAGGGTTTTGGTAAAGGTCCTGATGCACCTGTAGCGCTTCCCAGAGGGCAGCAGGGCAAACAGGTCAGAGCCAGGGTGGGAGCGGTCATTAATGATGTTTCTGGCTCTGCTGAGGCAGCGGGAGGTGTAAATGTCCATCAGGGAGGGGAGAGGGCAGCCAATGAT
>JBAMHV010000024.1:9296459-9316550 GCA_037177535.1 Pseudomugil gertrudae
ATCTATCTATCTATCTATCTATCTATCTATCTATCTATCTATCTATCTATCTATCTATCTATCTAGCTATCTAGCTAGCTATCTAGCTATCTAGCTATCTATCTATCTAGCTATCTATCTATCTATCTATCTATCTTTCTATCTATCAGCTTTCCAATTCTAGCTCTTTACTAATTCATGTCAGTGTGCAGCAGAAAACATCCGTTTTCACTCAGCTTTGTCTACAATCATGAAATGACCACTAACATCTAAACAAATGAAAACATGGTTCCAGTGGCTGAGAAGCAGTCATGGACTTGGATGACTGAGCAAAAGGAAAAGTCAGTGAGGAATTATGAATCTGCTTTGGCCTAAGAGAAGAAAGCTAAATTAGCATTCGCTGCAAGTTATATTCACATTTTTTCTAAAAGAGACAAAACAGATATATGTTTTAAATCATTAATTAGGATAACCTGTCTGGCAGGTTCACAGGTGGACTTTTTTTCATTGCATTAGTCAAAAATGGGTTGATGAAGAAAGCAGTGTGCTAAACCAGGAAAAACATTAAATTGACCAGCAAACAGTCCAAATCTTATTATCATCAAAAGTCCATGGTGAAAATGAATTAATAGATAGATAGACACATTTAACAGTCATTTTCCTTAGGTTTTAGAGATTTTAATCCTTTGTCAATATTTTTTATGGAAACAAACATCAAATAATGGTTAAGGTGTTGCCAGCTCAGCAGACTTCAGCTCTGTAGCGAGACTCATTGTCCTTCCGCACGCTGTTCTCATTTCACTGCCTGCAAGGTTTTGATTAAGTGTCACCTCTCTCATTAGTGTTGTTTCAGAAAAAGGTCATGTAAATTTATGCTTTCTGCTCACACAGACAAATTTACAATCGAGAATTTGGCAGCAATGAGCAAGATGGGAACTTGATTAAAGCCATTACAAAGCTAACAGAAAATTGCATACTGGACTTAGATCAAATTACAGCTTCCGCTCTGGTATTGCAAAAGCTACCAGGTGTTTTCGCTTTCGTTTTTTCTTTTTCATTTTTCCTAATTTGAGGAATTTGGCAAAGTTTGAAAAACATGTTTTATTTTTGCGCAAACAAAAAGAAAGCAACATTTAAACAATCAAAATTTAAGCACTAATTAAAATTAACTATTAGCGGTATAATTAATAGAAAATAAAATTAATAGTGAATAATAATTGACAGTTGGAGGTGTATAAAATGATAAGAATGTAAGAAATGTGCCTATAAAATTAAGGAAAATGATAAAGTTGTAAAAATACAGCAAAGAGTAATGGATAAAAAAAAGTCACTGTGGAATGATGAATAAAGTAAAAAAAAATTCTTTCGGGAGTTACCATCATCATTGTAGTTTTTAAAATAATTTATTTGCATGTTTTATATAATATATAGAGATGTAAAATTATTAATATACCTATACCAGTTGATATCGTTATTAAAATGATATTGGTATTGATTTTTATTTTAATGACAACTTTTACACAACATGTACATGTTATATGTCAAACTCTTCACCTGAGTCTCCTCTAACTCACAATGAAACAATATAAGAGATTTCATTTATACATTTCCAGATATGTTAGATTGGCTGACATCATTAAACCACATTGGTACTTGCAGCATAAGGAGCTCAGAAGTGGACTCGTCCTGGTTTCAAAGCGTCTACAGACTTGAAATTTGCTGCAAAGTGGAGGAAATATAGTTTTTTTTCCGGGGGGGGGGGGGGGTTGTTCCTCAAGCTGACATTCACTTGAGCAAGTCCTCTCAGCTTTGATTTCACAGGCACTTGATATTTTTGTCAAACATTTTTTGTTTCATTTCTACATGTTGACAAAAATGTAAATGCATTCTGACGTTCTTGTCCTCATTACTTTTTAAAAAATGTATTTACTAATTTCCATATGAAATTTTTAAAAAGCAGACAGAAGAGCAGCTTTGTCTTTCTCTGGGTTGTCTAATCGCAACAAACTGCCCTGCTATATTCTGTCTTTGCTCTCACTGTCCTTTAAATGTGGGCTTCAGTGGCTCCTTTTCTGAGTAGCAGGGAGAGCAGTGGGACTGATTGCATTTCAAACAAGGCACAGTTATCCATTGACCCTGGGACATTGCTCAACCAGACAATGGTCAGCTTGATGAGGTTGATTTGAGCCTATTTTGTTTAAATTACAACTGACTGCTGCTGTGTGTTTGTGAACAAAAAAGTGAACTGATCATGACGAGATGGGCAGTGGCAGTGTTTGATTATTTATATATATTATCTTCTTAAACAAGACTCAGCAATATGATTGTTTTCAAACCCTTAAAATGACTGAGACAAAGACAGCCAACATCCATCAAAATATCAAATCTTACCATAAGGCATCCATCTCTCCTTGGCTTCTCTTCTCCATGCTCTCAATCCAATGTGCTATCAGTACACAAGCACAAACTCAATCTGCCTCTAATGATTGCTTTATTGACGAGGCGAGGGACTATTCACTCGCGCAGGCCTGCAACAACTACAGGCCAAATCAGCTGGAGAAAGGGGAGAAGAAGCCAGAGAACAAGCCAAAAATAGAGAGCTACTGGGAGAGGATGGAAGCTATATTTACTCTACTAGATAACACTACGGACTAAATAATGCTGAACTTGGCGCAGTTTCATGCCACAGTACATCCAAGACATCATACAGCAAAAAGTCTTCTATTTGAATATTTTATGTTAAGTAAACTTAATATGAGACTTGTAAAAGAATATTTAAAAGAAATTACAGTTTTTCTCTGCTGCCAATGTGCATTTCTCAAAATACTATTAACTATTAGTTCAAACACTACAACAATTAGTCGTGTGTGAACTTTAGAACAACATTTCTTATTACACTGATAATAAATGCTTTGAACATGTACCATTTGCTTTAATACAGTCCTCTGCTGTTTCATGACATTATTGTTTGGTCATATCCCTCACAATGAACTATATTTACAACAGCAGGGTAGTCAGTCCCCAAACTAAAGTCCTCATTTCATTGCTTAAGTAATAACAAACTGAAAAGTTAAACTTGTATTAAGATGTCCTGCAGAGGATGGATTAATCTTCAATCAAGAAGATACTCATCGCTACAAATATCTGTCCTGAAAGACAGGAACGTCTAGATGCACATGAGGGCTTTATTTATCGATTCATTGGCTACATTTAAACAAACTTTGATTCCTCTTTATAGGCAAATAAAAGTTATTTCCTCTTCAAACAGATGAAAAATGTCCAAGTAAACACTTAAAATCATCATTCAGAATTAAACTTATTTCCAGATAAAGTGGTTAGTTTATTCACATTTTAAGGTAAATTTAGTTTATTCCTCAATCATGTAAATCTTCAATTTACTCTAAGTTCATTGAGCTCACTGATCTTGGTAGTTATTTCACCAAGACGGAAACCTTTTGCATGCCTTGTATTTAAATCCTCTGCTAAAAGAGGTTGTGCATTGTAAGTATATTTCTGATCTTAAAAAGTCTGACACTATTATTTGTACCAGCAGCTATTGGGTGTTTTACCTGTTGGTATCTGAAAAGGATGCATGTAGAATTCATTTCTGGAAGGAATAAAAGATTGAATGACCTTTTTCCCTTATTTTTGTCAGACTTTTGCAAAGCAGAGCAGCACTGCTTTTGAGCACCATGAGAGAGCACTGTATTATAATAACATCAAAGTTGTGTCCCTCTTTTTACTTCTCAGTTTCCTCAAAAATGGACTTGTCTTACTGTTTTTAAGAAGCTACACTTTTAATGCAAACATGGTACTTGATTTTTAAAAACATTTTTTTCTAATTTCATGAGATTTTAATTTCCTTAACTGAAACCTCCGAGCTGGTTCTCACAGTAAAAAGCAAAAGCTGCCTATCCACTTGTGTTTATTAATTACATTTTTTTTACAGTAACAATTAGTGTTTTTGTCAATCTCCACACTTACATGTGCTGTCTGTAAAGTTATTAAAACCTTTGAATGGTTGTACACATTGTGAATAAAATGCCAACACTATTTTAATCTGCATTATATAGTAATAACTGTATTGTTTTGTATTTTTGTGTTAACAGCTCCCTGAGCAATTATCTCATATGATCCTAAGATCTTCCTTAAGATTCCATCTGAGTCAGAAAAAAAACATTTTTACTGTTGACTCAAGCAGCATTCTACATTAATATTACATAAGCATGATGCTGCTATAAACCGGTTTTATTTATTCATGCATTTCTTCAGAAATATATCTTTGGATGGGCTTGTTTAAAGGGTTAAATTATTTTGAAAGAAAGTGATTCATTTTTTCAAAGGGACTGGCAAGCCAAACACTGGAAACCTTGTAGAACACAAACTATCTAAGAACTCCAGAACTCATACAGGAAGACTAGGCCTCCGATAAAAATGATGAAGAAGAAACAAAATGTCTTTTATTTGTTTTGTGCATCTTGAAGATAAACAAGTACTACTTGATTTTCTGAAATAAGATACGCAAGAGAAGTTTTTTATTAAAATCAGTGTGCTACAGACGGGGGGGAATCGGCAATGCAGTGAATTAAAAACACATTTTGCTGTCTTGCACCATGAGTCGAGTGGAAAAGGTCAACATGTAAAATCAACAAATGAGTTGCAACAGATAAAGATACGATGTTTCAGCCAAGCTTTGCAAAAATTATGTATTCAACCCCAGCTTGCATATTTGAATAATGACTAAGCATCGAAAATCACTTGGTATCCTTTCACTGTTGCTTGCTCTAGCAGATGCCTCTGGATTTGTCCTCTTTATGTGATATGCTGGAGGCTTGGAGAAGGCCTCTGCAAAAGAAACACAGAGCTAAGATTAGTAGATTTCTTTACAGTTGAGAAAAATACATCAAAGCATATGTGGGTTTGTGACAGAGAGAGATAGAGGGCACATACATGTGCCGGATTGTATGTGTCTCTGCCATAGAGACTGCAGAGAACAAACTTGCTGACTGGTGCTGAAGAGGACTTGTAAATCTGCTTTTATACCCTTCCTCCACCTCTTTTTATGTTTTGTCTCATTTTACAAGTGTGAGCCGATCCAAAAGGGTTGATTAAGGACGCGTGTTTCTATAGTTTCTATATATGTGAGAAGTGTGTTAGACGAGAAAAGGCTGGGATATTGGTGTATTTCCAACTTTGGGTGTCTGTGTGACGTTCAGCTTGAGCAAATAAAACCCTTGCACACGCTGTTGTCTGTGTGAGTTTGCGTGGGTATTTGTGGATTTTTGTTAGAGCAAGGGCATCACAAATTCCTCTCTAAAACAGCTCTCTCTCTCTATTGCAATCTCTTCTTAACACTGAGCCCCAGTGCTGCCAAAAAGACCTGCTTTGTACTGCATGTGTTTGTGTAGAAACCCATACCCTGTAACTGCCTATAATGCAACTTCATTATACTGCATGCGGGACGTTTGTGGAGACTGCATGAATAAAATAAGCTAGTGTTTCGTTTATTTTTTCCAAGACAACATGTGTTTAAGTGTGAGATTATGGCAGGACTTAAAATCTCCCTGCCATACTGTATATTGCATTAATGTCATGAAAAACATGTTATAACTGTGGTGGCCCAAACAAACTGGACTAACATAGTTAATATAGCTAAAGATTACATACTAATTGCATATAACACAATTAAAATGGGTCTCAAATAAACCATTCATGTTCCAAAGTTTTACATTTTATATATATATTGAAGCATCAGTCTATATTAATGCAGTCTAAAGCTACTCTTATTCAAATTTAGTTTCATTTGTCAAATGTTAAAACCATACAATGTTTAAAACACACTACAACATAGGACTGAAAAGCACCCTATTAAATAAACTTTCAGCATCTTAAATCATTTTAAAATCTAATAAAATCCACTGCATCGTCTGATTAAATCACACTATATCTGTGCAGTGCATTCAGCTATACTGTGCCTGTGCAGCTGAGCAAAACCACACTGTTTCTGTCAAATAAACTCAACAAAGTTGAGCAACAACAAACCTTTGGAAAGAGTAACAGTTCTCAGAACGACGTTATGGAAAGAAAAAAGAAAACAAGTTAGAGCCATGTGATGAACTGATGTTGGAAAATCAGCTATAGAAAACACGGCTTTAAAGAACCTTTAAAGCCGTGTTAGTGTTTGGAAGTCAGCTCACAGAGCAGTTGGTATTTGAGTGCACACAGTTATGTATATAAACACTTAAATGTGTATAACAGAAGGAATCCTGTTTTTGTAAGAGGTTTTCATAAGACATATAAGTTGATAAATTATTAAATCTGTTACCATGCCACATCTCATGTTTTCTTTTCCTTTTTTAACTTTGCATTCTCATTTTCAAGAAGTCATTTTAGAGGTAAAAGCAGACATCATTTAGTCGCTCAGGCTGTTGTGGTGGGTACGTTTTTTTTATTCAATGTTGCATACTTGAGGTCCGATTAAAGATGTAAAAGGGTCTGGACCTGATTGATGAATTAAAACCCTGAAGACTGGTAAGACAAGCAATGACACTCTTTGGGTTATCAAGTGAAACCTATATGTTTTGCTATGGACCCACAATACTTCCACAGGCTTTGGTAGTAAATCTCAGCATACCAGGTTCACCACATAGAGATGCTATCAACCCACCTTAGGGCCCAGGTGGAGTGCTTCCTCTTTACATACAGCCAGCCACTGACTCCCAGGTGTGGGGTCCTTGATTGCTTGCCTCTGATCACTCCCATTTCTCAGTTGTTTGGATGTTGAGGTGGCTACAAATAATTTACAGCCTACATCTACTGGAATGTTCCTCGGTTTTCAACCTCACTGTTGTGCATCAGCCGCAAGTTCTCCAAGTTTACTGTACCCCCCGATAGCATCTACATATCTGAGCAAAAGCTGACCACAAAACAGATTCTGGTTGCAGGTTGGTGAACGTGAGCTGAGTTTTTGGTCCACCAGCAACATTCCGGTGCCCCAAACAGCTGCCAAGCATCTGGTTTTAAAGTGGTGGAATTTGCTTGTCCCTAAGCCTTTTGGGCTTATATTGAAAGACTGACCATAATTTGCAGTACTTTGCCAGCTTAAGCTCATGAAAAAAAGGTGTTTATACCTTATTTAATGTGCACCTTGTAAAATATTAACTTTCCTTTGTACATCAAAGACAAAAGACTTAATGGTGCATTCATGCATACGTTATAAAAGATTAAATCTTTGCTATCACAGTTTTTAAAAAGTGTCTTTTACAATTATTCATCTTTGAAAAATATTTTTTGTTCCTCAAAAAACTCACTTTTATAGACATCATTTATCAAATCAATGTTTAAATTGATAGGCTTAGACCTATTTTATTTTACATTTTTGTACTACAGGAATGTAGAATATGAAAAAATATCTTATGTGTTAATATTCTTGCTAAAATATGTTAATTTGGCTCCAGCCCCCTCCGCGATAGGGAATGAGCAGTAGTTAATAGATGGATGGTTTGACAAACCTGTAACATGTTGTTTCTCAATACAACTGAAACTACAGATGCTACCATATGTTAATAGGATTGTCATGCCACCTTTTTAAAAGAGATTTTACTTTTCATCTCTCAGAATGACTCATACACAGTTCTAATGCAGTGTGAGGCTTACCGGTACGTTGCATTTTTGCCTCTGGTTATGGTGTTTGGGTATGTGCAGATAATAGAACACACATTTAAAAAATATTTAATGAGTAGTATAGTCTGCATCAAGTAAAAGCACTGGATAAACAAGCCAATTTTCTAGTTGGATGTCTGATTGGTGTTACCGCTTGATGGGTTGACTTAGCTTCTCAAGGAGAATGGCAGCAGACATTTATCACAAGTCTCTGCAAATTAGCATGCTAGCGTGCACCCAGCAGCTGGCACGTGCTCCTGGGGCACCTGAGTTGTTGTTTCGCATTAAGTGAAGGCATTATCACTGGCCTGACTTGGCGCTCTGACACAGGTTAGGGCTAATCATCCCCTGCGGGAGAATCAATAGCCAGTGCAATTCACTTGGAAGGAGCAAGAGAGTGAGAAGAAAGCAAAGAAAAGAGGTAGATAAAAAGGATTTAACACAAAATGGTGTTTACCTGCATTCGTAATGTGTTTGTGTGGTGCTGAGCACACATGACTGCATCATGTGGCTCCTCCTCTTTTTTAACAGGCACTTATAAAAGGCACCTGCTGACTCACTTCTACCTGTTTGGTGGAAGCTGTTGGTAGTGTTTGCAGTGGCCCTCTGGATCCTCCTGGTGTGCCCCTTCTCTCAGGGTGATGAGTAGCACAGTTGGTTGTACTAGTATTTTGGTTATAGGTCCACCTGCTGCTGTTTTGGCACCAAAAAAAAAAAACACCCTTCCAAAAATAACCAAAAAAACAGAAATTCCCAACTAAGAAAAGTCTTTTTTTCCCCAGGATATTCTGCCAACAACACCAGAATGTGGCAGAGTGACAAAATATTAAAGATGTTAAAATAAATAAAAATAAAAAGTAACATTTGTTATCAGGTAGTAATGTCAGACAACGCCACCTGGGAAATAAGGTCCCGGGAAATTATTGCAGGGTTGCTCCTGTGAAATAAATTGAAACGTGGGAAGCAACTAAAACAATTTATTTAATATAAAATGTTGTT
This sequence comes from Pseudomugil gertrudae, assembly GCA_037177535.1. Classification (NCBI taxonomy): domain Eukaryota; kingdom Metazoa; phylum Chordata; class Actinopteri; order Atheriniformes; family Pseudomugilidae; genus Pseudomugil; species Pseudomugil gertrudae. Next base: position 9,305,100 of record JBAMHV010000024.1, read on the forward strand.
TAAAAAAGTGAAATTGACTGAATTCAAAGTGACTGTTAGTCGAAAATAGAAACTGAATCAACTAGAAACACCAGAGGAGGGCAGGCTACAAAGGAGTGCCAATGGTGTGTCACCACCGCTTACCTCTTACCATGAGATTTTAAATCTGACATGCAACTTGATTCGTCTTTCATTCATGTCAACTGTAAAATATTTACCATCTGAAACAGCATAATTAGACTAACACCATTCATCCATATTTAAATAAAAGCCTTATCAAACCTAAATTGGACCAGATATTAATGCAAGTCTAATCTTTCAAGTAATCTTGATGTCGGTTTGACAGAATACAGAGAAAAACAAGTTGCCTTGATGCATGAAGTTTCGTAAAATATTTGGTTATTAGATATTAAGATGGATTTTCACACAGCCTTGTCTTGTAAGCAATGGGCTGTAAAATGGCCTCCCAACAATCTTCCAGCTAGTTGTGGGAACATCGTCTGATCTGTAGCTTGCACAGTGGCACTTGTAACCAACCACATAATGCTTTGCTTATTGCTGGCATAATTAATACAGAGTTGAGAGAGCTGGCTTAAGCAAGGAAATAAGTACAGACTGTAAGGCAACAGCTCATTTATGCCATGCAAACAGATCTTTTTGCAGGCTGGGGAAGAGTTTATCATAGCTTTTATAGCTGTTTGCTTTCAGAGTCTGCTGGATTCTCATGAGAATTGCAAAATCATAATCATGAAACAATACATTCAGCAAAGCTTTTTGCAGAAACAAATATTTGGAGTAATCAAGTTCCTAGACTGGCAGCTGCAGACTGCTTTTCAGAGAGACAGTTGTCAACACTGGCAGCTAATATTTACTGAAAAGCCCAGTGCTCTTCATTAAGTTAAATAGATTTGTTTAAATGTGGTCATCAAATCCCCAAATGATATTATTTGGGAGGATAACGTCTCACATGGTTTGTGTAAGGCAAGCTTATGTCACAAAACAGTTTCTGGTCATTTGAAGGCACAAGAGACACCCAAATATAGGTAACAGGGTAAAAGGTGTTGCTCTTTCAAAACTCATCAGCGTTACTTTCAAAAAGACTAAATGTTGTAAAAAGCCGATTCACAAATATTGTCTAAACTGTTGATCTGCAGTGGTTTTACAAAGACACAAAATCACCTGAATTATGAGAGCTTACTTGGACACCTGGCACACCTGTGCTCCTCAAGTTTGCAGCAACACAGACTTGTAAATATCTGGCTGAACAAAATTTATGTCTACTTTTCCTGCTATGATATGTGAACATAGCTAATTAAATCAAACTAATTAGAACAAAAGAAGTGAACATATCTTAAAAAAGAAAAAGAAAATCACAACACACATTTCCCCCAGAAGCTCCAGTAGGTTTAACATAATTTAATTCATAATGATGTTGTAATAATGACATATATAACTTAATCTGGACAAGTTTATTGATGACACCCGAATGATTCTGTTTGCTGCACAGCTGCATCGCCAGCTAATTACCAATCCAGTTTGTCCATGTGTGAAGTTACAGAGAGAGAGAGAGATACTTTTATCATCATTGAGCCAGCATCCCAGCATAAACAAAATTTACAATCCAATATAGCCAATCCAAGATTACACAAAACAAGATGGACTTAACATACTGGATCAGACATAGTGCTGAGGTGTAGCCAGCGATGCTTGCCGTGGGGGATGCAGTATAGGGATACCTAAAAAAATCACCTTACAGAAAATGACAAATAATTCAACAATCACAATACACATTGTGGAAAGGAGGAGAGTGGGGTCTTCTGGCACACCCCCGAGATTGTCACAGCCTTCAGACGCAGTCCAAACATGAGAGAGTCTGGAAATGGAGAGGCAGGGGGCAGGGTTACAACATTCTGCTGCTTGCAGGAGTTTTATAATACAATGAAATGTCATCTCTATGAAAGCATGATTGTTTTTTTACTTAGTACTATTATTACTCACTCAAAGGGTTCAGGATTTGATGATTTGGTTGTCAACCTGGATGCAATCAGTCTGGTTATGTCTATTTTGTAATAATTGTTTTAAAGAGGTAACTTCTTTTTTTTATGTTTTCAGACTTCTTCAGTGGAGGCTGTGGGTGGTTAACACTGTGGTCTCAACAAGAAGGTTGCTGATTTGAGCTTCGGCTGGGGAGTGGGACAATAGGAACAAATGTGAGCGTGAATACTTGCTGGTCTCTCTGCATTGGCCCTGCGATGGACTGGCGATGTGTCCAGGGTGTATCTTGCCTCTCGCCTTAATGATTTCTGGGATAGGCTCTAGCTTCCCCGTGACTCTTAATTGGATTAAGCAGGTTAAGAAAATGACTGACTTCTTAAGAGTGTCATAAAGAGTCATATAAGATAAAAAAAAAGTTAAAACTACCTCAGGTGCAAGAGTGGGACCAAAGAGGTTGCAGGGGGTTCTTTTTCCTAAATATGGCTGCTGCACTACTTCTCAGCTTCTGCTTGAAACCAATCATTTTAGCCTCTGTTACTTTAAAGTCACATAATTACATGACTGATTTGCTCTGATTGTTCAGCAAAAAAAGCCTACAAACTAGGCAATTCAGGAATTTTCTTACCTGACAGGCAATACTGATGGATTTAGATGTAGTTTATATGTACAACACACCATATTTTACGCAAAAGGAGTCATAAGATTTTTTTTTATCAAGCAGGAGAAGTAAATGACGCTTCTAATCAGATTTTTTTACTTCTTTTTTTTACTTGTATTGTCCAACATTAAAGCTGACAGAATGATGGTCTGGCTGCTGTATTGTGCTGAGCAAATTTGCCAAGATGATCTTCATGTATATATGTATACCGAGATCCCCTTGGTAATCAGAATTCTTTATGTATTATTTATTCTGGATGAATATTTGTTCAACATAAATTACATATGTTGTTGGACCTGACCAGAAAAGACAGAGACAGAGAGTGGACAGAAACAGCAGAAAGGAAAAATGAAAAACAAATGAAACACAAAGAGAAGAGAGAGAGACACCATAAAGGCACACCTGTACAGAAAACAAAAAAAAAATATCTCACTGAGTTTCACAGTGAGTCAAAGATCAAGCAAAACATCTTCAACCTATGAGTAAACCTAAAAAATAGCTCAGTGACCGTGTGATCATCAGATTTTTTTTTTGCCGTTTCAATTTAAGAATGACAAACCATCTTCGATATATCAGTATCAGTAGTGATGATGTCGGTTCTATTCTGACATAATGTTATACACAATAACATGCAAAACCTTTTTATAACAATCTAGTTCATAGCTACTGATCCTTAAACAATTAAAGAAAGTAATTTCTTTTATTAAAAGGAAATTAGAAAGCAATAAATGTGCTGGTAGAGACTGTTATGAAAGTTTAGTTGAGATTTATTAAATATTTCTTTGAAATGGTTTGTTCTGTTTGATTAAAAAGAAATGAAGAAAAAGAAAAACTTGAAGGCTAAATTTGTTTTTTTATTTTTCAAACAAAGACAAGTAAAAATCACACACAAATTTATTAAACAGGCTTTGAACGTGAGTTGATTGAGGCAATCTCTGTTGGAGGTTTTCATTTATATCATATACAGTAAAATAAAACAAACAAAACCCTGTTGACTCTGGATCAATGTATTATACTGGCAGTGGAAAATGGATTTGGAATAAAACTGACTGTGTGCAAACACGTTGACAGGCACATTAGCTCTAACATTCAAAAAACACAGAGCTGAAACAGTAGTCTGCCAGTCTCATTTCAATCCCCTGTTTATATATACATGTATGTATATATATACGTATATATATACACACACACACTCCAAATAAATCCAATTGGTAAATGTGACTAAACTTCGGACTGGTATTGTGTGTATGTCACTAACAGGTCTTGTTAGCTGGCAAGGGTTGGTGTGACAGAGCAAATAGGCTGAATGTGAAAACTAATAATGTTCACATATCAGTCTAGTCATGCCTTGTTTGGTAGCGGCAAAGCAAACCAATCTGACTCTTGTAGACCCAGCCCCTCACACTCTCATTAACACTGAACATGTGATAAATGGCATATTGATCCATGTAATTACTGTACACCAAACAACTGTTGGTACTGTTATTTGATTTGCTCACATACAAGCTGTCAGTGTTCAGTGCATGTCAGTCTGCATGTCTTATGGCCATGATATGAGAGTAATTCTTCATAGTTGCTCAGTAAACCATGTTATTTGGACTTCTTTATTAATCACTCCCTGAATTGGTGAACAAATTGTTTCTGTAAGAAAAACAGAGAGTGAACAATAAATTGTAAAGAGTAAGACATTTAACCCTGATCATGCAGTTTATGAACAGAAAATAAAGTGTTATGTCTCATAAAAACAGATATTAGCCTATGAGCATTTACCTGATATCAGCTTGTGTGTTTGTGTAAATAGTTTTCAAATCAAATTAAGTTCTATCTATGAAGCACTTTTTATACAAAAAGTAGCACACAGTACACCCCATAAAAACACACAACAACTAAAATTTCTTTAAAACGTGAACAAGTTTGAGCATTATAGAAATAAACACCTGGCTTGGCACTGCTGTAAAGAAATGATATCTTAGGGATCCATTCATACCAGGAGCCATCCAACTCAAAACCACAGAGACTGCCACTCTGGAAACCACCCAGATCAGGACAGGTAAACAGAGGAAATCATTATGAGTTCTGGTTCTGACTTTAGGAACAACCAAAGTACTGGTACCAGCCAACCTCAGCTGATCATTTAAAAGAAAGCCAGATAAATTTGAGGGTACAAAAGCATTAAGGCATTTATAAACCACTCTAGAACCTTAAAACTGATCATGAAATGCACAGGGACCCAACATTAACGTTGGTGTAATGTGTTATAGTGATATAGCTGCTTGAACAACTTGTTAGGTTTGTGTAAATTACTATCACTGTTCATGTGAACTCTGCACTGTCATGGTTGTCACCTTGTATATCCATCTAAGAGCAAGGTTGAGAGTTCACTGAGTTTTGATGTCCACTTCAGTAGTAATACATCAAATGATCGAGGAGATGCACATGTTCAGAAAGCAAATCTTCACAGATGTGTCGCATCTTCACACAGTTGTATTAAATGATTGCGCAGTTGGACTGTGTAATCATCACAATAACATTCGTTTTTGCTCTTTGTGCTGGTTGAAACTGCACAACACTGCCCTCACAATTGAAGACTGAAAGCTCCATCTTTATATGTTCACTTTTATAATGTAAAGCATAAAGAATATTTAAGTACAATAAGATATGACACTGAGCGTTTATCCAGGTAATCAAAAATAAACAAATAAATTAAAAATCTGATGCGATCGCTTTCGAGGACGTAATAAACTGGCTTCTGTCTGGACTGTCCTGACTGATTATTTCTGGACTTTACTCTAAAACAAGTGTGATTTATTTCACCTGACTATCTGAACAAAAACACTCAGAAAGTGCATTATCTGCACTGATTTACTACAACTCACCAGTCTCAATCAAGTCAAATTCTTTAACCTCAGCTCACAACATGGTTGCAGAAAAAATGCAACTTGCTGTTGTCTCTTTTTTGCTGCTTAAAAGGTTTCAACTTCTGAATGAGCTAGCTCGTACTTTTCCTGCCTAAAGACGACAACAAAAAAAAATCATTAGATTTTTTATGAAATTAAACTAAATGAATGAAATGAAAATTACTTTATTGATCCCAGAGGGAAATTCAAATTGTAGTATTTTTTTTTTTTTTTTGTAAATGTAAATCTTTCTGAAAGAACACCAGCTCAAATACACCATTTTAAAAAGGTTTGGGCTTCTATGAAAGCTAAAAATTCCCTTCTGGCATATTACATGTAATGGCATGACATTAGATGTGAAAAGCTTAAAATTTGTTGACAAAATGTCCTGTAGTGACAAGCTGCTGATTAGTAATCTCATGAAATCATAGGTTTCTCACCAAACCTCAGTTTTGTTTTCTTATTAACATCTTAGTTTGTTTTCACCTTTTTCCCCTTTTTTCAATATATAATTGTTGCTTTATTTAAACATATCCCATTGCCAGTAGTGGAGTCTCTATCCTCCATTTTTAAGGGGCTCCAAATGGCTTCAAGGTGACGCACATGTCAATATAAAACATGAAAATAAAGCACATCCAGTAGTTGTCTCTGATAATCAATGTTCTCTTGGATCATTGCGCTATGGATGTGGATGGATGTCAGCCCCACAAAAACAGGACAAAGCTGCCAGCAGTTAAGGTGCACACTTTTGGACATTTTAAAAACCTAAGTAGCCGTGGATCAAAGAAATGTGAAATTAAGCCCTCATTCACTGCCAAGATACTTGTGGCTTTTAACGTATCTTACCAGAAAAAGTGCTGCTATGGCTAAGAAATTGACTTTCTACATCTGGAAATCAAACATTTATGGGAGCCATTAAACCACAAGAATCAGTCAACTAGCTTTCATGATGATTGCATCACATAAATTAATGTGCACACTGGAGTGTGCGTGTAGAGGAAAAGATGATGGAGATCAGGAGTGTGTATTAAAACCTCTCTGGTTTGTTCCATTAAAGTTATAGCACACTTAGCAAAATTAAGGGCAGATCTTAATTATGAAAATATCTAAGATATTTAAGATAATCTGACACAACTCTTACATGCACAGACCATGCATGATTGAAGACTCTTTCATGTAAGAGTAGGCTTTTCTTACCTATAAAAGTAATAATTTAACTGCATCATCATAACCCCTTTCCTTTTCATTTTAACTTAAAGCAAAAACATAACTGTAAAAGCACCACACACATACAGTATGCAGAGAAATAACATCTGTGCATCAGTATAAAATGTATGTGTTTACAAAAAACAATAATTATCTACCAGTCATAGCTAGCAGTTGCTAATATTGCATCGAATATGCAACCGCCAACTTTCTTGTGATAACGGTGACTGGAACAGCAGCAACAGATGCTCAAAGTGAAGAGACACGATGCGATATTGCTTGGAGAAAAACAAAAATTCCAGCTCCACTTATCTCCCACAAACACCTTTAAGCGCCTTGAGTGAGGAGACAAACAAAATGTCTGTTGCTCAAGTGACAGCACTGATAAGCATGCCTAAGCTCACCTGCTCTCTCACAAACATCAGGGCCAGCTTGTAATAGCCTGCAATATTAAGCACGGTGATACAGCCTTCATTTCAGGGAGTTTTGCAGGAGGCAATGTTTGCAGGAGTTCCTGCACGTCATCTGTCTTCATTTAATTATCACGACAGCCAGAAAAAGAGTCATTTTGTTAGGACATGAAGGGGGCTTGCAGACTTTCAGGCACTGCAGCAGGAAGATGTGTTGTTTGCCGAGGTAATTCGGCGGCATATCAAAGATGAAACATCACAAAACTAATGCAATTCAAGTAACAGGCAGCCTTTGATGCCACATCTGATGGCAAGCAGATGTTCTGTAGATGATAGTGCGCTACTCTGAGTGTTACAGTTCTGAGTATCTGCCTTTGTGTACATGAGTCTACAATTTTTACTAAAAGCCCAACACTTTCTGCCTTCTTTTTAGTATACAGGTATAAGTGCTGCAGCAGAACACGATCACGAAGTCAGAAATGCAAGATCAAAGTTAAAGGACAGAAAGGACAGAAGATGAAAGAGGACAATAAGGTTGAAATGAGGTGAGCTGGATCAGGAGGAAATATCTAATCACCCCTCATCCGCCTCTAAAATGTCACAAAACATCGTGCTTTGTGGATCCATTTAAAGTTGCAATGTGTTTTCAACAGTTTGCGAGTGCGATTACACATCTGATTAGACATCAACTCTGTCAGATTTGAGGATAAATGCGAGGGCCTGATTATGAGCAACCTTTTATCTCCTCCAAATGAGTTGCCCTCAAGGTCCAAGATGAAGATGAGATGACTCTAACTGTACAAATTGCAAATTGAGAGGTGTTCTTCGTCAATGCCTGAATGCTGGGCCGGGTTACGACACAGCCGATACAAAATGGCTTTGCAAGAATTTCATTATGCTGGCTTTATTCATCATACTCTCAAACAAATCCTTGCTCAAAGTCATTTTTGCCTAATTCCCTCAGCCGAGCAGAGAGCGCTTAACTTTATTACCAATAGGTCCTTCACAAGGTTTGCTGAGTGAAGTAGTGAGTGAGGGAATACTTTTAAAGGTTGATTAAATCATTAGATGAAGAACTGATTAAACTGTCAGAGGTGTGGTGAAACAGAAAGAAAGAAAAAGAGGGAGGTAAATGTCAAAATCTATTTATTTACCACAAGGCTTATTAATTAGATTCTTTCTGTGTGTGCCACAGATCCAAGCAACCTGTGGCTAAAACCAGCCAGGGCAAAACAAAGAGTGGCATTTGAAGAGTAAATAGAGTCTTTAACTATTAAGTTAAGGAATTTTTAGTGGGCAAGAGTTTGGAGAAAAAACTCACTAAGAAATTGCTCATACCTCATAATATAGCATAGAGGAATATAGAATTTCTTATTGTTCTATTTCTGTTAAATCATTTTGTGAGATGTGCTAATTTATAAAATAAAATAAATACAGCACTAATCAAGACAACTTTCCTTATTTTTTTATTCTTTATTTAACCAGGAAATAATCCAGTGAGATTAAGAATCTCTTTTACAATGATGTTCTGGCAGTCCAAGAGGAAGCTTCACACCGTGTGGAATACAGCAGCTATAAGATATTTTGTCATTAAAACAGAATAGCAGTATTTAAAAACACAAGCAAAAATAAGATAAAAACATTCAAATGAACTATAAAAACAAAAATGATGCTGCACAACTACATGATACAAGATAGAGACTAAAAAACTCCCTAACTTCCCTAACTCTGTCCTCACAAAAAGCATGAATCGGTATTCTGGAGAGCTACAGTATGAACTTAGAACAGATAAAGGAAGACAATTTGCTCAAAATAGCCTTGAATAATAAAATATGCCAATGTTGCCTCCTTCGAATATTTCATAAGGAAAGTACAGCTAATGAGTATAAAGTGCAATGATGAGACCTAAAAGGTGAGCCTGTTGTATACAGCACCAGTCAAAAGTTTGGACACACTGTCCCATTAAATCCAATGGGACAGTGTGTCCAAACTTTTGACCTGAGAGTGGTGTGGTAAATGGGGCTAATTTAGCCAAGGTTGTGGGAAATGCAGATCTATAAATTGCGCCTCCATAATCCACATGTGATAGAAAATAATAATATTAAGCTAGTTACACAACACTGATGTAAAGTCAGAGAAAAGTAGGATTACAATCCATTTTTATCTTTTAAAAATCTTAAACAAGGCATCTTTAATGTCAAAGTACAAGGTTGCAACAAAATATCTTAGCAGTGCCATGTGGCTGCTGAGCATTTTTCTGCTTTTGTTTGTCTCCGTTTGGCTACAATCACATGACAAGCATGTTTCCTTCTCCAGCTCTTGTCCTACATACAGCAGGTAGCGGTTCTCCATCAGTATAATAATCTGAGCGGAGGACATTGATCTGAACTGTTAAATTCTCTTTGAACTAACCCTTTGCCCCAGGCTATCCAACAGCCTCAAGTGAAAGAAATACGAAGAATGGGAAAGGGTAAAGCTGGGGGTAAAGGTGTTAGATGACAGTAAGATGCTGAGTGTGTGATCAGAAATACTTGAAATGTGTGAATGCTAGAGAGAAAGTGCAATCCGTTCTTTGATAAGCTGCTTGTTGGATTTTGTGAAGCAAAGCAATAGTCACTGAGATTCTTCTAGTGAAAATAAAGCATAATTATGGAACTTTGTGAAGTGATAATATGGGAAATGCTCTAAATAATTGTTGCCCTCACTGTAATTGTTGAAGTGTTTAATATGATTGTGACTATTTAATTTTTTGGATGCAAACAAGGATACTCTGTGTGTACGTGTACATAAATATGTATGTGCTTCTGTTAGACTTGAGCACAGTTCAGATGCACTTTGTATTCATTTAAACTCAGAAAGTGCTGCAAAGACAAACTTGTGTGTTGCTTGAGCAAGTTCGACATGTTAGGCCATCCTGTCTCTCAATTCATTTCACTCACGAAGAGAATGGTGCTGAACCCAATAATGACAATATGCAAAAAACCCAGAATCTAATTTCTCCTCTATCCATCTGAATTACAATGCCATCATTACTATTCCAATGCAGGAATTATACACTCCATCAGCTGGAATAAGCAGTTTCCACTGACGAGTTTATTTTGTGTGTGCATAATACCCTCGTTGAAATTGTGTTAGTATGTGTGTGTATGTGTGTGAGTTGTGACTACAGCGTGTTTATGGGGGAAAAAGACACAAACAGTCACTTTCCACCTTGGATGTTTGATCTATATCTCTACAGGGTTTATTTCTTAGACAGTGATTATGCCAAAGTCACTGTCAAAAACACAGCTTTTCATAAAGAACCAACTTTCATTGTATAATGTGATACACAGTCAAACTGGATGAACTTGACATGATGGATTCTCTGTTGGGAGTGGCAGTGTGATTGGCTGCTACCTTCATTTGAATGAAGGCATTGTGGGACAACACGCTTATTTTCTGTCTCATACCAGCTGTGCCAACATAGACAGTGTACCCCCTGTTGTCAACCTGTCCTCCTATCTGATTTGCCTGTATAGCTACAAAAAGGGCTGTGTCATAAATCCATACATTAATTAAACAGGAGGTGACCTTACACTGCTTGAACACAAAGCTGCTCAACAGAAAACCAAACACATTTCCCTGAAGCATAATCTACAGAGACGTTTGTGTTATGTTTTATTGTTTTACGCAAAAGCAATTGACGAACATATGTTTGTAGTTTTTAGAAAAAAGATATGCAGAGAGACTCCGTTGCAGCACAACCTCCACCAGCACGAAAAGTCTTCTTGAACGACCCAAACCGACAGCCGATGTCCCAAAAAGAAATATACACTACAAAAATCACGAAACACCATAGCAGTTAACACAAAGTTACTACTGTTTGCTGTCACTTAGCGGGGCATTACAAAATATTTAATTATCTAATTATCTTATCTTATCTTATCTTATCTTATCTTATCTTATCTTATCTTATCTTATCTTATCTTATCTTATCTTATCTTATCATGTACCCTTCATTGTCAGTAATCATTTTGTTGTGTATAACTTATTGACAGGTGAGCTGCTAATATTATAATTAATTACCGGTAATGTGATAATACTGATATTGGTATTGATTTAATAGGAATATGATGTATAAGGGTCTTGTGATGGACTGGTGACCTGTTCAGGGTGTACCCCACCTTTCACTCAATGATTGCTAGAATAGGCTTCAGCTACCCACAATCCTTCATTAGAATAAATGGTACAGATAATGGATGGATGGATGGATGGATGGATGGATGGATGGATGGATGGATGGATGGATGGATGGATGGATGGATGG
>JBAMHV010000024.1:9318364-9339422 GCA_037177535.1 Pseudomugil gertrudae
TGGATGGATGGATGGATGGATGGATGGATGGATGGATGGATGGATGGATGGATGGATGGATGGATGGATGATGATGTATAAGACTACATTTGCAATTTTTATTATATGTTATTTACTAATCAATATAGATCTATTTTAATTATTATTTCCATTTAGGAATAACAAAGTGGGAGCTTATTGTGTGTGTTTTTGCTCAGTTGCTCTAATTTTATCACAATATAGCACCACTAGGTGCCAATGTATGTGGCCATCAGCTTCTGTTTTAAACTGCATTATTTGTGACCCACCACAGAATGATTTTTATGGGCCAAAATTATGTCAGGTGGGATTGTTGGTTTTGAGGCATTTTCACATTTTAAACTGGTAACCTCTTAACTATGTGATTGGCATTGTATGAATAAAACCCCCTTCAGTTATTTTTCCTTATGTACTTGCAAAGAAGCTCACCATGTACTAAACTTTATGTTGTCAGTAAATGGTCTTTCTAAAATTACTTTGAACAACTGTCCTCCATCTGCCATTTGTAGACATTTTCATGCCTCGTCCCGTTCCTAAATGTGTGTTTCAGATTGCACATCTCATCTGTTTTGCTGAACAAAAAGATAAGGCTTAAAGATCGTGCTTCTGTGAAATCAGAAAAACAGCTAAACATGTGGTCTTGACACTGTGCCAGAATTCCCTGCAGTGTTCTGTTGTTGGTCTCCAAATTAATTGTAAATGTCTCAAATGAGGCTTTCCAATGATGTACCACACAACACCAACTTCTATTATTAAATGGGAGAAATAATCAGCTAAATGTAAATGTCCTTCCCTTTTGCTTAAAGTTTAATTAAATTCTTCAGGAGACTTTGAAGATGATGACATGGATGGATGAATGTCATTTTTTTAAGAAACTATCAAAAACATAATATTTTTTCATATCAGTGATTTTTAAGTTTATGATGAGTGTAACAAGGTTCACTTTGCAAAATACATTTTGCAGTTGAAAAGATTTCCAGTAAGTCCTTAGAGAGTGATTTTAAATTCAAATGTTTTCATTTTTTAGACCAAAAATAAAAAGACAAAACTTTCTCTTGAGAGTCCTCACATTGTTGAAATGTCCTCAGAATCAGAAGCACAGAGACGAGAAGTAATTATCATCCTCAAATACTCTGCTGCATTTCTGATCAATTGGGTGCTTTTATTGAGAGCCTTATGAAAGCATCTATTTAGTAAAGGCTATCTGTGAGCAAAAACATGATATATAGCAGTACTATCACCATCAACACATCCTGTTGATTACATCCCTGATGATTCTCTGAAAACCGCAGGTTGATGGGAGTAATAACATTTTTTACTTTATTAATCCCAGCTGGGAAATTAAGCTCTACATTGTACTCGTATTTAGACCAGAGGGCAGTGGGCTGCCAGGCTCAAGTGTTCTTCCAAATATTTTGTTCTGATTAGCCTTTTTGCTCCTATATGTCATTTATTTACCAGGATGTACTCCAGAAGGACTGCCCTCCGCTGAGCATGCCGTCACAACCTGACTCATGGGTTCTGTCAAAAAAGGAGCAGACTACAAAAGCAAAACAATTATATGAAACAAAACAAATTGTAGAGTGTGGATGGGCAGCAATGGTCAGCAAACATGGATGAGTAAACTTGGTGAGTGCAAGTGTTGTCAACCAAACTAAACTCACCTAAACTAAACCTCTGTGGGGAAAAGCAGAGAGGGAGGTGCCTGGAAATGTTATATCCTAAAGATCGCAGTGCTCCAGATCTGTATGAGTGATGCCAATCACCAGTCAGTTCCTGCAGCAACTAAGAAAAACACACACATAAGGTTTTTACAAGCAGAATGGCATCTATCAATACTGACCTCTCCAGTTTGTTGACAACTACAATGTGTTGCTATCACCTATTTATCCGTCAAGTTTTCAAACATCTGCATCTTATTAGATTTATCATTCTTCACCATCATCTTGACTCTGGACTTCTAACTCATATACTTAGTATAGATACTATGGTAGACTACTGTCCTACCTGCCTACATCCTACACACTGCATTATGCATGACTGTCCCAAAGGCCTCTTTACTCAGTCTGCACCCCCAGGTCTCTACTGCTCATGTGTTAAGTTCCTGTTCTTACCTTTCATGTCTTACATGCCAGGTTTTTCCTGTCACTGACAGACTTCTCAGCATCATCAACATCTTTGGCTTGACAGTGACACGAAGTACCCAGTGGGTATCTGCTTTTTGCTTAGTAGTTTGTTACTAGGTGCCATCTTCCTGATGTAGTCCTGGATCTTTGTTATTTCATCTGGATAGCCCTCACACTTGGTACTCACATATTTAGGAGACTTACTTGTCTTGATATAACAGGCTTCCATCTCCTCTTTGGGTATATTTAAGAGTTTATCCTCAGTTTAGGTATTTGTAGCAGTCCTACACATTTGCTGTTTTGCTTTCTGGTAGCTCTTCAGTTGTGATCATCATATATTTACTACCTGTGCTCTACAATGATTACTGTGATTATATCAGAGATGATTAAATTCACCAAAACACTTGTTTGTAAGGCATTTGTTGAAGTGCTGTTCATAAAGCCCCCCCCTGCACACAGTCATTTCTCTGCTGTCAGACAGGATGAAGGTGTTGTTGCTCTCTGTTTACATAAAAGCCTTCTGGAAAAGATGTTTCCAAATAAGCCTAGATCAAATAAAGCGACACATAATCGCATCAGTGTTTAAATTGAAATCTTTGCAACATATTATTCCAATTCACAGTCTCGGTATCTGAAACATAGCCCAAGTCATCCATAAACATGGAAACACCTGCCACAGTGTGAAGTTAGACAGGATGGAACTAGAGAGAATAGTTAAAAAAGAGGCATAATACTCTCTATTTACACATACAATAAAACCTATTCCAGTCTATCATTTTAATTGTGTAAGACAGCTGAAATGTCTTGTAATGATTTAGAAACAGCAGGACTAAAGGACAGGTGCCACTACATCTTTCCTTCCCTAAAAACGGTTGTCTCCAAAGATACCATTGCTTTTCTTATTTACATGAGCAAAATCCTCTTCTCCTCCCTTTTCTTTCCTCCTCTCGACTCTTTGCAGTCTCCCAATAGCCAGAGGGCACAATCACACATCCAGAAAGCCAATCAGGAAGCTTATTAAACATGACACTCCCTGAGCACACTCAGTATAGACGAAGGACACACGTTCTAAGGTCTCCGTGCCAATTAGGAAAATCAGATCAATCACAGCAGTCAATGTGAACTCTTTCCCTCACACATTATCTCCTCAAGTCACTAAAGCATCTCATCTCCTTTGAAAACTGGAGCGCACACACCAGCACCGCTTCTGCACACAGTCATGCACAGCTTGTGACAAAATAAACAAAGAATAGACGAGCAGATGTCGTCTGCACACGTGCACGCTCATGCACTGCATTCCAGAAAGCTATTCATCACAATTTTGCCACAGTATAAGACACAGAGGGACAATAACACTGTCTAGAATCCAAAACACAAACAGCTTCATACTTCTCTCATGGCACACACTTTCTAATTTCTACTAAGTTGTCATCCATCTTTTCCTTTTTTTAACTCACTCCCCTCCACCTACTAAATTTTAGAACTGCATTCAAGTAGATTTGAAGGGAAAGCCTATTTTTTTCAATAATGAATTTATTATCAACAAACAGAACTTAATGTTAACTTTAAAACTTGATAAAAGAATAGCCAAAAAAAGAGAGCTCACATGGAAACTGTATGCACTATAAATATGCAACTCAACCTCCACTCATCCCCTTTCCAATAGCAACCCTCTAAAATCACTGACAGAGTGCTTAAAGAAAAAAGGCCTTTTTGAGGTCTTGTCAAAGGCTTGTTGAGACATAGTAATAGGCCTGCTCGGCTGGTGATGATGAAAAAGAGAGATCTACTCACAGGATCTAATTTCAGTCAGGAGTGCTGGAGGCAAAAACTTGCATTACAGAGCATAAAGTATCAAAGTGCACTAGCACCACCTATGGACAAGCTGAGAACGCTCTCTTCTACAGCTGGGACTTTGGGCATGTATTGTGAAATCAAAGCTAGTAAATCACCAGAATAAGTAACTTGTCCCAAATTATTTACCTAATTACAAATCACCCCACCCCCTGCTTCCCCATACGCAAACACATACACACATCAGCTCACCAGTTCATTCTCTCTTCCCAGTTAATGCTGAGTCCATCCATCTGTGTTGGTCTTTTGATCCGTTTGGGATCAACTTTCCCCGGAGCAGCAACCACAGCTTCCCAAAAACCATTCAAAGGGGTGCATTGTCTCCCCTGACAGTAAATCTCACATTTGAGAAGGGCACAGAAGTTCACAGGATTAAAGTAAGATGAGGACAGACACCAGGTCATTATGCATTCATCTCTGAGGCCTTTGCTTGCTTGCCAAGCAGCAAAGTTCTTGGGTGCGTGTGATGAAGCACTGTGCTGCATATAGATCATGGTCTTGTACCACACAGCTCACAGACATTGCGTCAGTCTAGCAGTTCATATTCAACCAATCTTTTACTTTAAGGATCTAACTAGATCTATCAGGAGTTGCTTTTATTTGATTGGTCTATATAACCTCTGAAAGTGCTGTTTTCATGCATTTCTTAGCCCAAACCAACATTTTATTTTGAAATTTTCCTTTAGCCATGCAGTGTGTACTTTCCAGGTAGATTACAGGTATGGAATATGATGCTGCTTCTAGCTGTTTCATACTTTAACCTTTTCTGCTATTTCTTTATTTATTTACTATACTATATATTTCCAACATATTTAATCTGTGAAGAGTATTGCTGATTTGGAGTTTAGGGCTTCCTCTCCCTCTCTGTACATACAAATCAAACAAAAATCCAATCAGTAAATACACATTGAAGTATTTTTAATAAATGATTTCATACAACCAGCCCCTGTGATGAACTGGCGACCTGTGCAGGGTGGACCCCGCCTCTCGCCCGTTGATTGCTGGATGAGTTGGATTGCCCCTGAATTGGATGAAGCATGAAAAATGGATGGATGGATTACACACAGTATGGAAAAACTATGTCTAACGTGTGTTGTGGAAGACACAGACTAAATGGACTTTTGGAATTTTGCCTTATTGCATCTAGAATCACAATGTCAATATAGTGTCATGGATAAAATGACAGCATGGTGGAATAATGGTTAGCATTTGGTCTCAAGGAGGTTGCTGATTTGAGGCTCGGCTATAGAGGAGGTTTAAACAGCGACCTCTCTGTGTGGAGTTTGCTTGTTCTCGCCATGTATGCATGGATTCTCTGGCTTCCTCCCACCCACAGGACATACATGTTAATTAGTATGATTAATAGATCATTTATCACATGCAAGTTGCTTTAAATAAAAGAGTCTCCCAATGACAGAAGAATAAACATGTACTTTCCAATGTATACCAGCAGATGGCGCAACTACTCAAAATAAAACATGTTCAAATTCAGCTTTTATTGGTGAAATTTCTAAACCAGCAGCTTCCCGCTGCATATCAGGCATTCCTATTACTCTAATAAAAAATCACTGACAGTCTATGAAGTAGGCTACACTGTGCATCCATTCAGGAGATGCTAGCTAGTTGCTGTAGCTTTCAAACACAACTAAAGGAAAAAGTCACTCATTTATTTGATCAGATATTAAAATGTCCCACTAGAATAGAAACCTCTGAAGACAAGTCCCGTATATCAGTGTAGGCCGATGCAGGAAAGGGAGCTCCTATGGCTTTAGGTTCCTTCCGTAGAGTTTGGGAAATATGAAGATCATTCTTGTTATGCAAGGTTTTGTAGACAGGACAGTAACAGACATGTAGGAGATCCAGGATCCAGCAGCCCGACGAGGCAGACAACTCCCAACCTGTCATGTAAAAGATTAGATTAGCCCCATAGAAATGACACGAGTGAAAGAAATTACCCTTATAATTCTCCAGCAGGGTTTTTTAATTCAATTAAACCTACCCCAAAAGCTAAAAGACCAACATAATAGCAAGCCCCATGTGTGTCGTTATGAACTTGAGGTTACCATTCAAGCTAAGTCAAGCTTCTTCTGTGTTTCTGACAGCTTTTCCTGCAGTCGTTTCTTCCGCCAGTCCAGAAACTTCCTCCTCATTCTGTTTGCTTGCCAGCCCGTTAGAAAACCAACAGCGAAAGAAACCAGTAAACCAACTTGAAGCGTCCTCTCCGAGACGTCTGCCATGTTCACCTCTGTCTGCCAGCTGCATGCATTTGTATAAGTCCCATAAAAATAACGATACACTCATGCAGGAAGTAGAACGTTTGTATTCTCGCGATAACACGTGACAACGTTGTTTCGTAGTCTTTGAAATTGTGTTTTTCTAAAACATTTTCCTATTTTTAAATAATTATTTTTATTTGATCTTACGATTTAAATTTAAACTAAATTCAAAGATTAATCAAATTCACTCAAAGATTTTTAAAATTATTTTTATGTATTTAAAAAAACTTTTATTCACATCAAGTTGAGAGAAATAAGGGTGATGAGTGGGGGGGAGTGGGGGTGTTTTGTGTGTGTGGCAGTGAACATGATTAGTGTTTTTAAACTATGTTATCTATTTTAGTGAGTGAAGCCCTTTTTTACTTTACCTGTTTTTTTATCATGTACATGTATCAAGACTTTGTGTTGCCTCTGGTGTGAAAAGCACTTAGGAAATAAAGTTAGATTTGATTTGAGTTAAAGAAAAACAGTTTAGCTGGAAAAATTGTGTTAAAAAAGCATCAGCTGGAGTTTTAACTTTTAAATCAAGTTTTCATGACCAAACATGTAACTTGTGTGGTGCGAATATTTAATGCATCCCAAAGGAATAAGCATATTACCATATTGGACAAGGGTAATGGACTTACAGTAGTTTTACAGTGAAAAAAGATGCAAATAAGCAATATTTTGAAGTCAAAGCATGACACAAAATGAAAGCAAAATAATTAAAATGATAAAATATGTTAACAAAATTATCTCAAAGAAGCATAAAGTGTCTACATAAATAGAAAACAGTTCAAATTTAAGTTAACATAGTCACGAGAATACAGACACAAAACAAGCAAAAGTGCCAGACAATAATGAAAAGAAAAAACTAAAGGACATAGAAACCTTCCAGTTGTATAGTACAGCATCCACAAAGGTTGAGATACAAGGTGTCTGATTCACTGTGGTTCAGCATCATGGTCATTGGTAGGATGAGAGGATGCACATCTGAATTTACAAATGAGCCCTCTTATTTAATAATCCATCAATGCTTATATATACTAAGTGTCAAAGATAGTTCCATAATAAAGAAATAAGCTGTATTTATAGGTCTGTTTGGGACAAGAAACTGTGAGAAAAACAGGAAACAGTACAAATAAATGTAATAAAACAGAACATGAAAAAAGGACTTTACAGGCTTTAAAATGTCTGTGTGATCACATGCATTTCATATGCTGCATGTGATTAACGGTTGATGTTAGAAAATATGTTTTGCACCTTATATGACAAAACTTCTTTATTATAAAAGACACCACAAATAAAAAAAAATTAAACTTTTTACATTTGGGATGGAATACTGCTTTAGTAGATGTTTTTGAGAAGGATGTGTAGTATGAAATGATAGTAAAGCATCAAAACTAGATACAATAAAAAGCAAGTGCTACATTAAGTCTTGAGATTGTAGTGGCAGATGTAACAGAGCACCACGGTGAATCATTATGAAACTTTTTGTCTTGTATCACAGTATTATAAAGCCTAAAGTGAAGAAGACAAGTTTGCAAAGAGAAGTGTCTCCTTTCCTTCCTGTCGTTGTGAGTACTCTAAGCACCTTTAATAAGTGAAATATCTAATCACCAAACTGTTGAACTGGGCTGTGGTTTAAACAAATCACGTACCCATCACAGTCAAATGATTTCAAAATCAACCTTAAAAAGTTTAAAGGGGATTGTTTTGTTTGTTAATGTCAAAGAATAAAACCATACATACATTATGATTTAGAGGAAAAAGATTTTGAGGTAAACACCAGACACGTTTCCTGTTGTTTTGAAACCAATTGTGTTAAAACAGTAGCCATAATTATGATCTACTGCAATTAATCCTGCTGACACGTCAAATTTTAATATACACAAGAAATTTCAGCCAAACCATTTATAACCTAAAGCCACTAAGGTAATCAGTAAATAAAGATGAAGTGAAATAATAGCTGTTGGTATAAAGAGTTGTAAAATATACAATCAAAATGTCTGGTTTGCTAACAAAAAACGTGTTCAGATGCAATAGAAACCACCTGGTTTGGACTCTGGGTTGTGTTTGTGATGGTTTTGAGTTTGAGAGTCTGATTGAGGGTTCCATATCCCCCTACAGTAAATCACAACCGGTTCTGTTTAAGCCTGTCGATGTGGTAACAGAGTTTTAGGGCAGGTCCCAGCTTCAGACCCAGGTACTTCATCATCATTTCACTTTTCAGTAATAAGAGAGCATTCCCATCAATTTCCTGAAACACAAAACAAAGAAAGAGCAACTTTACCTACAAATAGCAGAAACATATCATTAGATTTATAGATTAGAAAACATTTCAAATGTTTAATGTGTATCTTTAACCTTTGGGTGCTCCTGGGTGCTCCTGACAAAGTCTGGTCGCTTTAAATACACATTGCAGTGAGCATGTTGAAGGTAGCACAGTGGTTCACAAACATTTGGGGCTCAGGGACAAAGCTTATTATGCTTTTAACATTGTATATTAAAATTAACCGAGCTTACAGTGATTTATATTCAGAACCACAGGGCACCAAGTGATGGATTAACTGAGCTATTAGAATCGAGAAATGAAAGAAAGCAAGAGCGCCTCTTGTGAGACTTTCCTATCTTAGTGTTGCTGATGACATACGAAGCTTCATTTTGTTATATATTCTATCAACCTGCCAGTTCTCACATGCTTCCTGAATGATTCAGCGTGGGGTCCGAGGGCCTGGGGATCGGCCTCTTTGATGAACCAGACCACATCCTCTACACCCCAGTTGGAGGGATTCTTGCCAGTAAGGCGCTTGTTTTCTCCAGTGTCTGGCATCAAGCTGTAGGCTGTGTATCACAGAGAAACAGGCAGAGTAAAGCAGAGCATCAGTTTAGAAACAGTAG
Source organism: Pseudomugil gertrudae (assembly GCA_037177535.1). NCBI lineage: Eukaryota > Metazoa > Chordata > Actinopteri > Atheriniformes > Pseudomugilidae > Pseudomugil > Pseudomugil gertrudae. Next base: position 9,327,519 of record JBAMHV010000024.1, read on the forward strand.
TTTGGATTTGTCTTGAGACCTAGAGTTGTATTATACCAATACTTAAGTTAAATAAATGAAATATAAATTTTTTGTTGATAATTCACATATAAAACATACATGCTGTGTTATTTTTATTATGTGACATTCTGTCACATGATAAAATGAAACATTTTGTTAGTGCTGGGTCTACTATTGAAACAAGTTGGTCTTTTTGACAGATATTTGTGCAAAACAGAAATATTATAGGCTACTTATTGCTAAAAAATACTAAGAATGCATTTATTATTTCATAAAGCTTTTCCAGGTTTTACAAGCCAGCTGGATATGGCCTCACCGTTTCGGTTTCCATCCTGGAAACTTGCAGGACTTGATGCTTGTCTGCATACAGCTAATGGAGCAGAGCAATTCCTGCTACGGTAACTATAAGAGTGCTTAGTTTGGTAATGTGATGACATAACGTTGAAGGCTGAGTCACTGGGATCTACAGCATAGCGCTTTGAGTCCACAGAAGGGTCACATATGAAGTCATCCGGCACTGGTGTCTCTGCTGGAGGTGGACGAACAGAAAGCAGTGTCATTTTTTGCTGGAAGTATTATCAGGAAAGTATTTTTTCTAAATAAAAAAAATTAATAAATAAAGGAAGTGTTTTACCAGTAGAAATAAATATCAAGTTGAATTAACACACCTTTTTGCTTGTACCACTCCTGAACATTGTGGCAGTCTCATAGCATGATTAGCATTAGCTGCAACATCAGCAACATTTAGTCATCTAGCTTTACTTCTTCTTCATGTTCTTCCTGGACAAATGTCCGCCAGATATGTTTGTTAAAGTTCCTCAACACATCTGTCGTAATAGTTTAAAGAAGCTTATGAAAGGTGGTCTCACAAATATCACATCTAAACTTGTGTTTTTGATAAAGGATGCATGGGAAAATGTGTCCTATGCAGCTGCAGTGATAGATAAGATCCTGCTTCAACAAACTTTTGTCAAATTAACTAATTACAATAATCAATTAATTGTTCTTTTTTTTAATTGTGATTTTGTGGTAGAGCTTGGTTGGGCAGGTTGCCAGTCACAGCAAGAAGCCAAAAAAATTTGACATTTTGGGGTTTTTTGGGTTTTTTTTTGCACACTGATGGCCGCTGTATTTAGCATTTGCTCATGTTCAGAAAAGGCAAGGCAAGTTTATAGCACCTTTCATGTACAAGACAACTCAAAGTGCTTTACATTGAAACAGAAAAGCATAAAAACAGCAGAAATCACAATAAAATCATACATTAAATAAATGTCAAGATGTCAAGATAGATAAACATCTTTTACGGGTCAGACAAAATAAAGATCCCACTTAGCCCAGTATAAAAAAAATCTGTTTCGTCATTGTCAAGTGCCAGTTGTTATCTGGTTCCCCCTAAATATCAAAGTCACATCAAGTGGCTTTGCAGTGGTCATGTAGTAGCCTACATTTCACCACTTCTAATAGCAACATGTGATACTTGAAGACTAAATCTATATAAAATGGTTTAGCCTGAGGTTTTTGGCATGAGAGAGGGGGCGGGGGAGGGGACATAAGCGTGCGCGATATAGAGAAGAAGATAATATTAAATTGACCTTCTTGGGAGAGCTGGGGGGGCGGGGGGTAGACAGACACTATATCTTTGTACTGTTTTCAAATAATTACTGGATAATTGCTTTGTGTCTACATGTTGCACAGCATCCAGATTCTTACAGAGGGTTGTAGTACAAAGCACCACTATACCAAAATGCAGCTTTCAAAAGGTGCTAAGTGGCTCTTTATTCCAAACTAGATATCAGAAGCAAGACCACGATTACAGTTCCTCAAAATAATTATATGTTATGTGGCTCTAACAACTTTCCAATGAGGGTTTCCATTTGCTTTTGGACCATAATAACCCATTCAGGGCTCCATGCACAATGACAACAGTTACACTTTTCAGCCATTTTAAATATAAAATATTACAAAACATTTATAGCTAATCTTCAGGTAAGCTGAATTAAAGCCCTTTCAACATTTAATATGGTGATGAAATGGATGAATGGTAGACAGTAATTCCTGGGAATCTGTTTCCTTCATGTCAATTATTTTTCAGCTTGTCAGTATTGTAGATATCTCGTGGTTCTGCCAGGGCCGGGGAGTTATGGATTCACATGATTGCAGATTTATACAGATATGCTTTTGAATTATCTAAACATTGTCTACAGGCAAAGGTCAAATGTATTGTATTGTATTCCAAAAAAATCAATTATGTGATAACGTTTGTGCATGTTAATGTGGAGGACGATGTATTGACACAAAGACACACTGTTAAATAAACACACAGAGAAGCACTGCCTTCATTATCATTCAGTAACTTACAAATAATTCAGTCTTGGAGATCCCATCTATACCTTAATATTCTTATTTTAAACCGTTTTCTTACATCTTTCTTTAATTCTTAATTAAACTGTGATTGTAAGTGATTATTTCAAATAAAAATAAGCGACTGTTTCAAATAAAACCCTAATTAATTTAGCTGTATGCTAAAAAAAAACACACATGTAAGTGAAAAACAGGAACGATGTTGAAAATGCTTCTCCATTTCACCAGAGGAACGATTCATGTCTCTCTGGGTGTTACCACAGGGAGTACACTGGTTTGTGTGTGCACTTACATGTGCATGTGCACTATTCCTTTCCACTATATGCTCTGGCATCAAACACTTCATGATTTGCAAGAACAAAGAGTACACAGTTGGTCCTTGACACATGAGAGTCGCAATCCAACATCAAATGCACAAAAGGCCGTCTTAAAATAATTTTCAGAATAGTAGAGGTCATTATCGAAAAGAAAGAAAAAGATTAAAGGCAGAATGCCGGTGTGAAATCCATTTTTTTGTTTTTAGTGAAAAATTTCAGATATTTGATGCAGAGCAAAGAGAGGAATGGGGGGATTAATAAAGCAATGTTGAGTTTATTGTGCTTGAAGGTGTTTTTATCTTAAAAGCTTGTAAATAGATAGTAAATCTGTAGGCACTTGTGATGTTTTTGATTTAATGTGATTTGATTAAATATTTATTGTGTAGTCAGTATTTTTCATGTAAAAGCATGTGTGTAGAGATCATAGAAAGCAGAAGTCACTACGATGGCACATGATGTGCATTTTAGTCCTGAATTACAGTCACAATCAGAACAGGGCAGCAGGTGGTAGAAAACCTCAATACAGAAACAAGAAAAGAAAGAGGAAGGAAGGACAAAATTCTCATCACACTCCTACCAGCACCACAAAGTGTGGGTTTATTATAAGTGCTTAAAAACATAGCCAACTTTATACTGTGGAGCATCTCAATGTTATTCTGCACCCATCACATCCATCTGTTTTTTTTACTTTCAATTAACTCAATTTATAACTGGGGTACTGCAGCTACGTAATAGAGGTAAGAAAAATACTTATTTGTCCTCTCACCTGTTAAAACCTGTGGTGTAGCAGAGTGGGGGACAATTGCGGCATCCTGTGGGATGGACCCCATCTCAGGCTCTGGTGTGCTGCTGGGAGGCGAATTAGCAAGTGGGGACATTATCATCCGGGGTTTCAGCTGTACACAAGCAGACATGAACAAAATTATGATAGATCTGTAGTTTATTTACACACAAAAAATTCTATAGGAGTAAATTTAGCCATTGTTTGACGAAGCAGTCTTAAGTTTAAGCTAACAGCCAAACACACAGTTAGCAAATACACAGAAAACTATCACGAAGAAAAAAAGGAAACATGAAATTTATCAGTAGTATTAGTACACTTCAGTTCTGTACTGAAAACAATTATAAAGATAACAATATTTCTACATAAAACATCCACTGACCTTCCTGTGACAGCCCCAAATGTACTATTAGCTTTCAATTCAGTTATAATAAACTATAATCATAATCAAAGTTATAATAAACTGACTATCAGTTTGAACTTTTGTATCTGAGAATAGTCTTTCACTTCCAGTCATTATATACTTTCACATCTGGTTTTTTTGTATGTGAAAGTTTCCAAACAATTTACATTTTAAGTAATCACATTTTAAATATGCAGTATATGTACATCCACCTATACAAGTACATAAGCTATGTAGAAATAAAAGCTGTGATGCAATACTACATAATTATAATTACTTATTATCAAAAGCATTGTGTTGCTAAAGTTGCAAAAGGAAAATGTACCACAAGATCACCTAATAACACTTTTCAGCAAGTAACAGGAGAGAGGGCTGTTATTACGTGCATTTAATGTGTTCCATCTACTAAGTCGTATAAAATAAGAAAATTAGATATAAAATTTGCACAAAACCTGAAGTACAACATTTGAATATATTTACAGTTTGCCATGAAATGACAAGGTCCAAAATTAATATAATAGCTTCAAAGTGATTTCTTTTGTTCTTTTGGACTACTATGAAAATGTTTTATTTAAGTGATTCCAATAAGCTCTTCTGGTCCTGCTCCAAGCAGCTTTTAGCTTAGCTATGAGCACACATAGCTAAAAACCATTGTGTTGCTTTCACTATACAAACTCTCTGCACAATGTTTGACTCATATCAAAGAAATAGTGATTCCAGTCATTGAAATGAAAATTAAGCAACAACTGACGTACCTTAAATCCAGGTTTCCTGCCTCTTTTCTTGGGGACCTTGAGAGATGACAGAGGCTCAGTATAGTGACTCTGGAACTCCAGTTTACGGACAGGAGGTCGTCCTCGTTTCCTGCCGGGTACCTTACCCTGGGGCCCCACTGTATACTGGGGAACCAGAGTGGAAGTCTGCATCTCTGAGCCAGCAGACAAGGTACTCATCAGACCTGTGAGAGACCAAAAAAGTCTTGCACATAAATCGAAAGTAGGAAGTGACAGCTTTCTAAAAACACTCAACAGCACTTCATACCCAAACTGGAGCGGAAACTTAGAGGTACATGTAAAACTACTCCTTCTACACACTCTCTACACATATACACAGAGAAATGATTGGAAATAGTAGAAACAAAGCCACATAAAGCTTTGTACTCGACCACACCCCTCCCCCTCCACAGCTGCAAAGATTGCAATAAATATCATTACAGCACTGCAAGAGAGAGGCAAAGCACCACACAAGCACACAAACACACATGCACAGAGGAAATGAAAGTAAAGCACAGAAACCCACAACACCCACACAATCAAACAATCAATGAAGTATGCTGTCACACACACAACAGTAGTTTCAAGGGTTTGTTTCAGTGCTACTCATTCACAGGGGCATTACTCTTACACAATACACTTCTTCCTCAGCCCACTGAGTCTTCACCGATGCAACATAAGCTGGTCAGTCTGGCATTTACTTCACAGTCTCCAGTTCTTTACAAATAACACATCAATCTAACTTCATGAAAGTGCATAATGACATAATTAAAATCAGTTTTTTGAGATAACAAAATATCTGTTATTACCAATAATAACAGGAAAACATGAACATAAACTACCATGTGAAGGTGAATGATGCCTTCGTTCCTTTTTCTCAGGTTTCAACATTTTAAAAACAAAAAAGCTTCAAAATGACTCTAAATCAGCATCACCTACCATGCACACAGCTGTCAGTTTATTTGTGACTGCGTGTGATGCTTCACTCCAGAAGCGGGTTTCCAGATACTCCCCTGACAGCTCTGCTTGCTCCAGCTACTGCTGCTCTGTCAAGACGCCGGCAACTCTGCGAGCCCGTCTGTCTTCCTCAATCTCCGACCACCTTCCTCCGACCCAACCCCCTCCTCCTCTTCTCTTCTACCCTAACCCCCTTTTCCTGTGTGTCCCTTTACAGTTGTCATAGCAACACGCCTCTAACATCCCGCGGCAGCCAGCAGACCCAGTGTGGAGCTCAAAGCAATGCCTGTCTCTGAATGTGTGTGTGTGTGTGTGTGTGTGTGTGTGGGTGTGGGTGTGTGTGTGTGTGTGTGTGTGTGTGTGTGTGTGTGTGTGTGTGTGTGTGTGTGTGTGTGTGTGTGTGTGTGGGTGTGGGTGTGTGTGTGTGTGTGTGTGTGTGTGTGTGTGTGTGTGGCTGTAATGTAATTACAGTTGCTGGAGCTCAGGGCTTTTCCTTGCTTCTTTTTTTTTGTATTTAAAAAGGGCCATAGGATTCAAGCTGTGCTATGATGTGCTAGCACTTGTGCTGCACACTATAATCTGAACCTTTTCCTGATAAATATTTGTAATTCTGCACAGAGTAAAAATCATATCATGCTCTAAATTTCTAAAAATATCTTACAAAGACTTCAGCTTTGAGGTCAATTCTTCCAAAAACAATAAAAATACCATCAAAACTCACTGAGATTACTTTAATGTTTTTATTATGGGTGAAATATAAGTGCTGTCAAAGCTTACGCTTTTCTTTTTATTTCCAGACCCCTTCTCACTGTGGCAGCTAAAGCAGTCAGCTTTTGTTTGTATCTATAATACAAGAAACATACAGAGTAAAAAAAACACCAGCTAAATACAAAGATGCACATATTCCTCCCAAAGAGGTGCAGATATTGTAGAAAAAAAGAAGACTCCAGAGTGCATATTGGCACTTAATAGAGTACACGTTTCAGGATCCACCTTCAACATATATCGACTAGGTTGTAATGGCAATAACCATTCAAAGCCAATTGCTTGATTTTAGACTTAATCAAAATCAGGTTAACCTCTGAAGGGAAGGGGGGGGGGGGGATCAAATGCTGGTGTGCCCTCGCTCATACATGCAGCCTCTGCTGAGTGAAGAAGGATTTGTCAGGATTTCAGTGTGGTGCAGTTGCTCACAAATACAGAAAGTGACAGGCCAGACAAAAAGCGGTGTGTCATTATGTCACGTCTTTACGTGATAATAAAAAAGTGCCAATAAACATCGAGGTTAAGACAGGCTATAATACCGAGTGTGGGCACACGCTCCCAAGCTAAATCTGCACCTAATGTGATGGTTAGAGGCGTGTCTACGTGTATGTGTGTGTGTGTGTGTGTGCAGAGTGAGGCCCATGAATCATAAAAGTAATTACACAGTGAGATTAATCCTGATGTCCCTCCTCAGTCAGTCCTCTCCCATTACAGCGTGTCACATTACACATAGAGACAGACGGAGAGAGAACAGATGATCATCTCTTACCTAAAAAGAATGGGATCCAAAAGGTTGGGTGGAGGAACAACACTTGTATTTGCACCATTACTCTGCAATCTAACACACTTTTGAGACCAAATTCTCGTTTGTTTACAGCTAATTAAGCAATTAAGTGGTCAGTGAACCCTTACGGTGGATTTTGCTTTCCAAGTAAGGGGGACGCTGCCTCCTTTTGGAAGCTGGGTGTTTTAAAGCTGTCAGTGTTCCAGCTTTAGTAATGCAGCAACAATCAGCAGTGATTAGCATATCTTAATCACTGGCTTCAGGGGAGGCAGATTTGTATCTGTTTCCACTTATGGAGAGGGGAAACGACAGTGAAGTGAGTTATGGTAATGCCTTGCTAAACTGCACACCTACACACAAAACAGAAAAACAGTCCAATCAACCACCAGTGTCACAAATACACCAAAATAGATGTATATAATTTAAAATACAAGTGGATTTCATCTGCAAATTACCCACTCTTACTTGACATCAGAATAGATCAGTGTGTCTGTGTGTGTGTGTATGTGTGTGATGTTTGTGCTCTCTAATCAATGTAACAATATAACAGCCCCCTCTGAATTTATTTACAGCTCTGGCAGGGTGTCACCATGGTAACAGACAGGGAAATCGGATACTGCAGCAAAGTCATAGGATAAGGTGGGAATAAATAAACACACACAAAACAACAATGTGTGCATTAAATAGGGAAGCTCATGCACTTCGCGTCTCCAATGCACACACACGTAATGCCTCTCCTTATGTGTCCAATGAGTGCCCTCATAACAAAATCAGTAAGAGTGTGAGAAGTGCTGTACTTTTTACTAGCTGTAGGTCAAAAGGAAAATAGAGAAATCAGACAAAGTCACGCAACATGTGTGTTAAATAAGAACATAATATAATATTTTCTACAACGTAAAACCTCAACTTGTCAGAAAAAAAAACATGAGCATTTTCTGTACCTTTATATCATCAATAACCTTAGAACTTAGTCCTACTTTGTGTGCTAGTGTCAGCGTCCCTGCTTCTCTCCCCGACTGGCTCCGACGCTGCCTCCAAGTTGACCAAATGCCAACAGTCCCGCCCCCGGGGGTCACGGCGATCCAGGCGCAAACGCAGTCGTACACCCTTACTGAGTATGACAGGAGGCAGCCAAGTGATGGGAGATGAAGGAGGAGCCAGTTCCAGGTGGCAGTCGGGTTTGAGATCCCGGCCTCCTTGCAGTTTCATGCCCTAACAGCCCACCATGGGAGGCTGGGATACATCACACTGCATATGAGAGAGAGAGAGAGAGAGAGAGAGAGAGAGAGAGAGAGAGAGAGAGGGAGAGAGAGAGAGAGATAGAGAGAGAGAGAGAGAGATGATTATGGTGAAACTCTACTATTCCATTTTTTTGGGAGTCATCATGATTTTTCAAATTGATACACTAACCCTCAGACTGAAGGACAGAGGAAGTATAAAAGAAGCAGATGGGAAGAGCAGCAGAGGAATTAAAAAAGAGAGAAATAAATCTGGGAAGGTGCTTTAGTGATTATACCAGTGTGGGGAGGCTAATAGGAGAATATGGCTTTTCTAATGATAAAAGTATTGAGGACAATGTATCTTTTGTGCTGCAAAGTAAATGAAATCTGGCCTCCAGGGTGCTGGGTTTACTGATTAAAGGTAACTAACTAGGCTTAGGAGGGAACAAAAGCAATTGTGGAGGGGAATAAAGGATGCTGCAACTATCACACTGAGCTGCAAGTGGATCCTATTTTAAGTTATTAGCTATTTACAGTATCCAAAGGCTTGGTTATATTTATCACCTTCAGATTTAGGGCAACTCCTCTCTTTCAATTATATCTCCTTTTGCCCTCTCTGAGGCTACGTTTTCATTTCTACCAATGGAGTTAGGATGAGCTCTAAGGCATTGTCTAATCCCAAAGAATATTAATTAGAGTTTATGGTCATATAAAGACTTCTTATTGCAAAAGCTTTATGGATAATCAGCAAGTGCAGTTTGATAAAGATTTAGAGGAATGTCTCACTATCATAAATATAATAAATACATTAGAACATCCAAACATGTCTCTGGTATTCTTTACGAGCGCATTTTTAAGCTTTTAAAAATGTTTTACTTTTAAAATTTACATTAAAGGTCACCAAGCTAATGTATATCACAGCAGGGCTGCTCACAGTTTGGACTTGACTTCTTAAGCAAAGATAGAAGTAGTCACTCTGAGAAAGGTGAAGTCAATTAGAAAATGTTTTTATGACCCAGAAGGTAATCCAGAAAACATGTTAAATCCATGACTTCATTCAATTTGTATTCAAGACAAAGACCATATCTTATCTAAGAATTTTTAATTTCACTGAATTTTAATCTCCACATATGTCGGGCTTGCCAAAAAAATGTATTTAGATGCCAAGGAGTAAATGCCCAGTCCCACAGAAAAGGGTGTAATGAGTGCGGCCGTCCACAAAGCATGTCAGAAGGGCTACAATCCTGGGTTGTTTTGTGTCAGAGGCAGCCACCTAATCCCATTTTCCACCCCCCACCCCCAACATGGGTGCAAATCAACAGTGAGCAGTGGTGTAATCTCATAGCATGATATCACAGGTGAAGGTGTGTGATATGCAAAAACACTTAGAACATCATAGCATAGATGCAGAGGTGAATGTGAAACCTCAAGATCACCACATAACTTCCTATAAGTAAGAATATAATGTTTAAGTCTTTGTTCAGCGCTTGGCTATTTTACCAAAGACTAAGATGGCAATGCAAGAACCAGTTTTAGTCTTAATGGATTCAAATACTTGCATTGAGGTTATTTGCAAGGGTCTTGTGGATTGCCTTTAAGGGGAGCCAAGCAGAAAATCAGCAAATAAAATGTTGAAATGCATGAGCCACAATCCATTAATCTTTACATACCTGCAGTTTTTTTATTTGACAATATGTATCATGTACCAAAGACTACGGTTTTTTTAAGATACATCAACAGTTTTTCTACAGTTTACATCAATTCAGCTTTTGTTAACTGTAAAATAAATATAGACTTACACAAGTATCTAAACAGTACATTTTTTTTATGAAAGAGGTTACGTTCTGAACATGAGAAATATCTTTGCAAAAAGGCTCCTGTCAGTGTAGTGAGACCTAACATCCATCCATCCATCCATTTTCTACCACTTTTTCTCTGAACGGGGTCGCGGGGGGGCTTGAGCCAATCCCAGCTCACACTGAGCGAGAGGCGGGGTACACCCTGGACAGGTCGCCACTCCATCACAGGGCCAACACACACAGACAAACAACCATGCACACACACTCCTATGGGCGAGACCTGACATATAATCTGGAAATGTGTATTAAAAAAAAGAAGGAAAATGGAAACAAAGATGAAAAGAGTAAGGGTCAATGATGGGAAAATGCTGTATTTATGATAGGAGAACAGATGATCAGAATGGTTTAATTCTGTTTCTTATCTCTGACTGCAAATGTCTCTGAAACCTGGACATTAACCCTCCTATTGTCACTGGAAAACCTCGCTCTGAGGTCCTACACAAAGAGCTGAGATGAAAACATTCCCAGAAAAATATTTTTTCCAGTTCTACAGTCTATTATGAGGAGGGGTGTACAAGAGTGCTGTTCTAAGCATAATGTTAGTGTACCCGCTGTGTGAACTCCTTACAGCTGACTGCTGTTCATTTTTCTGCAACGGGCAAAAATAAAAACAATAATGCAGATAGAAAACAAATCTATTGTTTTCCAAAACTGATAATGAATAAAACAATTAAAAAATCTAAAAACAAATCATCTTATCGCTGACCTGTCAGATTAGATCAATTTAACCATGAATTGCTCAGGCCTCAAAAATTCCCATTCAGCAAAAAATCAGGAACATCAAACATTCATCCTGAACACACACACACACACACACACACACACACACACACACACACACACACAGCCAAACAACAAACAAGAAAAAAATATGTGATGAAACACAGTGCAAGTATGTCTGCACGCACCAAAACACACACACACACAAATACACAGAGGACAATGTTTCTGTCTTCAGGCTCCATTTCCCACAAGAACAGAAGACACAGATTATTTTATTATAAGATCAAACGCGTAGCTTTGTGGAACATGTTAAAATGGAAAAAGCATCAGAAAGACTTGAAAGAAATGTCTAACTTTACACATACACCTCATCTTTTACATTTGGTAGCAAAAGTATCAAATGCTGCATTTGTTTTGCAAAAATCATACCAATATGTATTATCACTACAAAAAAAGAGATTTAAAAACTGTTCCAGCGATTAATTGTGTGATAAGTTCGTATTTCAAGCGCTGATATCAAACACACAGAATCATTTCAGCATGGAAATATTCCCACAAGCTCATTTTCTAATACAACATTTACCTTAACTTTGTTTTTATGTTTATTGTGTAATGTTTTCTGGTATTGATATTATAAGTAACTATGGATGAATTAGGCTGGAAACTTTAAAACCTTTATGATTCTGAATTAATATGGATTGAAGCATTTTTGCTTAATCTCCATCATAAGTTGCACTAGATTTTTTAACTTGATCAACAACATTTTTTCACAAAGCGTTTAAACTCAATTTAGGGAGCTGATAAAAATGTGACACTGACATCCTTTGAGAGGTTTCTAGAGACAACATAGTCAAAGATCAGTGGAATATTCAAAGTGTAAAATAAATATCCATCCATCCATCCATTTTCTTCCGCTTATCCGAGGTCGGGTCGCGGGGGCAGCAGCCTAAGGAGGGAAGCC
>JBAMHV010000024.1:9340642-9356041 GCA_037177535.1 Pseudomugil gertrudae
ACCCCCGAATAGACTTTCCCAGGGAGGCTGAGGAGTGTGATCCCCCTGTAGTTGGAACACACCCTCCGATCCCCCTTAAATAAAAAAAGGCATATTCAGAAAGCTGTTCAAAATTCACTGTCAATTCATATTTAACATTACAATCAAATTAAATGCTGACCTTGTTAGGGGTTAATGTACCCCTTCATTACACTTCTATTTTTTAATTTCTTTTTTATTTTATTTCAATGGGTCTATATTGAATGCACATCAGGCCCATGGGTAAAAGTAAAACTTGCTGACATGCAGGGGGGCGCTTTGGGGATTTTTTTATTCATTGCTGCATTTGCATGATTTCCAGATGAGCAAGTATTCAGTTTGAAGCTCATCTTACACACACAAAGTGTTCAGCAAATGAAGGAAGGTCAGTGTAGTTTCTGCAAACAAACATAGCAGGCAAAACCATGCTAATAAAATGAATATTACAGGATTGTATGTGGACTTGCACCGAGTAGCCTGCGTGAAACCAATGAGTTAGTCACGATGATGTGTGTTTAATGGCCTATCAGAACACAGAAGCCACAGCGTTTGTCAAATTAATTCTACACAGCAGCTAAAAGTGTATTTTGACCTTGCAGGTTGAACTATACAGCCTATCTGATCACTCATAAAGCTAAACTCTTACTTTGTAGGAAGCTCATTGATCGCGTCTGTGGCAGGTGTATTTACCTGTCTCTGTATTGCTTTCATCGGCGGGAATCCACATCCACAAGCCCGAAGCAGCAGAAGCCTTCAGGCGGACTCCAGCTGCAGAGTCTGGGTTCCACCTCTGCAGATGCGGCATTGAAGCGCGCGGACAACCCCCGCGAGCTGGTCTGGAGTCTCTGCGGATGCGCAAAGCAAAAAGCCGCAGTCTCACCGTCCGGAAAACGATGTCCGGGAGCTTTCAAGCGAATTCAAATTGCGCAACACGAGCGCGGAAAAAAGTGCAAGGAAGTGGAAAGTATTGTGGGGGGTGGGGGGGTAAGGACAGTTTATCTGTTTAATTATCAGCAGCTTCAGAAAACAGATCCGACTCTGAATAAATACAACAAACAGTTCTGCCTCCTCTTATTAAAAATAAAATAAATAAATAAAACTGATTTAGTGCTGAAGCTATAACCATTGCTTTACTTAAGTTTGGGTCATTTTGGTAGGAAAGTTGACTTTAATTCCCTTTACGAGTCGTTACATTTGCCTACATATCGTTCATTTCAGATAAAAAATTAAATAAGCTATTATCTATCTACATCATTTTGTTATCTTGACCCCAAAATTTGCAAAACGGACAGACAGATCATTTCCACACCTGCACAAGCTGAAAACTGTTGAAGCATTTTTTCTGAGAATTTCCCCAACAGTTAAAGTACTAATACACATAGGATCCAGCAAATATGGGCCTTAAGAGATTTAAGGGCAAATATCCACATTTTCTTACATAAGTGGCACAAGTTACTTCCACAAAAAACACACATGCATATTTATGAAGCAGTGATTAGATACAATGCAGGATCATCCATAGTAAATAGTTTACTGTACCCACTAAAATAACTGACTCAAGCCGTCAAACGATTGCAATAAAGTGAAGAGAAAAACCACCTCATTTAAAAGTTTTTATTTGAAATGATTTTAAATACAAATAATATATTGTTTCCATTTACAATGACAGTTCCTTTGTAAACAAAAGTGGCAGATCGATAGTCGTTTGGGTAGTTGCTTGTCCGAACTGAGGCGGCCTGCAGGCCGATCACCTGGATAAGGTCCGTCATGGGAGAGATGGTGTCAAATCTAACCTCACTGCAGTTTTCTTCCACACAGCATTAATCACTGATGCTACATTCTATTGCAGAGTGATAATACTCTGAATACAGTGGTAATGTTAGCAGACCCCCGCTCTGAACAGGCAAAGGAGGTTATAGTTTAAATGTATGCATGTTGTTTGGAGAGCAAGCCCTCAAATATTATACATTTCTACCTTCCCACTGACATCACACACCAGTATGCAATGTAAGAAAATTCACCCTTTTATTTTCACCATGAAAGGTTGCGCATTTGATGTAAAATCTCAACTACAGTCATTTAAACAGTGAGAATGCAGAGCTACAAAGAAGCTCAGACCCCCCCCAAAAAAATCTAACAAATATAAAAATCAAGGTTAGAATGCAACAAAACAAAACTTATGTTACATTTATAACTAGTTCTTAATGACAGAAAATAAGGGGGGGGGGGGACGTAAAGAAGGTAAGGTTTTTGCTTAGAACAGCTTTTCATTCCTCTGATGGAAAAATTAATTTTCATCACATGATTAAGCCTGCTCTGATGAGGATGAAGAAAAGGTGCTCGAGAAAGTTTGCCAAGTCTCACAAAACTACTTCCCCCCCCCCAGTCTTTGCTTCAGATTGCTCTCAGACTGCAAAAGTCCTGTTTACTCCAGTCAATTTTCACATAAAACTGCAAAAATAACCGTTCTCACTGAACCTTTCTGGTGGTAAGATGAATGATATGTATCCCCAAGACCGAAAAGTTATAGATCAATATGAAGACAAACTATTAATAGAAGCAAACACTTCAGTTTTTACAAACGAAAACAAACTAAATATATATGTCTGCTCTCCAAGCAACCGCTGGTGCTTAGCACCAAAGGACTTGTGTGTTATAGTATTTCAGATGTATTCATAAGGCCATTTCTGGACAATGAGTATACACTGGAATGTGCTACACTTGTTTAAAAAAGAAAAAGAAAAGAGGAAAAGCCAAAGATAAATTAATTTAGCCTCTTGGAAATACCAAACACTCAAAAATTGTATGTATAATATAATGAATCCTCACAAGTCAATCATACTTTAACACTGCAAGTTGTCTCGTCTCCTCCTGCCACAATGCATGTGATAAATCCACTAATGGGTGTTTCTTCTAGAAAAAATACAAAGCACAGGGGCAGAACAGACATCATTAATGGGACTGCTATGTAATCATAATTTCCTCACATTTCCTTCAACATACAGGAAGTACATGTGAAAGGTAGGTGTACCAGCAGAACAATGAGAAAAAGGAAATTAAAAAATATTGATCTGTGCCGCCACGAGAGACAAGAAGGTAAACTCCAAACTTCCAAAAAAAAAAAAAAAGAGGGCTAAAGCTCAAACTTGTGCAGATTAAGAATACAATAGAATTCATCATTGGTGTGGAAAACATCGGCGCTGAGTGATTTAATAAGCAGGTGCGATAGTGATGGCAAGATTCCCATACGTAGTTCAGGTGTTTGTATTATTCTTGGAAATGGAATTAAACGTTTTATATCCACTCTCCCAATCAATAAAAAATAAGCCCATATTATAATAATAGGTCCTCCAGTCCACAGTGTGTCCATCTTTCATACCTGTACAAAGACATACTACATTACACATCATACACGCACCCACATGCACGCACACACACACATCCACGCAGGCCTGTTAGTATTCACAGAATTCTTTTCCACCAGCGGTGGAAAGTGAATGAAAGTCTCTGTAAAAAAAAGGGAAACATGGGGAGGGATGTGTCAGAGTTTATGATATTGTAAAGGTGGGGTGGTGGTGGTGGACTGTGTGTAGAAACTGTCCCCAGTGATTTTATTGTGTGTGGCTTTCTGTTTGTGGTGGGCACGGCTTCGCTGCTCCTCGTCACAAGTGGAGGGTGGCAAGGCTGAGAGGGAGGAGGGGGTGGGAAGGCAGGGGCTCTGTGTGTGCGTCTAACACGTTTAGTCGTTGTCCTCGTCGTCGTCGTCACTCTCCTCGATGCCGTCGCTGTCTTCCTGCTCCTCGTCTTCCTCCTCCGTGTCGGGGATGTCCCACTGTGGGTGGTTGTCCACTATGGCCTTGGCCTCGTGGACTTCCAGCTGGGAAGAGAGTATTTATTTTTTAGTTAAAAAAAATAAATATATATATATATATATATATATATATATATATAAACAACTAACTAGAAGGCAGTTTGCATCATACTTCTATCACAAAGTCCAATCACAGTTACGTTTTTAGAACCAAGAGAAAACCACTGTTTGATATTAGCATTTAGCATATTAGCAATGTTTAATATTAGCATTAAATAGAGAGTTTTTTGCATTGTAGTAAAACTCATCTATTCTTTTTAACTAGTACTCCTGTCAAACCTTAGACTATTGTTAACACACTCGTGTTTATTTTAAACACTTTGGAGGTAATTGTTACACTACTACTGCAAGTTTCTGCTTCACGTTGGCCCAAACCGCGAGTCTGTGGTCCAAACTGCTTTGGCAGGAACGGTACAACTACAATGCAAATCATTTCACTGTCTTGGCAAAAGAAAATGTAGCTCAGCACTGTTTTACATCACAGACAAAAACATTTCTCATCACCTTAAGTGGTTTGATCTGGTCCAGTCCCAGGTAGGAATCAGAACGGAGTATAACAGAGTACTGGTAGTTGCCTGTTTTGGAAGGGGCGGGAAATTTGAGCTCCACCTGGAAAACATAAGCATATACTTGTATTAAACCTGACCATATTCTCCCAGTTATTTTTTTCCTTTAACCCAAAATAATGCAACAAAAGTTAATGCATACAAGTTAATAAAGTTTGGACAAAAAATAAAAATACATTTGATGTATAAATGAACCTTCACCTGTGAATGTAAATAGATTTGAACACACTATCAGTTCAAATAAAGTAGTTAAAGAGAAACTACTGAACCTTGGCAGATTTTTTGCACTTTAATGACTCCTAACAAAAGATTCAGCTCATTGTTGCATCCCGTCTGTTCTCTCTTTGTGTCATCTTTATTCCTACTCTTTTCCTTGCCTTCTCTAAAAAAAAAGTGTCATCTTGCATTTCTTTGCCAATTCTGCCATGGTATGGCAATGCAGTGTAATGTGGTGCTGCAATGCAATATGCAGCCATCATTTCCAAAGCTAAAAAAAACTAAACATGCTTAGTGCAGTTTCTGAGCTCCAGGACACAGCAGGGCAACGATGGCTCCTGGAAAGTGCACACTAAATGCCAATGAGCATTCAGAAGGAGTCTTACTCTCCACATGCAAACCTTAGGAGAAACACTTGACCCACCTTTTTTTCACAAAGTCACAGACAATCTTCATAGAAATTTCATCAACATTTACTGCATAGTTTTGCCGATTCAAGAACATCACCTAGCAGCATTTCAGGGCAGAGTTGATGACCAGAGGACTTTATTTTAACCACCTCAGAAACTCAATGCAAACTGCTCCATGTAAACAATTCAATGAATATTGAACTTCTTCTGGTTCTTGCAGGCATCAGGCAGCAACACTAACTTTAACAGCCAAAGAGAGACATAACATTTAGTTTATAAATTGTAACTTCCTTCCACAGGGTCTTATGGTGTCCTTCTCACGTCCTCTTAAAATGCAGCAGAGAATTTTCAAAGAAATTTAATTGACAAACTTTGCACAAGGTCTCCAGACCTCCCTGTATTTTTCAAAGCTACATTTCTTTCAAAAAGAATGCTGTCGTCTCAAGACAGCCATTGCTGCACCATTCATAGGAGCGTTGGATCCTCTTTACCTCCAGAGTATGGACACAAAACTAACACAATACCAGTAATTCTCTCTACATGCCAGCAGACATGGCCTATAGCTTCTTTCATTTAATAAAATTCTTGGACAAGCACAGACTTACTCAGCTGTGCATCAGCAATCAGCCACCAACCTTCCTCCAATGAGCTTTAATTTGGAATCTTTTCAAGTATTCATTTTTTACTGTTCATTAGAGGAAATAATTAACTTGTCAATATAAAAGAAGAGCAGAAGTTGCTGCAGGATTTACAGTGATACGTACAGGCATATGTGCCTTTCGGTTACAACCATGGCTCTGTTAGCGTAACATTGCTTTTATATATTGGGGCAATGATAGATCAAAACACTGTGATGCCCCACTGTGGCTGAGCTGGTGCCTGTAATAAAAATAATTGCCCATTTGTTTTAAAAAAAAAAAAAAAGATGGTGGCATTCAACAAGCTAACCCTTACAAATCATCTCCTAGCACACGGGTACAGTAGGGTAAGTAATCACAAGTTAACCAGCGCATGATGACAGGGTCTAACTGTAAATAGCAGACCAACGGTACAATTACATAAGGCAAACATCTCATTATTAACACAATAAGGCTAATTATTCAGTGCGAGATCAGAGAACAGGTGATAAACATGGCTGCTTTTCCGCCATTTCTTATTGATGAATGCAGTCATTTTGTTTTTAACAAAGCACCTCTGCTAAGGAGACAGTGTGTAAGCAGTCACATAATACTAACAGCACCGGAAACTGTTGAAGTGACAGGCTGATTGCTACGCTGTGACCCATCACGCGTGAATGGAGGGGAGGGGGCCCCCTCGTGTGATTACGCTCCTTCGGACTGATGACAGGTGGTCATGCAGAGCACAGGGCTCTCATTAAGCTTTTACCTTGCTGTCAATCTGTGCTGTTGCGGGAGAATTGGTAAATGTGTGCAAAATAAACACATACTTGCACACTACTTTTGACAAGTGCAAAGAGTTGCCTAGCAACAGGATTTGTAAAACCTTATAGCACACAATGTGCACAGGCAGTAACTTATTAAGGTATTTGTATGATGGATTGCTGTACAATCCACAGAATACTATGTTACCTTAATACAGCACAAATAACTAGCAGGGTAATACTGCCATTGCAAAAATCTGAATAAAAGAGATGCTAATATTGATGTTTAACAGACAGAAAGTGAATTATTGTCAGCATACCACTTCAAACTTAATATTGTAATTTAGTCTCTTGGATAAACAGTCCACATTATTCTAAAATATGATGAATTTTACCTTTAGCATTCATGCCAATTTAACTAATCAAATTATATATCACACAGGCAAGAAGACATTTTAATTAAACGTAACACTAAACAAGCAGTCTCACCTCCTCTGTATCTTTTAGCGTGCAGACGTGGCAGGGCATGGAGACAAGGGTCTGGTCTCTGCGGTCTGCAATGTAGAGCCACCACCATTCTTGCTTCTCCTCTGGGAAGTACAGGCTGTATGCCGGATGTGTGATCTTTGACTTGGTTTCTAGCAGTGCACGCTCACGTCGCTGGATGCTCTGCTGCAATGCTTCCCACTCCTGATGGGTGTGGAGAGAGGTTGGTTAAGTGGAGTGCAAACACTGTGTGTTTTTAACTTAACAGCTCAAAAATCTGCATCCTAAACCTGAAATGTGCTGCCTCACCTCCTCATCGTCACCAGCCATCTCATCGACCTCTGTGTCACTCTGTTTGTCGCTGTCTTCATCCCTCTCACTGGGAGAATCCTTGTTTGCTTCACCCTCTTCTGATTCGCTGCCTTTGTCTGAGCCTTCATCTTCTTCCTCCTTTGCTGGTGCTGTTGTTGATGTTGTCTGTTTGTCAACTTCCTGAGAGACCAATATTTACAGATGCATATGAGCAGTGTCATTAAACCTGTTTAAATAAGTCGGCTTTAATGCAGACGGGATTCTTACATTTCCTGCCACATTGCCATTGGCCTGCTTGGTTTTGGCAGGAGCAGGAGTGGGCTTCTTCTTGGTTATTTTTTTCTTCTTGGACTTGGCTGTCTTCTTAGTCCCTTTATTTTTGTTCTGCCATACTTTGGTTTTAGCTTTACTCGTATCTGCTTGCTTTACATAAAAAAAACCCATTAAATTTTTAAGAGTATCCAAAATGAGAATTGCATTTTATTATTTCTTGTGTTTTGTTCTTACTGCTTCCTCTGTATTTGCAGCCTCTTCTCCTTGACATGAAGATGACTCTTGCTCTTTTTCAAACATATCCTACACACAGTATATGAATGAGAAGTTCAGTGATATTTTTTAACCATCAGAAAGTCAGTAGCACACTCTAGTGGACAAACAAAGAACCTGAATAAATACATTTACTATAAGAACAGAAGAAATGTCTTTGCAGTAAATTATTGAAATGTCAAAATGTGTCAGTGTTTGAAATACTTACTGCCATCCGCTTCCTGGTTAAAGTGACTGTTACTGTGACAATCGAGCCTGCTGTAATGTTATTACTGTCCTCATCATCAAGGACTGCAAAGACATAAAAGAAAACTAATGTTATAAAAATTTACTTTCCCAAAGCATTTCTAACCCGACTCAGTTGTTTAAAAAAAAAAAAAAAAAAACATTTATCCATGACTGAGCTTAACAGCCTGCTTGCCCGACCATCAAAATACAAAACTAGCATGGTACTGGCACAGAGCTACAGAAAAGCTGCACAGGTCTACAAAGTGTGTCTAAACATCATTCTTGTAGGACTCACCCTGCAGTTTGATCTCCATGATGATGTGAGGGAAGCTTCCCAGCACAGCCATGACCTCATCGTACTTCTCCTCACCCAGGAAACGTAACATGTTACGTCTGTCCGAATCCTTCAGACTCACCAGGTCCTGCAAGGTCCGCACCTTATACTAAAATACAAGGAGGCAAAGAGAGAATTTATTACCTGCTAAACCTCAAACACCTCCTGTCTATTCATCCATCCATTTTCTACCGCTTATTCCCTGAACAGGGACACAAGGGGAGCTGGGACCAATCCCAGCTGACATCGGGCAAGAGCCAGGTACACCCTGGACAGGTCGCCAGTTCATCACAGGGCCAACACACAGAGACAGACAACCATACACACTCACTCCTATGGGCAATCTAGAGTCTCCAATTAGCCTATCACCATGGTGCATGTCTTTGGACTGTGGAAGAAAGCC
Source organism: Pseudomugil gertrudae (assembly GCA_037177535.1). NCBI lineage: Eukaryota > Metazoa > Chordata > Actinopteri > Atheriniformes > Pseudomugilidae > Pseudomugil > Pseudomugil gertrudae. The sequence continues at coordinate 9,349,414 of JBAMHV010000024.1, forward strand.
GGAGTACCCGGAGAGAACCCAAGCTTACATGGGGAGAACATGCAAACTCCACACAGAAAGATTACTGGTTGGACCTCCCCCAGCCAAGGCTTGAACCAGCAGCCGTCTTGCTGTGAGGCCACAGTGCTAACCTCCTATCGATCACATCATGTATAATATATATATGATGTGATGTATATATATCAACTAGGGTTGTCCCTGTTTTTATAAGGCAATTCCCCCCCATATTTGTAGCAAACAACAGGGCATTATCAGCTTATGGAATATTATTAACCAGGAACTTCTTAGAAAATCACTTTGAAATCTTTAAAAGTTAGATTTCTTAGTTTGTCATTAAATACCAACTGTGTACTTTATGTCATCCCATTCATCCTCAGCATCAAAAGTATTGAAATAAATAAAAGTAATTTCTACATCCACCTTCCCACTTCTGATCAAATCGGTTTGAATAACATCTGTTGACACAACCAATCAAATGTTGCAGCTTTCAATAAGAGTTTGAGCCCTAATGCACACACTCTGCACACACTCTGCACATACTTTCTTAGAAATGCAGTAGCGAAGATTCTCCTCCTCAAAATGAGGCAGCTGCAGCAGCGGTGACTTTGACTCCTGCAGGCCCTGCACAATCATCTGAGTCAGCTTCATGCAGTTCTCAATAGTAACCAGTCGAGGAGCGTGGAAACCTAAGGAGAAGCATTAGGATGTTTGTAATACTGAAGGGGAGAGAGGACTGGTAGTTTGAAGCAACAACAATGTGTGTACCTCCTCTGCTGTTGGCCATCATGGTTAGCTGACAGGCCACATTGACCATTTCCTGGAGGAGAGCTGGACTCTTCCTAACCACAAACCTCTGATCTGGAACAAAATCACATCAAAACATGTGAAAAAGAATAACATTTAGACCCCATTAAACCCCCAAAGAAGCATTATTTAATCTGGCACTTTAAAAAGATAACTTTCTATCATTACTGATTCACCACGATGGAAGTCAAAGCTCAATATAGAAAAAACTTTATCCATCTGAATACAGACATTATCTCTGCACAGAAATGTGTACATAAAAATAAATAAAAACGATGTAGGGATGTCATTTAATAGTGAAATTATCTAAAAAGTACCTCGTTAAAAGTTTGAGCAGCCATTAAATTTATCTGAAATCGGAAGTAGTTCTAAGCAGAAGTAAAAACGTCTCCAGCTTCTATTTGAAACGTGTCAATTGAAAAAGAAATAAAACATAAAATAAGACATTAAATTTACACTTACCCTCCTCCAACTCCTCTGACACTTCCATGCGGGCCAGGTGTGAAAGCACCAGCACCCTGGCCTTTAAGCTGTAAGGGTAACAGAACGGAGGTTCCTTCTTCTTAACATTGATATTTCCCAACTCACGAATCAGCTGCAAGAGACACAGCAAACTTTGGTTCTTTACTAAGGATGACACATGTTCCAAGAGCTTTAACATAAAACCAATGAGAATGGTAAATATGGATTTTTCCTCAATACCCTGATTTCTAGTATATGGCATAAAAAGCTTCAATGAGAGATGATTGCTTAACAGAGAATATGATCCAGCAGAGTCAGAGTAAAAGTGCTTTCCATCCTCAAGAGATAATAAAATTAGGAGTCTTAAAATTAGAACATCTTTATATATAATCTGTTCTTTACCCTGAAGTGCTCCAGCTCCACAGAGCAACTCGTTTCATCTGCAATGAACCAGTTAAAACACTGGAAGGATGATTTTACCTGAGGCACTTCAATGTTGTCTGTGGGTCTTATTGTGGCTTCTTTATTACTGCGAGGGTCAAATTCAAATGCTGCAGTCAACACCATGGTTAACCCTGAAACATCATAAAAACACACATTTTATGAATTGGAACAAACATGGAACATATGCATACACACACACACATATATAAAAGTGGAAATAAACATCTGAGGATAAATATCTGTCTTGGCACTGAGGTGAGTAAACAATCCACACCAAGAGCTGAACCAGCAAGGGCAACAGAGGATGTCACTTTGAAAACTGCCCAGATCAGGAGGGCTAAAGTCTACACCACAGCCAGGGCTGCTGTGCAGGACCCCACCAACCACACTGACCAGGGTTTATCCCAAAAGTAACAACCCTGCAGGCCGCGCAGGCAAAGCCTGCGATGTGGAGGAATCCCCATGAGGTGAACACTGACGTTAAAAAGATTAAACAAAATTATCTTAAAAGACAATATGATCAATAAAAATAAACATAAAAGTACATAAATATGCACAGATAAGAAAATGAGGTTAGGCTATAAGCCAAGCTAAATAAAACACGGACAGTCTCTGGAGTCCCAAGGTTCTCTGGCAGATGACGATGTCTCAACATACGTTGTCATTTTAACTTTAAAGACAAGTAGAACAAGACCACAGGGTCCACGAGGGCATTTAATTTAAAAGAAAACCACGCAAGTAAGAAAGCCTAACACCCTTAAGATGTAATAAACTAGAAAAAAACCTTAAAAATCAATCCCGAAACCACACAGAAATCCAATGTGGCGAACTGGTGTAAAGCCTACCTGCCCCCTGGCTATGCCAGCACACATGCAGCTGACTTCTGGAGCAACTTTAGGTTTAGAATAGTCTTTTAGGGGAGACCAAAGAGCAGGCAGGGTTTCTGCCACATGCAGAAGAACGTGGTGCACCACCGTAGCAAAATAAAAGACGCCATGCCTTCAGAATTAAGATATTTTCACATTATAAAAATGTAAATTATACAATAATAACTATATCTGCACACAAAATAAGAGTGTGACATTGTACTCAGGAAATGCAACACTGCTCTGCAAATAACTTAAGACTGAAAAACAAACCAGACTTCCTGTCTGGTTCTACTACCTAAGTGGCATAATGTACAGATTTAAAAGAACTGAACCAATAACTGATCACTGGGGAACCCGAGACTTAATATTATTGTCAAACATGCTTATATCCAGGAAAATGCAACCATTAAAGTACGGTACTTCAGTCTGTAAAACTAAAATCAGAACTTCCAATTTTCCCCAAAATCTCATTGAATGTGTTTGTACTCACGCTTCATGTTCATGTTTGGAGTCTTGTACATGAAATGCATGAAGAGCTGGGTGGTGTTGATGAGGATTTGATCTCCACTGTACCGGATTGAGCGGTACCACCATGTGCCCTGATGATTGAAAGAGGGAAAACAACCAAATCAGAGAAACACAGAATTTAAATAGAGTCATGACATGCGTTTGACAAGATCATAGAAAATCCTCTGAAATCAAATCACTGCAAAAACTTACCACAACAACAGGAAGGATGACCATGAAGGCAAGTCCATACACCAGTAAAACCTACAAAAGGAAAAGCCAGTTATCAGAGGAGATTGACATCTAAATTTGACCTACACTGACATAAATAAGCAGGTCTGTGGTTTGTTTATACATCGGCTCTGATCACAAGCTGTTAAAGCTACAATGAATCAGTAAATGTATACCAGCATTGAGTTCTTCTGGTCCACAATCCAGGCAGGCAGGGCAATACCAAAGCTGGTGGCTAGAAAGAAATATTGAATCAACACAAAATAATCCCCCTCCTGTGCTGTACAAACACTGCAGGCTGTTTCTACACTAGTACATTGCCATATTGTGTAGGGAGATGAAAATCACTTGATGCAGCTGGAAAGATTTCTAACTGTATCATCTTAGAAAGTAATACATTAAAGTATTAGATGTTCAATTGTAAACGTGTCACAACAAAAACATGGGACATCTTTTTATTATTTACATCACTTATCTTGAGAATAATAAGCTTTTAATGTTGTCAGCTTCTTTTAGAATTCAACACGTTCATGCTAACAAGTGTGACTCAGCAATTATGTCAACACAGAGCACTGCTCACCACTTGGACCATCTGGATTGCCATACAATTCCCAGTTCTCCCGCGACTGTTTATTGGTTAGACTGCAGAAGAAGACAACATTTGTAAAGTCAATAAAAACGCAAAGCTGTTAAATGCAACTCATCAACCATTAACACAGTATGATGAGTTAAAAGCCCAACCCAAAAATGACACCTACGCAGCATATGCTTTGGTAATTCTCAGGAATGTTGCCTCATCACCACCTTTGTCAGGGTGGTGCTTCAGAGACAATATATGGTATTGCTTCTTAATTTCAGATGGTAACGCACCCTGGAGAACAGAAAATTTACATTAAAGCAACTATTGAACACAGCATGCAACACATGATGCATTAAATGGGTGAAATTTGGTTTATCTAAAAGAAAATTGCTCCAAATTAGTAGAAAAAAAATTACAGCATTAAATGCAAAGAGTAAAATGTGGTTCGTATATCTTGAAAAAACTCATTAAAAAAAAGATAAAACAACACAATGGATTTCTGTGACAAACTATTTACCTGTTCCACGTTAAGGACTTCATATGGATTGTATTCCTGGTATTCTCTGTCCAGCTTGGACACCTTGTAGGCTAGCAGCAGGAATACAGCCCACCCAAAAAGCAAAGCTGCTTTCCTGAAATCATTCACACCAAAAGAGGGGGGAAAAATCAAACTCTATGAAGTGTGTCTCTCTTAATAAGAAAGCTTTCACACTGTGGCGTACAATTACACCTATTTGAATCCTATCATACTAAAATCCATGTTTGTAATCTTAAACAAAACAGCATCATCATTTCAATCCACTGTATACAAGAAAAAGGGCATGCCACCTCAAGATACTGTTTGCCATTTATACAAGAAAGTTGAACTTGTTTCCATGACAATAAATAAAGAATGGCCTGTGCTGCAGCATCTGTTGCCATGACAACCTCTCAATAGCCTCTGTTGTCTGTGTAACTCAATCAGAAAGACACATGCATAACTACAATAATTATTATTGCTATGATACAGCTGTGAGGAGGAAACACGCTGAGCTTTTAAAGAGCAGCTGTTTTGACTCAACCACCCTAATAAACTCTCAAATGAAGCCATGCGAGAGGGGTATTTATGTTATATTTTAGGTTGTAAACACCAGATGCTGGCATAGTCACAGAGTGGACTGTGGGCGTATGAAGACAAACAGCTGAAAAGCACAGAGCATAAACAGCTTTGGAAAAAAGTTGTGGAAGGTAAACATATAAAGACAGTAAACAGCACATTTATGGCAACATGCAAATGTCACTGAGACGATGATACATGAAGGCAAGATAGAACAAACTGTGAAACTACACATGTTGGTGTAATCAGTCATTATGTGATAAGCATTCAGAGGTCTGAATTAGCCTGCAACATGCACATTTACATAATACCACAATAAAAGCACAGTTATGTTTCACTGGACTTACTTTAGTGTTGGAACAATACTCTGCTGTGACTTCATCAACCGCAGCCGATACCACAGACACCTGCCATGTACCCTTCGCAGGCTCTTCAAACGTAGTTGTTCTGGATAAAGGATGTACATTAAGGTAACTGACACATCATCACTATCTAAGCAACAAGACATGGAAATGTCACTATAAATAACTGTTCTCAATGTCAAAAATCTTATATCAGGTCACATTTTGTGAGTTTGTGAAGCAATAAGTTAAAGATAATATTTTACTTCATTTAGGTTGAATGATTCTTGTAATAAGATCTGTAACATCCCATTATAATAGCTATGAAGGACATTATGAGCCATTACCATGAGAGATTAGTCATTCCACCAGTGCACTTTTGCTGTTGGTACACAAAAGTGTAGTGTGTGGTCTGGTGTTGACAAACAGGTAAATTCATTGTGATAAGAACATATCAGGATGAGGTCAAAGTTGGACAAACTAGTGTCGCTGGTGTTTGGTGTGTGTGCTCTAGTTTAACTATGTAGATACTAGCTATACACAGACAAAAACTATAATTGCTTAATGTTTTGGGAAAAAAACTAATTGGGAATCTATGTGTTGTCAATTAAGTTTTAACCACTACAATAGGCGTTTTGTTGACGTTTATTAGCTTCCATTTACACGTTGTTACATCGCCGCTTTTCACTGTAAAATGTATGTACCCAGGTGCAGAACAGCAACACGTCAGCTGCTTATAATCTATAAGCTTTTATGCTACCAATACAGTTTATGTACCACTCGTTGAAGTAGTTAGTTAGGTAAGTTAGCGCTGAGGCAGCCATCAGGCCTTACCAGCATTCTGATCCCGTGGCCAGAGGTAATATGTAGCCGGGATCACAATGAGTCCGACGAAGGACGTTAGGAAATAGAAAAATGTGTTGCCGCTGTCATCATACTGGAACTGTTGCCCGGCCATTTCGTAGCGGCGCTTGGGTCGCTCTTCTTCTCCACCGCTGCACTTCCTCCTTCAGACCCAATGTGCAAGACTTGACAGACCGTTAGCTAGCCAGCTAGCATCCAGCCAAGAAAGCTCGATGCATCGGGGTGTACGTGGTGTACGCCTGCGCAATCTGGTTCCTCTGCTTCTTCTGTTGTTCACAGCGAATTGTTGTCATTACACTGACCTCTAGTGGTGGCAAGGGAGATCAACTTGAAAAGAGCTAAGGAGAACAATTTTGTAGATAGATAGATAGATAGATAGATAGATAGATAGATAGATAGATAGATAGATAGATAGATAGATAGATAGATA
>JBAMHV010000024.1:9356453-9372464 GCA_037177535.1 Pseudomugil gertrudae
AGATAGATAGATAGATAGATAGATAGATAGATAGATAGATAGATAGATACTTTATTAATCTCCAAGAGAAATTCACAACACTATAGTGTAGTGAAATTGTACGATAAGATTTTTGTTAAAGAATTAAACTATAGTACCATAATAAATCAATACTAAAAATGTCTTGTATGTAATTTAAAATGTCTTTCATATCCCATCCTTTGCATCTGGTTATTTTTTTATTTTATTTTGTGAAATTATCTAATCAGATGATGACACTCCACAGTCAGATATAACACACAAATTATATTGCAGGTCCAAAAATTGTTAATCACAGCTGTATGTGCCTTTAAAAGAATGTAAATTATTCAACTGATACATTCAAAGATTATGCAAACACTCATGTGAATTACAAGAAATCCATACAGTAGACACCAATTTAAAACAGTATTTAATCATTGAGTGGTGTGGGTAAGCAAGTTTTATTATTGAAAAAAAATTCAGAAAGGATTTTCTTTTCCTCTGCAGCCAGTATGTTTAGATATTAACCATAATATCCTCTAGCTGCTTGCGTTTCAAGTCTGGTACTGTGGCATCCTCAGCTGGATAGCCTACAGGAAGCAACATCAGCAGCTTCTCGTTGGCCGGCCGCTTAAGGAGGAATCTGAGCTGAGGGCCACAGTTGAGGGGCGTTGATGTCACGGTAACAAGACCCACGTTCTAAGAGACAAATATACACAAAAAATATAATATGACACAACATTTAATAAAAAAAACAATAAAAAGCTCAGTTAAATTAGTTTTTGTAGATCTGCATATAGTAAATCTCCTCATTCCAGGGAATTACTCTTTGTTTCATTGGTTCAGGTTACCTGTAAGGCAGCCAGTAGGATTCCACAGGATATGGAGACACTGATTTCATTGTAATAGTGTGTCCTTTTCTTGCTGTTTGGAAGAATCCCATAGGTTTGTTTAAAGATGAGGATCAGGTATGGGGCAACATCTAAATACTCTTTAACCCAGTTTGTTCTGCAAGAGGATCGACAGTTTGGGGAAATGGTGGAATAACTCTGATTTCAAGCTGCAGACAAACTTTACACATGAAAACAATGACTAGAAAGGTTGGGAATGTTACCAGAAATTCATTTTACCACATGTATAATTGTATAAAATATGCTTGATGGAAGATGTTTACCTAAATTTGGCCAAATCTTGAACCCACTTATCTCCCATCCTCTGGCGGTAGTTCATCTCCTCTTCCTCCTCCACTATCAGCCTAATTTGATGCTTCGTCTCTGGATCTGACACCACAACAAATGTCCAAGGCTCTGTGTGTGCTCCACTAGGTGCAGTACCTGATAAGAGGAAAGACAGATGAAGAAGTAATTAGACAGGAAAAGGGGGGAAAAGAAAGCTAAATCCTTTGTGAAAGAAAAGATTTCTCGCCTGCAGTGAGAATAACATAATCGATGACTTGTCTTGGGACTGGCTCTGGACTGATGAATCTGACAGATCTTCGCTGGTTCATCAAGGTGTAAAAACTCTTGGATCTCTGCCGCATTATCTCCTCGGGGTAACGTGGTGGTTTGTAGGGCACATGAGCAAGATCCTCCTCCTCATTATTGTCCACCCACTCATCATCATCATCATCTAAAAAGGGACAACAGGCAAAAACAGGAAGATGTGGGACACTTGTAATAGTCCAAATTAAAGTGTAAGTAAAGACATTTGGGAAAAAAAACACTGTTGCAAGAAAAGTGCTAATTCTTGCAACAACATAAGTAATCATGTTTCTATTTTACTTCAGAAACAATTGTTGTTTGTTCTGCGCAAACCCAAACAACTATGCACATCTTATAATCAATGTTTCCCAGATAAGAGATAAGACATGCGGAGACTTTCTTCTCATTCCGATCAATAATTCAAGTCTAGCTTCATTTGGCAGTCTCACAAAAGTATCATTATTTCTCAAGAATTATTTCCAATCAATTCCAAACCACGCACTCTTAAATAAAAACTATAAGAACCTGAAAAAGGCCCTCTGTTAACACTCGCAGTTCATGCAACACTTGCAACTGGCAGTTGACTTAAAGTAAAAAAAAAAAAGAAAAATTCAGCCCTGCCGACTTCTCACCTCTTTCTCCTGTTTTGATTTCTGTATCATCCTGTAAGTCCTGATCCACCCATGGTCTAAAGTCAGACTTTGACGTCCTGTGGATTTTGCCTTTGGCTGTCGAGATGGCCTCTTTCCCCCGAGATTTCACCAGCAAGAAACCTACCACCAGACACAGGATCACTGCAAGCGCAGGTGTAAGGAAGGGCAGGAAAGCCATGACTGACTGAGCGTTGACAAGAGCTATAGTCAATGCACTGCAGAGCTGAGCTGCCCAATAAACCTTAACTGAGTGCTGACCTGATAAACAAAGTACTAATGTTATCTAGAGAGGACATTTATGCTGAGTCAGACCCTGAAACGCACATGCACATGAGATCACCCTGCAAAAGATGAAAAAAGCAAATAGGGTTGTAGCCAGACCCACACACAGCACAAAACACCTTCAATTCAGTGTTACAAAGTCCTACTTTTCTGTTAATATTCCACTTGTTTCTGTATAAAACTGTTTTGGTTTAGGCATTGGACTCACAGCAGACTCGGGAGTCTGGCTTGCTCAAGAGGAGACTGAAATTTCCAACAAACAAAATATATTTCCTGTTAAAGTGGTCAAATCTACTACCCTCAGTTAGAGAATGCTCCCTATTTCTAACTTTTAACCAGCGTTGTGATGGTTTGTAAATAATAAATATAATTTTAATGTAAATTGTATTATTGTATTGTACATTTTATTGTTTTATTGCATTGTGTTGACAGTTTCTTCACCTGGCAAAAAACTACCAATGCAAATGAGCAATGGTAGTTTTTTGGTAGATTATAGCCATGCATGGCTATAATCCAGCATGTTTAAATCTGTTGCTAGATGTTTATTATTATGCACTGTTTTTGTCAAATAAACTAATAAATTAGGGAATAGATGAAAGCATGTAGTAGTCATTTGAAAATTCCTTTAAATGAACAGGTTAATTTGCATAAAAACATGCTGATTGCAAGACAAGCGTAATATTTTCCACTCCTCAACAGCTGGGCCTGTAACAACACTTATTTTTGCCAGATGATTATTTTATCATAGAAAGAATTTCTATAAACAATCAAATCCTCTGTTTTGCTTATACCACTGTCAAATAATAAAATAAATCAAATAACCCTTAAAAATGTTGCCTGTTTTTCTCAAATATTATCTAAATGAATAAACATAAAATGAATATAATTTATCTGTTTGCCTTTTAGGCTTTCCACTCAGAAGTTGCACATGGCCTGAAATGTCAGGAGCACAGCAGGGGACAAGGCTTAAAAGTATCTGATGCCATCAAAAGAGCATCAACTTATAAATTATTTCTATATTGAATTATAAATAACATTGGAGAAATGTAAAACGTTTGTAAGTTCAGCTGTTTGCGTTCAGGAAAATGAAAAACACTGTGACGATGATACACTTATGATTGTGAGCATCTCAGTCACTTTGCAAACTGATTGTTTTCTCAAAACACAGAAAAGTTGCTGTGAATAAACGACTGCCTTTTTCTCTTTTTAGAGATCGTTTAAATGCTGTTGCTGTGCAGTGTTTTTGTTGTTTCTATTGCAACAGTCCAGAAACCTGAGACTTTCTCCGAAAACAGAATTTAAGATGTATCCACTGTCACCCGGCACTGTTTGGATCATATGAACTGAATTTTGGGAGCTAAATACAACTTCCTGAACTCAAAGCTAATCCAGCAACATAAAAGCAGTACATTTCAAACATTTTCAAACAAAGACAGTGACCACCAGGCTGCAGAGAAATATTGTTGAAACTATATTTACATTTTTTTGATTAGTTACACCTGAATGAACGCTTCTTAGCTGAAAGGCATGAACTCTAAACCGATGTGACCTTATGGAAACAGATGTGCACAAAGTGACTGTTTCAACATACAAAGCAACACTTATAAATCAGGAGGGTCAAGTTCAGGGTTCTTTGACTATTACACAAAACCGCACATCAACTTTTATTATTTGTATCACCAGCAGGTGGCGCAAAATATTTTCCAAGTAAGGTCAAATCAGTTCTCTTCCAGCAGCATTATGCGTGAATGTGTTTTAATACCATTATTATCATTACTATTATTATTATTATAACATAGACAAAAGATGCCCATTTAGTCAGTTATAAAAACGCGGCACAAAAAACATGAAAAAAAACAAGCTGCTCAAACATATCAGCATCTTTTTGGTTTCCAGTGCACCACTGGTGAGGGAATTTGGCCACACGCTGCAAAAAATTTGAAATATGTTTTAAATCCATCACAAGTGAAGATCCTCACCCTTCAAAATGAGCGTTAAAATCCGACTTCGCGCGTTTTTGTCATTAAACTCTTCCCCACGGTCTTTGTATTTATTATCTGATAACTAATGGATTTTATTTGGGAATTGTTTATTTAATTCCAGTTTAAGGTGAGTGCGACATTTCTTGCAGCGTTCGCTCCGCCTTCTCGGCTGTCTCCGGCGCTGCGCTTTAAATAGCAACTGTTTAAAAGCTCCTCACATTCTCCTGTCTGCCGTGCAGTACGCAGTCCCACACAGCACCGCAGCTTCCCCCCCTTCATTCACACATTTATTTAATAACAAGCCTTCTCATCCCGCCATGTCGGCCGCCAGCACCGAGACCAGTGCCCCTCTGCCCACCGCCGGCAGCCGCGTCTTTTTCCAGGCTGCTACTGGAGTGGGCTGCGTGGGGTCCGGTCCCATCACTGGGGACGACCCAGTCCAGAAGAAACAGGGCAAAGTGACGGTCAAGTACGACAGGAAGGAGCTGCGGAAAAGACTCGTCCTGGAAGAATGGATCATTGAGCAGCTCAGCGAGTTGTATGACTGTGAGGTGAGTAAAGGGACCCATCCATGGTTAGCGGTGCGCCCTTGGCACCGTTACCTTCAAACGCACATGGAAACAGGCGGGCAGTCAGCCACAAGAACGGGTACACTGACTGTGAATATCAGATATAACCAGATCTAACGAGGCTCTCTTATTTTCTTCTCTGTTCAGCAGAAACAGCTTTTGCTGTGTGGCTCATGTCTCCAAATCTGATCGGTGCTGCAGCTTAGCTGATCTGTTATTTTAGATGTCCCAAATCATTTTGCAAAACCATAATAATAACACATAAATATTCACAGTGGTATCTAACATCATACACTGAAGAATTTGCATCCATAACCTTGATTTTCTTTGTCCTTTGAAGCACTATCTCATTAATCGGGGGCCCAAGTGTCTAGATGAGGTGTAATGATGTGGCTTTTTCTGTTTTTTCTCTGATACAATGTCCTACTGTTAGGGTATAGTTTTTAATATCTTGGCTGGCTTGATGGCTTGGCTATGCTTGGCTGGTTTTACGGAGCACGAGGGGAGCTGCGGGAGACACCGCACAGTTGCTTTTTACGCACCAGCACCTTTGTCTTTTTTGCAGACTGGAAACCATTAAAACGATTATATTATTTCCCTATGGCTTTAACCTGAAAGCTACATTTTTACTGGTTTATTTTCTGTCAATAATGCTAGTAGCCCCTTTCATGAGCATCCTCGAGAGAGAGAGAGCCTCGCGAGCGTCGCGTCGTCAATCTGTGCGACATCTCCGTGGTTAAATATTTGACCTTTTAAGCCGTCTCTACTTTTCTGGGGTGCATCTGTTACATGCGTTATTCGCAGTTCAATCATTATGCACTCTCACGTCCACAACTTGCATTCTTTAACATTTAAAGATATTGAATGGGGGGGGGTTGCACATGTATGTGCGCGCGCGCCTACTGCCACATACAGTATGCTTTCCACGCAGAGCCAAATAGGGGGAGGGGCCGGAGACGGGGAAAGAAGGGCAGTGGGTTAAAGGGATGTGCTGATGCTGTGACTCTGCTCACCAGCCAATCACCTCCTCGCGGTCTGTCCTCCTCGTTGCAGCCGAAGGTCTGTCCTAACACAACTGCATGTCTGTTACCTCAGACAGCGAACTGAAAGTGTATTAAGTGTATTTATACCAATGTACAAAGCGCCTTGGCTTTATATATATAGGCTTTATTTAAATATGTAGAAGGTAGGCCTATATATGAACTTGCAGGGTTAATTGTCCATGCAGTATCTCTGTTGGACTGAATGGTGTGTGTCTTTATTGAGCAGGGAAACTCCTGCACAAATCAGGGCAGGACTTTAACATCAAAGTGCTTGTCTCAGTATTTGTTCCTCTGCAGACAGAGGATTGCAGTGTAAATATTTCTCCACCACTCTGGAGTCAAACAGTTTTGGCATCTGTGTGCAAAGCCTTTATGATTTCCTGTGGCACCAAGTGACTTATCTTACCTCTAAAAATGTATCAACATTTTCTCGAGCCATCTAACGCATGCAAATGCTTCTTCATCTCTGTCATCTTGCTTTATTGCTTCCTCCTTTCCTCTTTATGGTCCTGTTGGGAATCTCACTCTAGCTGAAAAGAACTGCAGCCTGTCTGAGGGTGGACTGGTTTAACATTTCAAAGCTTGCAGAGCCGTTGTCTACATGTCAGTCTTTCGTCAGGAGGTGCATTTGATGCTTCCCCGCGCAGACAGACTGAACTATTTGATGTTTTGATGGTGGCTGGAGTGCACCGGCCTAGCACTGTTCCCAGGACAGCTCATGCAAAATTTCCTTTTACTCTTTCAGCAAGGTTGCATAGTGAGGCTTTGTAACTTAGTCTTTAATTTGCTTCATGCAAATGATTATTTACATGAAAAAAAGAGAAAATCACAGTAGGTCACAAGATGCAAGCACTATGGTGAACAGAATATGTTTTCTCTACTGCTGAATGAAGTTCTTTTCAGTTTAACTGTGAGACAAGCACGAGTCCCTTCTGTCCAGATTTCAGTCTTTATCCCCCACAGAATGACACCTCCTCATATTATGTTTTTCACACAGCAAATAGGATACTGTCCCATGATGGTCCACTGATTCTCTTGCTACTCTCATAACATGCTGGAATAAGAACAGTGTTACTGACGTGACTTTTTTGACACATTTTCATATTAGTGCATTGTGGGGGCTTTTTTTCAGCTCCTGATCGGTGTGCTTAATAGCTAGATGATGGCAGTGTTTAGCAGGTGTTCTTTATTGTTTTACTGATGATGTTTCATCACATGACTGTAAGCAGGAAGTCACTCCCCCTCCATGTCTGTAAATACCTCCATGCTGAAACTTAAGATGGACACATGCGTGTACTTTTTGTGCATGTGAGTCAAGGAGAAGGAGAGGCTGATGATTTGACCATGCTGCTCTGGCTTAAAGGTCACTGTCTGTATCTGTTAGAAAACCTGATACTATACGGTAGAGAGCATCGCAGAGGCTTGTGTACAAGTGTTGGCGAAGTTTGTTGTTGCAAATACAAAGAACAAATTAATGGAGTAGACAGAGCATTGTCTCAGATATAACTGGGTTTTGATTCCTTGTGAAAAGCAGATGGAACATTCTTATTTATAACTGGGACATTTGCTCAGCAAGGAGATAACATCAATGAGTCCAAACGATTTATTGCAGTGGAAGGAGGGGGCTGGTTTGGTCACATCCAAGCAGAGCAAAATCCACCCACCGGTACCTCATGTAATAAACATATCACATCTTTCATGTTAGGTCCATAAAAATACAGTGTGGAGGCCTATGGGGAAGTCACATCCGGTAAAAAACACCTTTAGCAAGTGTTAATGAGTTTTATCGGTAAGCTTACTGGAAGGAAAATTCTGTTACCCCAGGACAAAGTATGGACCATAAATAAGAAGTGAATGTAACTGATGTGTGCTTTGTAGCCTTGAAGTACTCCTTTGTGGCATTTGAACTTATTCATCCTGTTGTTTGGGTGCTAGAATTGGCCCCATTAGGACAAGATGGAAGTTAGGCACACAGATCTGGCTTGAACAAGCTTTCTAATTGTGTTCAGGAGAATATTAGTTAATTACACAGACAAAAGTCAGAAGGGTTCACACCTAGGGAGTTCATATTGGAAAAGTTAACCCAATTCTTCCTAATTTTCATAAAAAATGAATGGATCAAGACTTTTGTTGGCAATGATGTTCAGGTTATAAGTTCTGGTAAGGTGCGAGGTCTACCTATCCCTGAGGTTCTTTGTGCAGTTATAAAACTCTACAGAGATCTTCCCTGAACACATCCAAACACTTTTTTATTTAGGAGTTCAAATCAGGATGCTTATCCTGGAGCAGGTGATCTGGGGAGTTGCTGAAAATGTAGTATAGCTTTCCTAGCCCTTAAAAGGTTGATAAACGTCTTTAAGAAACCACTTTGCATCATGCATTAGCAGCAGTGACTAAAACCAACGCAGACAAGACCAAGAGTTAAACCCAAATGACCAAAATATGACCTAATAAGATTAAACATTTAACCAGGAGCTTGTGTTTTTTGTTCTTTTATTAAAAAAGCTTTGTTTTGACAGATACTTATGTCTGCCCAAAGCATCTGTCTTTCTCCTTCTGAATGATGCAACAGAAGGTGAGCTGTATCAGAGATGGAGTCTCCTCTGCTCTCTGATGATGACTTCATTTTGCTGTTCAAAAGGACAGAGAGAAGTGTGCAGAGGAAGCAGAGAGCAGCAAAGTCTGCTAAATAAAGGAAAGACAGAGAAGAAGAGAAACAAAAAGTCCAGCTTTAAGTGTAGCTCTGTATAAAGTGGAAACTTTGAGGTCAGTATATTATGTTTATGTTGGTCAGTTGATGACGACTCATGCTGTCTGTGTTTGATCCAGAGTTAAAAGTGGACAGAAGTCTGTTTCAATAGGAGCTCTTTGTTGATGAAAACCAACTAACACATCCTTTCTGCTGTGAGAGACATGGGGAGACTGCTCTGGAGTGCAGATTAATGCAGAGGTCAAGTCAAAGTGATTAAAAAGCAGAATGTGTCGGCACGTTGATGAGTCTCACTGTCTGAGAGCAATCGATGAAGTTTTTCCAGTTTGTTATGGACTTGCATCCTCTGCAGTCATGTGTGTTGTGTTGGGGCTGCACAACACAGAAAAAGGGGAAAAAAAAAACCCTCATAATGCCCTACTTTTATTGTGATTCAGCTTTGGTAAAGCCATATCTAATGAGGCATATTCATTTTCACATACACAGACAATATACCGTGCTCTGCCCTCGGGTTCCTTGGTGTCTGAGTTTGTATGAGACTTTTCTTTTTTGGGTTGATGATAGCGCACTGCTCTTTGGCAGACATAGGGGCAGGAGGGGTTTGGGGGCTACTTTTCATGAACCAACGAGCATGAGAACATGCTTACAGGTCAGTGTGCATATTCAGGCCAAATGGAGCAAAGGAAACCGGGACATGAAGCATCTTTGTGGACGATACGAATCCCTCTTTCGACTGCTCTCTTTCTCTCTGGATAATCATCATGATAAGATTGGTTAGTTCATTTCTATACTATTAAGTGTAGGAGAGGCTCTAGGCAGAATTTATGAGTGTTTGTATGAAACACACAAAGGAATTTGGATTTTGTTGCAGATTTGTTCTTCCCCCCAAAGCGTCAACAGTGACTTTAATGTGGAAAAACTAACATCTCCAACATCAAGCCCCCCCGCGATTCGGCTTCTCTTGTGACACTGTCGATAACATTTACCCCTTGCTTGCCTTTCAAGTGTTTCATGCTGGGAAGCAAGACCAACTGTGTATCATGTGAGCCTCATATAGAAGCAGAAGAGTGCAATTCAAGCCAAGTCATTAGGGAACGTTCAATAACGTACAGGGGAAACAGACACACCGAAACCCAAAGACTGGAGTATTATTTTACAGTCAAACTTACTGGTTATATAGTACTGTTTGTATATGAATACAGAGCAACACAAGCGCAAGTCATCGCTGTTCAAAGTGATTCAAACTGAGTGGATCTGTTGTTTTCTCAGATTGGCTGTAATTATTACAGCCACACAGACAGATCCACCCACCGGGAGGTTAAGCCAGTCATCTTGTTTTAACGAGTGACCCAGATGTGTTTATGGATCCAATGAGGAAGGTCATTGTGGTGTTTATCTGTGCTCAGAAAGGCAGACATTTATTCAGCTGCCATTTTGATTGCACAGATAAAAATAGATCCTTGCCTACTGTGCATGTGAAGATGCATTTCACGTAACACCTGCAGACACATGCATCTGCTGCCAAACAAATCAGAGGTGTTGACAAGAGGACCTCTCAGCTAGCACATGTCCACCAGCTGCTGAGACAGTTATAAGCACACTGTCAGCACAGAGTGTCAATTTCAAGAGCAAAACTGAGGACAGAGATAATAGTGTGATTATTTAACCTTTGCTCTTGGTAAAAATTTTCCATGCTGCTCTCATTGTCCACACTCATCATCCCCATCCTCTCTCTTGTCTGACTCACTGGGATGCTCACATCTGCCTTTTGTTTGTTTGTTTTTGTCCTCATCTGCCCTCCTATCTCTAATTCTCCATTCATCATTAATAATACTCTGATCTGCATGGCTTTCATACAACAACTAAACTGTTTTAGATAAGCAAATGACCTTTATTAACACTTATGTTTTGTATGTGTAGAAACGAGTTCAGTTACAGCCTTGCCAAGAGTTATGCAGTCCCTTGCAAAATACAGAATATATTATCACCAACACCTAATATATTGGTCAAAATCCAATCAAAATGTGACCAAAAATTAATTTAAAAGGGATATTAATATTAGAAAAAAGCTAAAATAATGAACCGCAATTGAGAAATTTGCACAAATAGGCTAACTTCCTATTTTAATTGTCCAGTAATGACAGGATTTGTCCCTTTGTGAAGCCAAAAACCATTTCAAAGCTGAACCAGCTGCAAAGTGTGCAACCAGCATCCCTGAAAAAAGAAATCCGATCTGAGCATGAATGGAAGAGATGCTTACACACTGGCTTTCTTGTTTTCCTATGACATCTCCTCCCATCCCAAGAAGATCCAGTTAATCACTGCTTTCATTGTCAGCAGTCTGAAACAGTTTATAAACTGGCCACACGCAAACACTGACACACTCTCTCTCTCTGGTCGGAGCTACGAGATGCAAAACACTGTCATAATTCACAAAGAGGAAGACCAAGAGAGGAGATGGTGGAAAGACGAAGAAGTTGTTATGACTCTCAAAGTCAGGAGGTTGTGTTAATGGCTGGGTGTGTGCAAAATGACACCTTTGAATTAAAGAAGCCATTTAATTTATCAAAAGGTTTTGGTCAGCTGTTTTGGCCCTTCTATTACAAATCACTTCTTTTGATTGAAAAATCATTTTGAATTGTGTTTTCTTTTACATAAATCCATTAACAACCTGACTAGCCACATATCATGTTCGTTGATGGGCTGACAGCCTCTGAATTCAGAGGTATTGATGTTTTTAAGCACAGTTTCCCTGGAAGCATTTGCCTTACTCTGAGGTTAAAGGTCTGAATGGGTCCCAGCTGTCGATAAATTAGCCTCAGGGAGGAACTTTCTGGCTGATAAATACAGTAAATAAACCCTGCATTCCTGAACCAGAAACTGTGAAGAAAAACAGATGCTGGTATTTTCATGGTTGACAATCCACGATAATGGCTTTAAATCAAAAATTCAAGCTAGGGGGCGGGGGAGTGAGGTGTTGTGAGGTATTCTAATTTAGTATAACAGCAGTATTAATGTGTTGCAGCAGCTGCTGTAGTGGGAACTGCTGAGGCTGCTGGTGCCAGCTGGTTATGCAGAGCTCTGAGAGGGAATAGCTGAAACATAAAAGGAACAAATGGCTTTCTGATCAACTGGCTAGTTTTGAAATGGCTCCAAGGACACAAAAAAATGCAAAGCTAGCTTTAGGCTTTGAAAAAGCTTTGTGGTAGCTATATATGCCACTACTGATCAATGCTCAATCAAATCAAATAAGAAATGGGAGTTTAGAAGCTCCTCTAAATTGCAGCTAAATTTTCACAAAAGGGTATGCTAAGCTAACCTGGACACTAGTTTTTCACTAAACATGAAGCACAGTTTCCAGATGTGTTCCTGTGATGGTTATCTATCCCATTAGCGCAACTGGAGCTTAGACTGAGGCAGAAAAGAATTAGCTTTGTAATAATAGAAAAATATTAAGTGTAATCATTATTCATTCTAGACATTTATTAGGCTATGCAAAACCCTAGTTGGAAGTCATCCATTGGAGGTGTTTGTGTAAATAACTGTTACTGTTTTTTTAATTTTGGAAAAGTCAGTAGATAACTGGTTCAAACGCTATGAACTGGCCACTTACAGATTACACCTGAACCCTGACAATTTAGATCATTCCATGATTATGATCTCCAAGTCAGATCTGCAAAGGTATCAAAAGCTTTGACAATCATTAACTAAACTGAAAAGCCTTTGATGCATCTGCAGACTGACATGCAGCCTCCATTAGATTGAAAGAAATTGAAAGACAAGGATACGTTTGAAAGAAATGATATCAAAATCACTACAACACTATTTTCACTAAGTAATTACCACTGAAGGAGCACCGAATAACAAAGATGTTCAGGAATTTTGGAGGCTTATTTGTGATGCTGATCATTGTTATTTTTAACCAAAACTTCCGTTTGAGGATTCATTTCACCCTCCATTCTGTTTTTCTATCAGTTCTCCTCTTTGATACAGTGTCCTCTAGAGTACAGCTGAATCAGCGTGGGAAAGAGCTTTTGCCGCAGCAGCCAACTTAACCCAGTAAAGCCACATCGTCCATGCTGTGTGTATGGTTTCAGCAGAATGCATTGCTGGAGGGCAAAACAGAGGTGTTGGAAGGTGGGGGGAGAGGACATGCAGTCCTAGCGCTTGCTGTAATTTAAAGTATTTCTAGCCTCTCCCATGCTAAGACATGCTAACCTTATACCAACATCTCCATATTATCATGCTCCCTTGATCCTCCAGGGTCATTTCAGAGTCCCGTCCTCATTCTACTTTGCCATGCTGTCGTTTCACATCCCCTACCAACCATTAACTTGCTCTCACAGGACGAATTCATCCCACCTTCAGCTTCCCATCACTTTGATGTGACACAGAGTGGCAGCATAGAGAGAGGGTGAAAGCTGAGCTGTGAGGTTTTACAGCGTTGCACAATCCTCCTCCTTTGTGTCTGCATCATCTTCACAATGACCCACTTATCTGTGCTCCTCCTTTGCATCTTACTTTTAAATGTTGCTTTCTGTATTTATTATTTATTTATTCCCTCTCCTTTTGTATTTGCCTTGTTACCATCACCTCAGCATGCTTTCTAATATAACATACCACGTTTGTGAGAGCACGGCAACACTTTAATTACAACTTACCTGCTAATCAATCTAAATGCCCTTCCTCCTCCAATGAGTATATAACTACATATTTATCATTTTGGATTTACTTTGGGAAGTTGTGCCTCATTTTTAGGATCGTCAACTGCTATGAAAGTTGCCCTAGGTTTGGTAGTTATCCTCTTCACATTGGATGGGATTCAGGGATGAAAACAGCTAACATGGTTGTATTTTGCATGGGTGCAAAAGATTTAGCTTTAGCAAGGCAGATGTTACAGGCTGAATGCATTTTAAACTTTGATTGTTTTTCCTTAAGTTCATGAAATCCAAAGTGTGCGCAGTAAGGATGGGCAGATCTTTATGACAAGATGAATGGCTACTGTGGCAGGTAAATATTCTGCTGAACTGGCTGCAAAGTCTTGATTATGTTCTTTTGTTTGGAATTTAGGAGGACCAAAAAGTATCAAAATTCACCAACAAAAGGTCTTTAATGAAGAAAATGTTTAAAAATGAGGTTAACTGGGAGAAATGCTTGTATGAATATTCATTACAGTTACATAATGTATTTATTAATGGCAGCCGGCACCCTATTAGTCTTTGTATTTTCCCTTTTTGTTGGTTTTTGCATACTGTTGCTTTGATTAAATAAAAATCTCATGCTCCTAACTAACATGAAGTGTAACAATAATGAACTGCACAAAATTAATTCTGCCCCAGTTTTTGTTGAACGCTTCAGCTGTGATCATGTAAAAAAGGTAGTTCTCGTTCTTTTAAGAGGGCTGTAAATGGGAATAATCATGACTCTTTTGGCCAAGTGACACGATCGCCTAACTCTTTGTTCATGGAGAGAATTTGACGAGCATCGGAATATCTTGAAAGAGTTTACGTTGAGTCACAGGGTCAGGCTGCTTACATTAGCTTTGATTCACCTCATCATGGATGAACCAGACTGAAAATGCTTCTGGCTGCTGAGCTGTCGATGAAAACAAGTCTGACACACATGCACTCTCTGCTGTCTCCACACACAGCGAACACAGAGCCTGGCAGTCCTGCGCTGCTTTTCCTCTCAGCCTCTCGTTTGCTTGCTGGCTTTTACACACAATCACCACAAAGTTGCCTTCTTTATAAACAGTGCTCTTTTTCATCTCTTCTGCTCAAAATGTCCTCTTAACAGAAGATGCACACAAACTCCTTCATTATATCTCCCTTCTGCATAAGTAAAAACAAATTAGCTTTCATCTGCAATAAATGCTGCATCTATCTCTTCTGCTTCCCTTTTTTTTGTAACATTACATCCTCCTGTCCATCTGTGTGCTGTCTTTTTGTCAACTTCCACTGCAGGTGAGGTGGAAAATTACTTTCCTAGGAGTGATGAATGTGATCTCCATTAATTTAAGCTTCTCTTCTTCAACAACTTAACATTTTCTTCTATTGTGTGTGTTACATGTGAGTCTTTGTCTCTCTATTACCATTGTACACATTGTATTTGTATTTAAGCAGTGTATTTAACAGATGTACGTCCTTGCAAACAGAAACAAAGCACATGTCTCTGCAGAAGACTGATGGTAACAAAACCTAGTGTGTGTGTGTCAGCGTAGCTGGAAATTGCCTGCAGTCTTGCGTCACACACAGGCCATGTTTGTAGTCATCACCAATCACAGTGATGTAGGGTGATGGACTGCCTGCTGACAAGTGCAATGGTCACGGACACATATATGCACACACACATAGCAGTCAAAATGAGTGATAACCCAGACAGACAGACAGACAGGATTTGTCCTTTACCCTCAAATCCCTGAGGAAGTAACTCGGTAAGTTCCATGCCTGATTCATTTATTCATCTCTATTATTAGGTGAAACCTGCAGACCTCACTATGTGAGCAGGACAACTCTGTTTATACATCTCATCTACTGTTTTTGACATTCCTGAGTGAAGTCATGATCTCAGTACTTTGCTCACATGTCAGAGTTTGCATGTAGCGGCTGTCAGGTTGCACATAATGTACAACATTAGTATTTTCCCAAGTACATTCAGTTTTCTTATTTAATGGTAGAATTGTAAACCACTTTGATTCTGTGCACATCAACCCACCCACACGAAACTGAACGCAGCAACTGAGCTTTAATCCTGTGAGCTAAAACTCTCCCTGCAACTGTGTCTGAATACCACTGTGCGCTTCTGGCTAAATCATACACAAATCCTCCTTAGACTTAGACTTAACTTTAATAATCCCTCCTAGATGCTTCAACAATCTGACAAACATTCAAGAAGAAGCATTATTTTTGGTTATTTTTTAGCAAAAAGAATCAGACATTATCCTAAAAATGATGGCTATTGCTTTGTGAGTGATTGTTTGCATGCACCATGTGGCTGTGAGCCAGATTCCACAGTCTAGACCTGTGACCTGAGTGGGCTTCTCTGGTGAGAACTAAAAGATGAGGATAAAAGTAGAATTGCCAAGTGTGAGACACTATGATGGGGCTGCATGGTGGCGCAGTTGGTTAGCACTGTGGCCTCACAGCAAGAAGGTTGCCAGTTCGAGCCTTGGTTGGAGTGGGGGTTAAACCGGGAACCTTTCTGTGTGGAGTTTTCATGTTCTCCCCGTGTTAGCGTGGGTTCTCTCCGGGTACTCCGGCTTCCTCCCACAGTCCAAAGACATGCACCTTGG
>JBAMHV010000024.1:9373487-9398213 GCA_037177535.1 Pseudomugil gertrudae
ACATGCACCTTGGGGATAGGCTGATTGGAGACTCTAAATTGCCCATAGGAGTGAGTGTGTGTGTGCATGGTTGTCTGCCTTTGTGTGTTGGCCCTGTGATGGACTGGCAACCTGTCCAGGGTGTACCCCCCCCTCTCGCCCGTTGTGAGCTGGGAAAAGCGGTAGAAAATGGATGGATGGAGACACTATGATGCTGAAGTCATCAAAAGGAGGTATAAAAAATAAGCCAAACATCAGCAGATTTATTGGATGGATAAAGCTGAAGGACCCACTACAATCAGAAGAAAGGTAGATATTTACAAAAAATAAACTTTGATAATCATTTCCTGCCAATGGTGCTGCAAGCAGGATAGTCACAAATAAACCCAAACTGCTCCAATAGGGCAAAAACTAAATGAAACCTGGCCCAGTTTGTATGCAAAATTTCACCCAGTGATCTATCATATAACTAAAGGACCCTTTAGAGAAGATAAACTAAGAAGTATGATGATTGGAAGCAGACATCAGGTGTGTGGAGCAGGGAACAAATTAGGACAGGAAATAGTCGTTTATAGACCAAACACTAAGACTTAGTCTTAAAAACTAGCAAATGAAAGCAAATCATGACATCTGTCCCAGGAACCAAGAAAACTAACTAACTTCAAACCAAAACATAACCAAGCCCACAGACCTTGACATGTTCACACTGAGCTCTGCACAATCATGTGAGCCTTCACATATTCCACAAAATAAAGTGGAGTTGACGGATGAAGAAGGGCTACTTGGTTCCCTGCTTTTACTCCTAATTGTCCTGTTAACCTTCAGAAGGACTATACAATCCATTAAAAAGAAGCCCTATTGTTGCGTGAGCTCAGTGATGTGTGCACCTTTCCATAAACATCATAAACATGTGTATGGTGTGAAAACACCCTGTGGTTCAAAATGAAAGATACAAACAGTCAGCAAACAATACACTGATGGCTAAAAAAACCTGGCAAGGTAGCTTTTGATTTGTTTGAGATTGTCAAAATGTTAAAACTTCACGGAGTCTTGACATGATGCTCTGCTGGAGTCTGACAGCACTCTGACAACAACACAACAAAAGGTGACTTAGAGAGGACTTTTCTAGAGATGCACTACATCCAGTGGTAATGTTGTAGGTTAATGTTGGGAAGTCAGATGAAAACATTAATTACAAGAGTTTGATGCTGAGTCTGTTTAACGAGAAAGGCCGCTTGCTACTTGCTTCCCAGAGAGGAAAATCTGGAAGATTCGTCATGCGGTGGCTGGAAGCGGAAGATTGATCCTCCCTACACGGTTCCTCTGCACGAGCCATGTGGTGAAATAAAATGCTGCATTAAAAAACAGGACCTTTTATGTGGTGTTGAGCTGAGCGCAGCCTTTAACCACTGAGTCTTAAATGGCCCAACCCCAGAACAATGATATTTCCATGTGCAGTCTGTTCCTCAGAGGCAAATAAACCACTGTGCTATCAGCCTGTTTAGAGTGCAGAAGCAGAAAACATGGTGTGATAGCTCATTCCCAACACAAACATTCTTGTTCAGTTTTACATTGAACTTTTTTTCCCATCATGTTTGACCTTGCCCTCATTTTCAGCTCCTGTCTTACAAAGACTTTCTTTGTGTTCCAGGAGGAGGAGATGCCGGAGGTAGAGATAGACATTGACGACTTGTTGGAGGTCAACAGTGACGATGAGAGAGCCAGCAAACTGCAGGTATATTCCTGCATGCACCTGCAGTTGTACATGTATTCATGAAGTAAACTGGGATGATGGTATAGTGAACCAGGAATGCTTGACTTGTCATGCAGCAGTCACCTAGACTAATTTGTTTAAGTCATTTTTTTTTCTTTTTATCAAAACTCCACCATCTGCATCATAATCAGGTAAAGAATATAAATTGTTGAAGCATATTTCAGTTTTCTTTGTTAGTAAAATTTTATGATAGAACTCAAAGAACCTCACAATGCTGTCTTTATCTAAACAAACTTGAATAAAATGACTGAAAGCAAAAGCAGCAACTATGTTGAATTATACAAAAAATGAGTTTTTTTACTGTCAGCATATCGTTACTTTAATTCCAATTTACATAATTGGAGTAGCAGTTGTCATTATGAAGTTCTTAAAGAAAAGCCAACTGCAGCATAAAATTCCTAAACAAACTCATTTTCTCTATGTGATGCATTCCAGGAGGTTATGTAAAAATAATGCACTTTATCACCTTTTAAGTTTAATTCTATTTATGTTGCAGACACAATAGTTATTCATAATTTTAAATTGTATTTGTAGTTTATAATCCCTGTTAGAGCAACTAAAATGAGAAAGTAAGTAGCCCTTACACTGACATTCTATATGGACATATTATACTGAACACATTGGGGTTGTATTATTCTTAGTTGTGGTAATGCAGAATGACGGATGCTTGCTGGACTGCATCACCATGGAGGCAGGTGTTCTACAGCCTAGATTACTGTAATCAAGATGTGAATTTTGTTGGTAACTTAGGGTTAGCGCTTTCCACAGAAGATACAGTTGTTTGAAACAAGTAAAAAAAAAAAGAAAATGGCTTGGAATTGGACAAACTACGATTTAAAATATGTGTTTTATGCTGGAATTGTGGCTCAGCTTCTAGAGCAGACAGCATTTTCTTCCATTAGATTGATATTTAATGTCTACAGCAGTATTAAAGGATGATAACTATCTACACAACTAATCAGAAAATGCCGTTTTAATGTTACATGATCAGTAAAATGTTGTAAATCTTCATGTTTAATCTCTGAATGACTTGTCTCTTGTTTTCCTTTCTTTATCCAGGAATCATTAATAGACTGCTACAAACCAACAGAGGTGAGTTTAATCAGTGGACACAATAAAATGTTAAACGTCTATACTTTGATAGCTCATTAATTGCATTATTAGAGCTGACTATGAAGAACAAAGGCAGCTCACAACATAAACTGAATTCTGTTAGACCCAAAAACAACATGAACACAAACACATTTTGATGTTTATGGGTTTAAAAGAGGTGGGGTTAAGCTATTTTGGAGATTGGAGGAGTTACCAGCCAATCGCATTACATCGAAACATCTCAGACCTGTCCTGTCTTCGAATGCCCATCTGTTACAGCTGTGCTCAGCCAGGTTGGCAGCTGCTCATCCGTGTTACTCCATCACACCTACAGACTCACTCAGACACACAAACACACATTGTGTTTCACCGTCTATGGAACTGCTCAGATGCCATTTTGAACACTGTTCATCTTCAGCTGAGGTTAAACACCAAACGATAAAATGGCAGAGGAGATGGACGTAAAGGTAATGATAAAAAGGGAAACGGAAGGAAGTGCTAAGAGAAAATGGAAGCTGATGAAAGGAATGTGGTACAAAAAGAGAAACTAGCAGAAAGAGGTGTTAGGGGTAAATTGATAATAAATCTGCTAGGTGAAAGATTGATATAGCTCAGGCAGCAAGGAGAAGAAAGGTAATGGAGGCAAAAGTCTATCATTTTGTCATTATCTGTGCTTATGAAGTAAAGAGACAGTTTACCCGTGTTTTTTCTTGTATTTTCCACCTCACCCACACCATCCCAGACCTTTTACATCGTCTCCTAAGATGTGGAAGTTTTTGTCCTCTTGTTTTGTTGACTTAGTTTGCCAGCTGATCCAAATAAACATGATTCATGATTTTAATGATAATACTCCCATGAATGTAGAAACAGAATAACTTTATTTACTGTGTTTTTACAAACAAACAAGGAATTTGACTCTGGTGGCAAGTTTTGGTAAAGTGTGTGTGCAGGGTGTGATGGGTCTGCATAGATGCCGCTTCCCGGCAGTTATTTCTATTTCTTTGCAAGACATCTTTAAGATGTTTTTCTACATTTAGCACTTCCCAGCATAATTTTGTAGGATCTTAACTCAGCATTCAAAGATCGTTTTCCTTTGTACTACTTGTGAAATTACCCATGCATCAAGAATTTTAATGGATAACAGTACATTAGGAAGTAATTTCTATGTAATCTATCTTTTCTGACACTGTGTAGCACATAACGTGGACCCAAAAAATAATTTTTTCAGCTCTATTCACTAAGAACCCAGAGAAGTAGGTTTAGGACTGCTGCAGTTTTAGCAGAAGCACTCAGTCAATTAGATATAAATGTTTTTTTCCCCAGTTTTAACTTGCCTATCTTTTGCTTTCCCTTATCGTATTTACATAAAAGTGCATATCTCTTTGTTTTGTCTTGATTTTTTAGTCTGTTTTTGACATATTAGACACTTCGGCACATATAATCTTAGACTAGCATAGTATAAAATCTAAAAAATGAGGACAACAACTTAACAAATTGTTGCATTCTTGGCATTGTAACAGGCCACTTATTGTATATTTTGGCTTCAAAATAGGTCACTTAAGTTTCCTGTTACCAAACTCATCACAATTGTTTTCTTAAGGTGATACTTCTAGTAAATAAGTTAAACATATTGGCTGCAAGATGAAGGACTTTCGATACAGTTATCATATTGTAAAAATTAATTGTCCCTTGTCATGTACTTGCCAAGTTTTGAAACAAGGAAATACCCTGTCTGGAATGCAAAATCAGATTGCATAGGACAAAGGTTTTCAATTGAAAGAATTTTAACCTCTGTACTGGAAGCAAATGATAAACTTAGAAAACAATATCTTCCATGTTTGTGTGTTTTTATGTGTGTATGTTTTTTATGTCATAATGAGAAAGGACATAAACTTTATGAGACTTCCTCTAAACACAGAGACCAAACTTCAGTCCCCATAGAGATGAAAAAGGGGGATTTTAGTGTGAAGTTTTAGTTTCAGGAGCAGAATTATGGATATATATGGATTAGGCAATCTTTAAGTATTAGTTAAGGGCACAGTACATGCACATAAAGCTGTAATGACTTTTTATTTTCTCTTCTTCCTGCAGGACTTTGTCCGTGAGTTGCTGGTCAGAATAAGGGGAATGAGAAAACTCAGTGCTCCAAGCAAGAAGGGCCTATAATGGCTTTAATACCAACCATCAATCAGCCATAAACTACAACATCTCAGCTCCACCTCCTCTCATAACACTGACTGTCATCACACAGAATAATTTATCAAAACATATGTAATTACCTTGCAACCTGCATAAATGCATCATAAATCCATAAATTAGCACTAGTCATTCATCACACAATAAACAAGCTGTGTCATAATATTTGACTGTTGAATGGTACGAAAGTTAAATAGAGCCAATTTATTTTAAAAAGCAACAGGACGACATTAAGTCCTGGAATGTGCCAGAATCGTGCTTTAACGTGAATATTCCCACCGAATTCATGTCACGTCATGTTCAAACTTTTAACACAAACCCTGCAAGAAAAACAGCCATACAGACTAAAACACTGACAGATAATAAAAAGAGGTGGTTAAAAAAAAGTTTGGGATTGAAGTAAAATTAGCTGTAGCACTACGTTAACAGTGCTTCATAATTACTTTTTTTGACTGAGGTGTACTGCTGTTACGTCATTTTTAAAAGAAATGTACTGTATGTTGCCATTTATTGTTCATGTTAATCAAATGTGGTATTGAAACACTTTTTTCTTTCGACAACATCATTATTATTATCCAATCGATGCTTTCACTTGTGAGGGAGCTCTGCAATTTGTTTTGAGTTCATTGAACAGCATATAGCATTAATTCCATCCGTTCTGTCCTTTTGTGATGTGTAAACCCAGAATAAGACAGGGAGACAAACCAGGCTTAAATACTTTCAAGGTTTTTTTGCTTGCAGCCCTCTGTTCTGGTGTATTTGTCACCGCAGCAAGGCATGATGGGTGTTGCAGTTCTCTGGATGAGACTACAAGACCTGTATGATTGGCAGCCTTTCACTCCACATGTTATGGTGTTCTCCATGCTCCCTCAACTGAGGACATATCAGTTGCCCATTTAGGTTTGAGTCCAAAAGCTCCAAAATTGTGCTTTCTCAGCTGCACTTAACTTTGTCAACAGGTTTCTAAATAGTAGCTGATGTTGCTTATAAGGACATTCAGGAACAATTCACTTTTTTTCTCAGCACTGTATCTTAGCTGATAGCTTAAGAGCAGTTGTGGTGGAGTCACAACCTGGGGGCAACATAAAACATTGACTATAACTTGTCAAGTCCTGTGACTAAAGGTGTGCCAAAACTAGGATTATTACAATCCAAATGTCGTACATGAGGCATAAGTCTGATACTAGTGTTTCAAAAGAGATTGTTTTAGGTTTGTGTAATGTCTTTGGGTGGGTACAGAATTATAAGATGTCTGAAGCTCTACCAGGTTGCAGAAAAATGTGTTGTAACTGTTAATCCTTGGTTTAAAAAGGTAGATTCAGTTATTTATTGCTGTTGCTAACCTTCTCTACACCAATAGAGCTCTGGCACAATCACGCCTCTGTTATAGGGTTGGACCCAGTTTAATTTCTGAGCAGTTATTTGTGAACAAATCGCAATGGGGCAGACTTAAACCTGTAGTGTGATACATCCCCTCAGCTGCCAAAGACAAAAGCAGGGCAATGTTTGATTTAAACATAACACTTGCAAAGCACCCATATTGCATGTATGTTAACAAGAGTGAAGAAGAAAAGACTAATAATAAAGAATATATTATAACCTTATAATCAAGTAAAAAGAAAAATAGAAAAAAAAAGTCCCTTTTTTTTACTTATGCTACGATGTACGACTTTGTAGACCGTTTGCTTTTAAGACAACGTGAGTTTCACGTTATAGAGAATCCAGGAAATTTTTAAATGGTGCTGTTTTTGATGTTTTTCCCAAAGTTTTGGTTGTATAAAAGGCGTTATCACTGTTGGCTGATGATAGAGAAATGTGTCTGTGAGAACTGTGTTTGTCTAAAGTGGCATCCTCCTAGTATGTCTTTTTCTCAGTCTGATCAGGTCGGGCTAAAGCGGGGTGGGGATGTCATCCCTATACACAAGCAATGAATCATTTGTTCAAAACATCCTATGCTGTTCTGCTCTGAATTGGAAGAGAGATTTGAAGAGGAGGCCAATGCTGGAAAATGACATGCGATCAGGATTCATGTAAGGTACTACATGAAATTTCCTCTTTGAGGCCAAGAGGCAGATATTTTATAATTTATGAAGTTTCATGTGGCGAGTCTTTTGAAAGTGACCATACTAGAAAGCTTTAGTTTGCATGAATTTTTTAAAGTAGCATGTTGAGGAGAATACTTTCTTGGCCTACAAGTTTTTATTTCACAAAATAAAACCTTTTCCTTTTTTTATACATGTATTATTCTTGTTATTATTAGAATTATTATCATGATTAGGACTAAACTATTTAGTTTTTTTAGCTGAAATTTTGTTTCTGTACATCCACAATGAACATTCTAGTTTCTGAAATGTAATGTGCTGTGTGATTTGATTTTGCTGATAATAAAAATGCAGAATGACTCTGTACTGTTCAAAGAAATGTCCCTACTCGAGTACTTTTTCATGGACAAATGATTGTCGTGACTCATTAATCATATCTTCAATGCTTGTTATATATCTTTTTTTATATACCTTTTATTATTTTAGCATCAATATAGTAAAACAAAGCAAAAATAAAACTGTGGATCATAGAGGAGGGAGTCTCATGGTTTTGCCTTTTTATGTGTGTCAGGAACTGGGGATGATGTGGACCCAAAGGAAGACGTAAGAGGAAGGAGGCAACAGGATGCAGTAGAACAAAACATGAACATAAATGTGACTAAATAATACAAAAGGATCTGACAAAACAGAAAACCAGTGGATACGAATATACTGAAAAAAAAACACAAGTGGGTTGAATAATCTAAATGAAACTAATTACCAGGAAATAAAGCCCAAACAAGACAAAAGAACTACAAAATAAAACAGGAAACCAAGAAACACAAGATGTCCAAATCATGACAAATATGTGGACTAAATACAAAAAAGAAAGTTTTATTGTATTTATATTTAAACTGAAACTCAAGAGAAAGCCTGTTGTTGATTGTTTAAAAGAATACAGTTAATTATGGGAGTGATGCAGTTAAAGTTTGATCTTTATTTAACAAGAAAGATGTGAGCAAATTGCTCAAGTGAAAAAAATCCACCATCATACAGCTGAAGCCATTTATACAGATGAATGGGTTAAAACTCTTCCAGGTTGATGCTTTAAGACAGATGAGAAAAATAATCAGAAATGCTTTTGCATAAGTAAATCACACCACATAGGTCCATATTGCAACTCGAAAATCAATAAGATTACCAAAAGACCACATCTAATATTTTTTTTGTTTGAGCTGATCGTGTGAATTTAGTTTCAGGTTTTTTTGCTCTTCTTTAGGAAACAGGGAGCTCTTCATATAGCTTAGCATAGAGAATATAGAGAAAAGGTGCACAAGTCTCGTCCGTAAGATATTCCCACCTGCGACTTTTTGGTGCATCCCTTAATTCTGATGTAATCTCACATTACTGACAGCTTGTGTGCTGATTAGAATAAAAACCGCACATGTCTGTAAACATAACTTACCTGTGACACTGGATTGCAAAAGCTCCCAAAACACTTGGTCATCCGATCCATTTAAATTAGGGCACAACTCTAACATATGAAGTTTATTCTGTCCTCTTTTTCTAAATCTTTATTCTATGCTAGTGCTCTTTCTACACACATACATAATTAAATGATATTCTCTGGAAGAAAGACAAATGGTATACATGTCAAACTCTTCTACTACACCATGCAAAAAGGACTTTTATATATTTATGTATTTAAATATGCCATTACTACGGTTCCGATTCAGTGTTTTAACATGACTGTGGATCAGGACAGGGAGCATATTCATGGATAGCACCATGTCCCTTTTCAGAGCAGAATAGTGTGGCAGTAGTTTAGTAGGACATCCCTGTATGCTGTCTGATTCTGTAAAGAGCTCATCAGAGTAGATATTATTGCTCAATGTGCGCATGAGTAGTCTTTCTCTGAAGCATGTGTAGCCCCATATGCACTAGTCTACTGGTCTGACTTAGTATGAGTAACTCAGATCTTTATTCATTAGGGAGATCATGTGGAAGAATACAGGTAATTTTTTAGAGCAGATTTTATTCCAGCAGAAAAATTCAACAAACACAAACTCCTGCTTCACTGTCACACAATTCCAAACAGACTAGTGGATTTCACTGCAGGAAACAGAATTGCACACATCCGCTGCTGCATAGGAGGAACATAGGTCCAAGGTGGCGCCAGTATGAGCCTGCAATGAAACCAGGATGTGTGTGCCTTTAAATTCCATGACCCACTTTTCACAGCTGGGGATGGCTGGCAGGGAGCGCTCGTGCACGCTGCCTTGAATAATTGGGACTGCAAGGTGAATGTGAGGAGAATAGCTAAAGACGGGAGCATCCCCCCGCCAGCAAGCTAGCTTGCTTCAGTTAGCTGGCTGCACACCAGCTAGTCTCACACCACAAGTTGTTGGTAGTCATGGTGTTTGAGCATGTAGAAACTGATGTAAAAAGGCAGCTGTTTGATGGATGACAGGAAATATAAGGATGAATTGAAATTAAATAGCAAGAAATAGAAAATACCATATTTTATTCTCAAAGCTGTATATTTTCCAAAGTAACAGCACAATAGAAAGCAGAAATAATGTACCTCCCAGTATGGAAATGCCCAAAGGAGCAAGTTGTAAATTTTATGTCTTTCCATCCCCCTCCTCCTTTTGTCATTCTCTGCCTTGATCCTACAATTTTCTCTGCTATTTGCTCTTTTTTTCCCCCTTACCCCTTGTGGATAGAGTGATCCATCATGCAAATACCTCAACGACACAGAGGAAGTGCAGGTTGTGAATATAGGAAGATGGATATCCCGTGTGAATAGGACTGTACAGAGAGACGAGAGACAAGGTGACACGAGCAGCATCTCCACACAATTCTCTACAGCTGGAAAATACATCCCATCGCTACTGCTGTGGAACTCAACAGCAACATCAGAGAAATAGGGCGACATGTCACACTGATGTAGCCTGTTCATTCATTCACATGACAAGCAATTCAGCCATACTGCATCACTTATTAGACAGAGAGCAAGAGATGGTGGGTTGATGCTTTCTGTTAGGTTCATGTGACTGCATGTCTTCATCCCGCACTAGATCTGGCACATGCTTCATAAGCAGCACATGATTGATTCTCTCATTCAGTCAGCATCATAACCAACTAATGTTATTACAATATACCTTTCCAATAAATTAAATGAGAAGATGAGACAAAGTAAACCCAAAATGTAATTTTTATTAGAATCAGAAGCCTTGGATACTTGCTTGATATTTTCTTCTCTCCTATTATTATGTACTATCCAACCTCTGCAAACAACCTGGTTTTTCTTCACTTTATAAATACTGCAAATGTTCCATTCACATGACTTCTTGTGTGTATGCGTGTCAAAATGTGCAGTGCTTCTCGTGGGAAATCCTATTAATTTCACTACACTAAGTCCATTTTTTTCTTTACTACATGCATAAATGCTACAACTCTTTCTCTTTGGTCACGAGAAGATGTAGACGTGTACAAGATTGCGCTGACTTTACAGACGGCTCTTAGTACTATTACTACTACAGCTGCTGTTACAGCTCATGGCTAGTGGTGAAGACAAATAAGTAGGAGTTAGTTTAAGCATTTAAAGCTGTATTATCGGAAGACCACTTCTCAGTTTTCAGGAGGAAAGCAGGCTGATAACAACAAAATGGTTCTCTTTGTTATTTATTATTATTATTTATTTAGTTATTATTTCTTATATTATTATTATTTTATTTACTATTTATTTATAAAATGTTATTTTATTTCTACATTTCATTTAGCATTTATTTTTTATTATAAAAAAAAGCCATATTCCTCAATTCAAATGCAATTTGCATCCTTAAAAAAGTAAACGCTCTATTCTTTACCCAGGTGGGCTCAAAATTTAATGTGCCTGTCTTTAAGTGGTGAGCTCCAGAGAAGATCTGCCAGCAGACCCAAAAGCATGTCTTTCTTAGGACAAATTACTCAATTACTCAAAAGTCTGAAGGAAACCCTTAGCGATCTAACAAACCTACAGAGCAACTCAGTCTTGAAAATGTGACAGAAATATTAAAACACAGCCAAACTGATCATAAAACTTCCTTTTAAATGATTTGTCCTCTGTGGACTTATTCTCACAGAAAACGTGTGGAGGCACTTTATAAAGCAGCATGGTAGGAAGGGACCACTTGAATAAAAACGAGTGCAGACATGCATCTGTTAGCTATCATAACAAGCATTAAAATGACTTCCCTGGCAAATAAAGACTTTGTCACTAGTTAATGGTTCTGAGGCATTTTGGAGGGGACATAACATTCAAGTTCAAAATAACAATCAATACATTTGACGTGGTTTAATCAAAGAAAAAATTACTATTTAAAAAAAACCCATAAAGCACTTTGCTTTAACTTTCATTGTGACCTCGTATGTGTATAATAAAAATGAATTAATCTTGCATCATCCATTATGGAAGGGAGGAAAAATATCCCAATTATTTATAGAGAAGAAGATGACACCATACTACACTCCCTCATCCCCTCCCCCCTTTTACATGGGTGTTCACATGCTAAAAAAATGGAGAACCTACAGCCACAGATATAAAGATTACATCACAATCAGAGTAGCAATCCACACCACTTTTTAAAATCCAACATTATTACAGAAATCATTGTTGCTTGTTATTGTACACCATCTAATCTCAGAGCATTACAGTAGAAATGATGAGTCGTGGACACAAGAAATGTTAGCTATTTAGCTTTCCGACATGCCTCCCAATCACAAATGCCTACATGTTAGATGGTAACATTAATATAAACACTGCTTGGACAATACTTCGAACATCCGAGGGCTTAACTGAGGGATTTAGAATTAATAGCACTATTTACTTGGGTGACATAGCCATATGTCTGCTGGCCTGTTTGTGTGTGAACTGCTTGTTTTTGAGGTTTGTTTTCTTTGTCGTGATTGGTCATTTCTGTGCAAACTGTACAAATGAGATTGGTTTCAGACCTTGCTGCTGCATCCGCTGTGCAGCTTACTGAGGTTGTGTTCAGGCAAGGCAAGTCTGTTTAGTCAACATGAGAAGAAATCCTGGTGGGGGATCTGTCCGTCTACTGGGGGAGGGAAGTTCTTATCATCATCCACTTTATGCCATCTGTTTAGTGAATTATGTAGAGACATAATTAAAGAGGATATTTTCTATTATGCAAAAACAACATGCATAGCAAGACATACAAATAACAGAATTATCTAAGAAAAACAAAACAAACATGTTAAAAATTTTTTGGCTGAAATATGAAAAAAAGATTAAATCAGAAAAGAAAGAAAAATCCAAATATGTATTCTTATATTAATGTGATGACCATGCAGTTAAAACAACCAATGTCAATAATGAGCTCACCTCTGTGGTTTCCGGAGTGGTGAGACCATTACAGGTGAAAGGAAGTGGTTTCCGACCAGTTTCCCGGCTCAGTTTAAATTGGTGACTAAATCTTTTCAATGAGAGATATCCAGACTTTATGCTAAAACTAATCAGGAAATCTGATCTTTTATTATGCAAACACAGATGATTTTACTTTTCTCTCATGAACATGCTTTTTTAATAGTTTATGTTTGTTACTAAACACTGTTGGTTTGTTTTATGCATAGCACATGAACTACTTTGTTGAGCAAAGCTACAGTATTTCTTATGATGTACTCTGGACATAAACTCAATCTTGGCTTTGCGTCTCAAACACATGAAACAACCTAAATAATAAGAAAAAAACCAGACTCAATATGTTATAAAATATCTTAATCAGGTGCCACAATATGAAACCAGTTCAAATCTTCCTCCTAATTTGGTCAAATCAGCCAATGGAGCTGCTGAAGGGATGCAAAAAAAAGATATTCCTTCATTTTACTATGTTTTCATCCAAAATAGAGAATTAAATCTGAATCTGACATGGATCCCAGACTGTGATTCATTTAAACTTCATTCTATTTAGATGAGGGTACTTTTATATGCCTGTCATTTAGGAAGACGGTTATCTCTAAGAGTTTTACAATTATTTGCAGTGATCCCATTAAGGGGACGTGAAACTAAAGTGTACCAACTCCACACCAGAGCCGTCAGATCACCTCATTACATTTCTGTCACCTTTCTGTACCTCAGTGACCCTAACAAACGCTGAAACACGCTAGTAAGCAAATAAAGTCGAACTCTGTATGCTTCAATTTTTGCCAGTTTTGATTTCTTCTCAATTTTTTAAATTTAAAAATCTAATAAGAACCAAAAATCAATAACTGAAGACAAATTTTAAAGGGTCTTGTAACAGAGATATACATAGAAAGGGATTGTTGTTCTTGATTGGTGATCCATCTTGTCAAACCAGCCTGCTTAATCCTGACACCACTTTGGTGTCAGAGGGTCCACACTCACATTGCAAGCTCACTAGAGCACAAGAGCAAAAATTAATCCAAATGAGGCAAAAAGATGCCATTCGTCCTCAAAAAACAAAAGAAAAATCAACCAGTTCCTCAATCAGCTTATTCTCCAACAGCTCACCCCCCACTCTGCTGATTCCAGTCTCACATGCAGGACCCTGAGTATCAATCAGCAGGGGATCAGCCTCCTTTGATGGGGGGTAGGGGTAGAGGCATCCTCTCCAACTTCATTTCAAATCTTACATAGTTAGGTAAAACAATCATAAAAACATAAAAACAATTTTTAAGTGGGATTTTTCTTTGCAGGGAGAATTTCGAGGTCTTATTATCTTGGGAGCAAATTAGTAACAGTTTAGAGACATGTGAGCCCAGTCGGACGTACATGACCCTGAACTTTATCCCAGTCTCAACCACCGTCTACTGCCTTACTGTGGCTGTGCATAACCAGTTCTATTTTGGAGGATTGGGATGTTTTTGTCTGGAGGGGGGTTTCGTGGGGTGGGTGAACAACTCTGAAGTTTAGTATCTTGAGGCAATTCTTCTTTTTAAAATTTCTTATTGGATTTTTATTTTCAACAGCAATCAAAACCAATCACAACACATGACAGCAAACTGTTGTAGAAACATCAGAGCCAGTGAAATCAACAGGGGTGCAGCACGTAAAGGCTGGACATCTCTAGCATATTATATGTGTTTCTATTTATTTCTGCTATGCACAACTCAGGTGCATGACACAAGGCACGGCACAAAAATATGGCACCAAAACAGAGATGATCACATATAGGTTCTTCGCTTTGCACACATTGTTTGCTTCTACATCTTCCACCCAGACAGCACGTTCATCTGTTTATCAGTACACAAGTGCATACCTACAGGCCAATCTCCTTCCTCCACCTTCTCTATCAGAGGAATTGCCAAACAGCTGGTTGCCATGGTTGCACATTTTGTGCACCAATCAGTGATTATTTTTCAGAGGGTCCAGAGAGGGGACTAAGTCGATGCTGTCTGGTAAATGGCAGTAGTATGAGCAGAGATTAGCATACATTCAGCCAGGAACAGTTAAGCCTTGAGCAAATACCACTGCGTTAATTAAAAGGACATCATTCTGAAAATCATCTTTTGTTACTCATATTTTTTTTTCCTTTTGGTGTTTGATAAATTACTATATTTACCTAAAGGTTTTTCATCTGTGAGTAACTTCAAATATACATTTTGCAATGAACTCACCTAATTTATTTAGTAGTAAAGAACAAAATCCTGTAAAGAAGACAAGATGAAGCTTTGAAACGTGATATGGGGCTCCCTCTGCTGGTAGTAGGCTATGGCACACTTCTGACCCTTTCAACATAAAAGCATGTGAGATTTTTCTACCCAAATGTACAGGAATGTTTCCCACAATAAATATTTAGACAGTTTTGCTTGAAAAAAATCAATCTTATGAAGTTAAAAACAAGTGTACTTTAGCTAGATACTGGTATGCATGCTTAATATGCAGAATAAATAATCCCCATCAGTGGTTCATTAGTACTTTTAGCTCCAAATTTCAGCCTCAGTCCCGCCATTAACTTCATTTACATTATATGCAATATGAAATAGTTGTGGGGGACCACCTTGTTGTTTCTTTATAACCAGCTCCAAAATTATTCAGGAGAAGATGGCCCTTAACTTTAAGTCTATTGATTAAGTGTTAAAAATGCAGTTTTAATCTGGAGCCGTTGTATTATAACATTAGAAAAAACTACTGGTCAAATGTTTTCATCTAACCATCTACTGTCTACACTCACTATATCCTGTTTGGGGTTACAGCAGGAGTCTGTACCAACTGCTATCAGGTAGAGAGGTAGGGTACACCTTGGATGGTTAGCTACATCATTACAGAGCAAATAAAGAGACTAATGTAATTTACAGTACAAGATATCATTAAAAGCATTTCCTTCCACAAAAGGAAAAGCTAAAATAAAACAGAATGACTCAAATGTTATCAGAAGCAGCCTTTTTTTCTTAACATGTGTCTAATTGCATGCAAATTAAAGCTCAAACATATAAAAACAAAAACAACCAAAATTCAGAGATATTGCTGTGTTAGCTGCATCAGAGCGTGTTTAACATAAACTGACAGAAAGTGGAAAACTCTCTAGCTATATTTTATTTATCTATTTAGCACTTAAGAGTAACAATAGAATTTAAAAATAACAGATAAACCGTCTTATGCTGTATGAAATAATGCATATAGCATGTGCATGGGAGAGGTAGAAGTCAATTAGGGTTCAGTACGGATGTGGATACGAGTACATAATATGGAACATGAAATGAATTGCTTATCTGTGACAATAATAGTAATGCTAAACAGGTTCTACTCTTCTAGATATAATCTATAGTAGAATATTTTGCACGTATAACAACAGCATGGCAGGACCAGTCATGCTATCTGTTGAAAATATTTAGCAAATTCTGAAATTAGAACAACAAAAACTAAAAACCCACACTGCAGCGCATTTAAGGTCAATATCAACCAAGAATGGGAAAAATAGTTCTTTTAATAAAAAAATTAATGTAGCATTCACTGTCATAAATTCCCAAGTGCTTACAGGCAGTTATTAAAATCAAATGTTTTATTACACAAAGTTTTTAATTTTGATCATATAAATAAATCAGACTAATCTGCATAATGAAGCATAAAATTCCATTTCATGAACTTTAATATTAAATATTTTTCGTAAATGTATTTGGAATATGCTTGTTCTCTAACTTGCAAGGTCATAACATACTAGCCTAATAAATACCACTAGGTTTTCCCAAAGTTCCCATTCAATTAAAGCAATTTCTTTCATGCATGCATTCATGAAAGCTAAATTTAGTCATTTTCTTTCAGGTTCTTCTTCATTCATTCATTATTATTTTTATTCATTAAGCCAGGTAAAACCATTTCTTTTTTCATGTGCCTATGAATGACACCTGCAAGGTAACTTTATCTGATCTGCTTTTAATTACTTTTATTTATTTTGTGATTTTATTGTGATTTTTGCTGTTTATATTCTTCTTTACATCTGTAATGCTTTTGCTGTTTTTATGTAAAGCACTTTTGAATTGTGCTATACAAATAAACTTGCTTGCCACTTTTTTGACACCGGTAAACTTTTGCGACGTTTCACCCGGTCGCCACTAGATGGCAGCACAGACCCATGTTTTGGTAGTCCACCTTGCATATCCGAACACGGTTTCACCTGCGCACTTTGTCCCATTTAAACCATAAAGTTTACAAACTTGTTTATCCACATAGTGACTGAATTAACTGAATTTTGTTGTTGTATTTCCAGAGCAGCCTATTTATCTAACTCCTGCACGTATATATCCCAAAATATCGAGATTAGATTTTTAAAATTATTTAAAAACATTACTGTGAAATGTTCATTTTCACGTAAATATCCAAAAACAATAAACGACCATGTATTAAAAGTTTTTATTTATTTTTCCGGGTTGATGATGTGTTCCGTAGGCCTACCTGTTCGTGGGAGGGCCCCGGTCCAGGTCGGTGGGGATCATTCCAGCAGGTCCCGCGCGGGTTCCTGCCGCTGATCCCTCTCAGCTGACGTCAGGAGAAATGGCGGACCAGGATGGCAGCGACACATCTCCTCCGGAGTCCCAAGGTGAGCTACTACACCAAACTAGACTTTGACAAACTTTTTAAGTAGCAGAATTATTGTCTGGAGTATTTCGGACTGGACAGCGGAGTGACTACGTTTGGTTTAGTCGGTGTTTAAACGTGGAAACTGGAAAGAGTGTTCTCGGAAGCCGGTCACGGGAGTAGGATTAACTATCAACTAATTCACCAAACCGGTCTCTCTACGTTTTATAAACGTGTTCTTCACGACACTCAAGTATTATTTAGCCAGACCTTTCTTGCGTCTAGACATTGTTTGCTTTTCCTGTTCTGGTAAACACCTGTTGCTGACATTTTGCCTCCTGCTTTGAATGCGCCTTTAGTTGACGTGACAGGTGAATTCATAGACATGAACAGAAGCCATTTCTTGTAAGAGCTGGACTTTTACCGTCTTTGGGCTAAAACTCCGCTCTCTGACTTTTATGGTTATTGTTAAAACAACTTCTATTACAGTTTCCACATCCATTTGTTAAAAAGAAACTTTATTTTATGGCTAACACTCCCCTCAAGGAGAAAATAAACAAAACATGGCTTCTTTTGTTAAGACAATAAATAGGTAAATCCTTTTAATCGAGATAAAATTGCGTACTATTGGTTGATTAAGGCTACTTGACAATGACAAATAAAACATTAAAACAATTTATAACAATTTCTTGTCATTTAACTCTGAATCCAAACCACACGATTAATAATATTAATACAAATGTTTAACTAAAGCCAATAACAGGTTCATCTGTAAGTAGCAAAGTACCTGCTGTGACGTCATGGTTGTATCATGTGGCGCAGTAATGTCCTCAGTAATGCACTTCTAGATGGCGGAAGCTTTACCTATGAGAAGAGTTAAAGGCTGTCTCAGATTAGGTTTTTGATATATTACAAAATTACTTTTAAAGGTAACGCCCACTATTTTAATATGTCAAGGTATTATGTCAGGGCATTATCTATACTAAAACTAGCAGTAACTAGCAAAGAAATGAGAAAAATACACTAATTATCTTCTGATCATGTACTGCCACTAGCTGATTGAATCATAAAACTTCCTCACTGCTCTGTCATGTAAGGCTGCTTTCTAAAGTTGATCTAATCAGGTAAAGTTTTATTCCAGGAATTTATGTTCACAGAAACAGACTAGTTTCAGGTGAAGATGCATTTTCACTTGCCATAAATCAATTTGTGCTGATATGAAGATAAATTAGACTCACTTATGGTGGTGGGCACCAATGCTTATGTGTTGCATTAAACTTAGAACCACAAATAAACAAAAATGAATGCCTTCCAACCAGGAAAACAATCAAAACATCACATTTCTTAATGAGTAATTTGGTGAGGGTTTTTTTGTTTCATTTTAGAAAGAGCAACAATAATTTTAGTCATTCTTGGTCTGATAAAGTTCTGTGATGTAGTTTATCCGGTTGCTCAAGTGATGTGAGAGCAGTGGTTGTCCCTCTTTGTTTGGTCTTGGCATCATCCAGGAGGTTGTAGAAGTTTCTTGAAAAGTTGACGTGAGGACATTATGATCATGCTCATATTGTGGTTTCCCGAACACTGAAAAAGTTACTTTGATAAGTTTAACCTTAAATTAGAATGATTGAGTCTCATTAGCTGTTTATAGGTTGCATGAGCAGCCGAGTTGAGCTCCGTTTAGAGGTCAACCGGGCTCTTTAATTAAACTAAAATCCTTTCCATGCCAATTTACATGCACGAGAGGGAATTTGAGTTATTGTCTGAATTATGTTCTGGTGTGTGCAATCAAATTGCTCAAGACTTTCTGCTGCTGCTTACGTTATGGCATGCATATTTAGGTAACTTTCATTTCAATTTTAGTTCATTTTACAGTTATTTCTTTATCTGGATAGTTTTTATCAAGTGGCAGTTGTAAAACCAGAATTGTATTCTCACAAAAGAGACATTCATGGACATGAGTTGACATGAAGCTTTCGTCTGCTTCTCACTTAGATTATCTTATACATTTAGTTGTCTGATAAAAGTAACAAAAATAAACTGTGAATGAGAGCAGCTTTATTAGACATTTGGTAATGTAAATATAGATGACAGTTTTAAGGGAAAAAAAAGCTAACTATGAAAATTTGGAGCATTTAGGCCTCTTTGAGCCTAAGCTTATACATGCAGGAGTGTTTT
Source organism: Pseudomugil gertrudae (assembly GCA_037177535.1). Lineage (NCBI taxonomy): Eukaryota > Metazoa > Chordata > Actinopteri > Atheriniformes > Pseudomugilidae > Pseudomugil > Pseudomugil gertrudae. The sequence goes on from JBAMHV010000024.1 coordinate 9,392,761, forward strand.
GAAGCCAGGCTGCATTATCTGAGTATATTAATCCAGATCTGAGAGCTTTGATTTTGTGCAAATTCGGTAGAAATAACATGTTCTTATTATGCATTTTAAAAATTTGGTTTTGGTTAGAGTAACACCATAATAATGTAAAAAGTATTGACAAATTAACATTTTTTTATTTGTTTTTTTTGGTCGAATTAAAACATGCTATCCTTACCTGAGTTGGTCTGATACTGACAATTATTGGGTGTGAGAAGTACCTGCAGCCTATCGGGTTCAAATCTGAGTGCAGGGTTACAGCTTTATGTGCTGCAAGGACAAAGATCAGATTGCTCATCCATGAATGTGTGGGTTCATGTGGCATTTTTCTCTCAGGAGATGATTTTCATATCTTCTCTGAAAATGTTATCACTTTTTAGACCATTTATTTTTAGTGATAGCACTTTAGTATTAGTATTTCAATTTGCAAGGTTTGTTTATCTTTAACTTTGTATTTTTTCCCTGCATGGTGTCTGAATGGCATAAAGGTTTTGGTCTACTACACTGGTTGTTTTGTCTCTGCACATTAGTTTTGGTAGCTAGTTTAGTCTGTTTGATATGTTACTTGATATGCTGTAATAAATAATGTGGCCTTCAGTATTTTATAACTTTGTCACCCTACTTCTATTGAACTTAAACTCTATTGTTTGTATGCCAGACTGAAATTCTTAGCATGTTTTTGGTCTTTAACCTCTTTATCACTCTTGCTCTAGAGTATTTACTCTTGTGAGGTCAAATATAAGTAACAACTCTAACTTTCAGTCTGTTACTGCACTCAAACTGTCCTATCAATACTGGCTTGGTGCATAAGGTTACTTCACTTGTGAAGAGTCAGCAGTGAATGGAAAGATTTGCATACTTATTGTACAAGCATTGCAAGTGAAAAGCTGGTGGCTCTTTAAGTGGAAGTTGAAGGTGGAGCCATGTACCATGTGCTCTCTGAACACTCCTCTTTTACAAAGACAGCTCCAGTGCTGCACTGTTTGATTTAGTATGTACATATGAGCGATTCCAAGACGTGTGTGTGTGTGTGTACATATGCACATGTCAGTTAAGTCTTCCTGTCCTGTTCTCTTCCACTGTTCCACTGGTCGATGTGCTGCTGTTGTCAGGGAGACCCTTAACTGGTACAGGCTCAGCTTCCACTGCTGGATTTGCACTGAATATTTTAACAACCACGCTGGCCTCTTTTCTCATGCATGCATGTGTTTATGTATGTATGGTGTAAAGTGTACAGGCGTTGTCTGTGTGATGTGATTCTCCTGACAAGTTTAAGTATGAAGAATAGATGTAGCCGGGGGAAAAAGAGGAGGGGGAGGAGGGATTGCAGCAAAAGTAGAGACAGCAAGGGCAGCATCTTTTGAAGAGTGTGGGACTATAAAGAAATGCAATACTTACAGACCTCATCTGAGCCACTCCTGTGGATTAAGTCTTCTTTTTTCTGAGCCACTCCACCAGAGCTCATCCTCATACTCTGTATGACTGGCACTGCCATCGCGGGCAGCAAGGACATAGCACAGTGAGCTGCTCTGTTTGTCTCTTTCATACTCTTCCCTCCGCCCTGTGTTACCCTTTCTTCCTTACTAATCAATTTTAGCTGTTTTCTCATCCATCTCCTCTGCTTTTTAATCATCCTTATACCCTTCATCATCTTTTATGTGTAGTCGAGAAAAATATGGCTATTAGCATTTAGCTTTTAGCTGCCTGCACGAGTTTTAAGGATGACCCTCACCTCCATCACTCCTTAACACCTAGGAGTGACTTGCACCATCCCCCTACCACCACCCACCACTGCAGGGTGGGATGGGCAGGGGTTGGATGAGTTAGCCAGGGGCGCAAGTGTTAGCAACAGGACGGGCAATGCCAGATAGGAAAACACGAAGACAAGGAGGAGGTGGAAGTGGGTCATCCCGAGGCAAGAAGAAGCTGAGAAGGGGAGGTAGCCGATCGGCCATCCCGGCACTCTTTACTATCACTGAGGAAGAAGAGGGACAGAGACGAAGAGATGCTTTAAAAAAGAAGAAAAGAGGTATGGAGGAAAAGGAGAGAGGAGAACTTCTAAGGGTATTAAATGCATATACATGTTTGAGTTCTGTGTGTTTTTTTGTTTTTAGTTTAAGCCTATTTAGTATTTTGTGTGTGTTTTTGAGTGAGAGCTTTATCTGTAGCAGTTTTTAGAAGGGCAGAGACATGTTTAACCAGCCTTGAGAGTCCCAACGGCAGACAGGCTGCAACTAGATAAGAAAAAGGAGAGAATTAAAGTCATAAAGTTTTGCAATTATGTCTATATGTTTCCTGGTTTGCTGTTTGCTTTATTCCCTTTACCTATCAAGCTGAGCTTTCTGGAGACAGGTGACTGACTGAACTGATGATGATGGACAGCTTTGTTAGTGCAAGTGAAAATCAGCTGGCAAGGCAAGATTGTGTCGAGACAAGCAGATGAGAGTGATGGGGCAGTTTATGTCACAGTTGTATGTCGCTGTAATACATTAGTAAAGCACAGCAGTCAGCAAACCAGCATATGACTGCAGTCACAGCACGTATAACTGGCAGAATAGCAAAGGATGAATGTCTTTTGTTTGTCTGCTTTTGGAAGTTCAGAAACGGCTGGTTTCAGTTACATTTTTCTTTTCAACTTGTAAATATTATATTTAGGCATATTTTATATTGCTTGTGTGTTTATTATTGCAAATGAAATTAAGACATGATGAACTCAACAGTTGGCACACATTTTTAATTTCAGCTGACAATACCACAAAGATAAGAGGTTTTCAGATTCGTGTTACTCTGTAACCAGGATTAATATATATTTTAAAGGAGTAATAAGGTTCAATGAGCAGTGATTTAGATGGATTGAAATGGTTTTATTGTGTAGGAGGATTAATGTTTAAAGTATCAAAAGCTATTCCTGCAGTAGTACAGGTAGTTTGTGGTAGACCCTGAATAACCTGACATGATTAATCTTAACTAGTCTTATACTTTGTATGTGGACTAAACATTCATACAAGGTTAAACCAAGTAGAATAGATGAGTGGGAGTAGGAAGGACTGTAATGAAGGTGTTAGATGTTAACCTCTCATTTCAGATCATATGGAATAGAGTGATCTTCATTAATGATGCTCTGTCACGTGATCAATTAATTCTTTTTTATATGGGAGTCATAAGAAAGTATCTACATTATTAAATGTGGAGGGTAATGTGAGCTAATAGGTGTGAGAAAGAAATTGACAGCATTGGCTGAAATTGTTTTTTTAATTGTGACACAATGACACAAAATTGTGTCAATAAGAAGTTGCTTAAAATGTTTGTGTAACAAAACGTCTTTGGAACATCTTTAGAAGTGGAGATAACACGTTTTCACTATTGGCTATTAGCACTTTCTCTTTGTATTGACCTTATTTGATGACTCCAGACTTTTCTCCTATCATTTAAGCTTATTTTCAATGTGCTGTGAATGCAGCTTAGTCTACAAAAACATAGAAGCCACCATTCTTGCCCCTTTTTATATAGGGTTGAATGCTTGTCCTAGAACTATAAAGAAAGGCTCCCATCCCTGCCCCCTTTGCCTCTCTTGTGGTTGGAGGCTATAGTTTGGCTTAGCATTAGCAGCAGCTAATCCTCTCAGGCTGCAAGAGAGGAAGGAGCTGCACAGTGTGGTTGCCTGTTACCCACTGGCCTGGACAGCAGAGCATTAATCGCTAACTCTGACCATTTAATCTGACTGGCAATGAATGCAGATAGATTGGGGGTAGGGAGGGTGTGCATGTACACACACACAAAGCACAGGAGGAGGGAAGGGCAGATTAAACGGTCACACTCTCCCTACGTCTCACTCTCTGTTACACACACTGTTGTTAATGCATATACACGTACACAAAAGGATGAGGGCTGGAGAGCCGCCACAACCTCTCTCACACTGCAAGTCAATGGCAGTGACATGAACTGACCTGTTGGTTTTTCCTCCCTCTTTAACTTTGCTTTGGAAACAGTTTAATTTTTTGGATTTTTTTTCTCCTTTAATCTAGTTTTTACTTTTTCATTGCATTGTGGACTTTGAATTTGACCTTATTGATGCTGTAAAGGATGTTTTCAGGAGGTAGGAATGTTGATTCTTTCGCTTGGATTCGACTAGTTGGAGTAGAGGGACCAGCTAGGGACACAAGTCCCATATTGGGATTGCCACCTCTGGAAATATGAACCACAAGCCAGGTAAAAGAAAAAATATATGTTAATGCCCCGAGGACCCAAATAAGTGCAATTTGCATTTGTGGACAGAAGGCTAGAAGTAGTAATGTGAGGAGAGGAGAGCAGGAAGATGACATAAAACAAAGGTTTTGCTTACCAGAAGTCAAAACGGGAGCTAAACCGTATCCTGGCATTTTAATGCTGTAGTCACCCATAACCATACAACCACCTCTGACTTAGACATATTCATATATATTAAACATGAGTCAGGAAGTAAAATTAATAACGTTTCAAGATAGTTTGTCTTTAAACCTCGAAAGAATAGCATGTTCTGTGAATTTGAACCACCACAACAAATCTACTGTCTTCTGTTTAACTTTAACATCTCTTTCAGATAAAAATCATGTAATTACTTTAACATAATTAGCTTTTTTGTGGTATTTCAGTACAGAAATAAACAGGGATGTATACCCATTTTTTCCACCCTGTTTACACTATTTTGTATTTTTTGTTTGACACAATTTTGTTGCATATGAAATTGACTGTGGTGTGTTTGCTAAGACTGTTAAACAGCAGGCTTGTGCTTACAGGCAAGTATACTCGGTGCCATTTGAAGTTTGTTAGCGTTATGACCTTCAATAGATAGATAAATATTTGACATGCAATGAAAAGAGACAGCTGCAGGAGATCAGTTAAAAAACTTGTGCTCTTTAGTCTGGCTAAAAACCCTCAAACTGTACCAAAGTATTTTTAGCGAAGGAAGGAAGGAGTGTGAAGGCCATCCATCCATCCATCCATCCATTTTCTCCGGCTTATCCGAAGTCAGTTCGCAGGGGCAGCAGCCTAAGAAGGGAAGCCCAGATTTCTCTCTCCACAGCCACATTTGTATGTGCCGGTATATTTACCAAGAGTGATGTAGATTTAATTTTGAACCATTAGCATGATTTAGTTTATGAATTGTTGGGCATGTTTTGTAACCACAACTGCAATATATCTGATCTATTGCTCTAGTCTAGGCTGAATGATTTTTTTTTAATAGTAACACGAATAGTTTGGTTATCTTGTCTGACACCCAGCCCTTTTTGAATATTTAGGATACAAGTGATCTACACTATATTCTTTATCTAATTTTCCTTACGTTTACAATAAAATTGTTTTTCTTCTATCCTTAAAGGAGAACTTCGCTTTTTTTTAACCTGGGGTCTGTTGTCATCTTTCCTTCCATACATGTGAGTGATGTA
>JBAMHV010000024.1:9400949-9423825 GCA_037177535.1 Pseudomugil gertrudae
ACATGAACGTATTAGTCATACTGAAATGTATTCATACCCTTCCAATAAGAGGTAAAGATTAACAGTAGACACTCAAATAGAAACTGTATGAAATATTACATTTTAAAAATGTTTTTAATTTAACTGAATAAAATAAATAAAACAAAATCAGTTTTGGACAAATGAAAGCAGTTTCTTGATGAGCAGTGGGAATAACCCGTCAGCAGGTACAGAAGTCTGACTTGAGTTACAGAAAACAACAGATTGCAGTGATTTCCTCAAAGTATTGTTCCACAACATATTAGTTTTACGAGTAATGTAACATATTATTTTATCATATTTGTTTGCTTGTTTTATGTATTTATATAATGAAAACAATGTCAGGCATTTTTACTCCTTTTGTTATAATTATTTTTGTGAATTTCAACCTACTTTACCAACATTTACCATCTTTGGAGGTCTAGCAGCCGCTCCTCATCCTCACAGCGAGCCGTTGCAGCACGGGATTGGTGACATGACACTTGAACTTGAGCAAGATGTTGATATTTTTGTATTTCTGACTCTCCAGGGCTTCGGTAGTGGCAACTACGCCCTTAAAGGGCAAGGCGTAAAACCATTCTTGGTTGTGTGTAATTCATTCGCGCACCACTAGATGGGAGTAAATCTTACACACTAGGGCTTTAAGAGACAGGAATGAGGGATTGCAGTTCATGTGGTGGGGTAGGTGGGATGGGAAAAGTGTACATTTCCTTTATTTGTGAACTTGTGCTTTCATGTGTAACTTATGCATACATTGTTTCTATAATGTAAAGCGCTGTGTTTTGCATCTTGTGTTGGTCATGTGCTGATGGGTGTTATGGTAAAGGGTGCAGAGTATGGCGATGAACCCTACCTGTATTGGAAATGCTGTTGAATGGATGGGTTTAATGTGCAAGCAAAACTTTTGACGGTAAACTGTGATTATACTGATTTGTGCACATGGAGTTCTGGGAACTTTGTCAGGGATGGATTTTGTATTTGTCAGTGTCTATTTTTTTTTTTTTCTTCTGGGTTTACTGACACTGGTTTGGCTTTTTTTCAGCGTCCTACTCTCAGTATAAGTCAGAGGATGGAAGATTTTCTACAGCGACCCATCCCAGCTCTTCAGGCTCCGGGCAGACCTTTACTGGCAATCTGACTCCTATCCCCACTCCTACTAATCGCACCAGCAACAGCCCAAGTAATAATGCTGCTGTCAAACCAGGTAACTTGCACAGATAAATATGTACACTTTACAATTAGATCCCTTTTCCCTCTATTTTACCTGTTCTTTTCAGTCTTTCAGCAATGCTTCTGCTATACTTTTATTTGTCCTGCAGACTCTTTGCTCTTTAACAAGATTGATGAGCGACAAAGGTTAGCCCGTGAGCGCAGGGAGGAGCGTGAGAAACAGAATGGTAAGCATTTAATACACACTGATGTAAGAAGGGACTTGCAATACATCCCTCACTTTCTTGTTCGTCTAACCACTGACATATCCTGTCTGACCTCAGCTGAATTGCCCGTTTCCCTGGGTGTTACATAAAGTCTCGTCTAAAGCCAGGCACCCTGTTGCCATAGATTCCATGTTGCATAATGGAGCAGTTTATGGTACAGGTTTTACAAACGCTGGTGTTTTCAGGTTTATTTGTGAACGAGTGTTGGTGATATACTGGAGCAGATGGATTTTAGAAAATCTGAGCGTTTTTGTTACTTTTTGGTGTTTTTGAAGTGAAACTGATAATGTTTTACAGTAGTCATACAACTGCCTCCTGCTGAGCAGTTGTGGGATTAGCTTTGTATTTTGAACTAAAGCTGGGTCACATGATGTGCGTCTGACTATTTTACATTGTTTGGTACAAAACAGAGTGTGCAGAGTTTTGTAGTGCGCTCCCATGTGAACACAATAATGCACAAAAACACCAAATCAGTGTTAAGTAATATTTTTTTATTTATAAAGCATCTCTCAAGATAAAAATCACACAGTGCTTAACAAAAAACAAAACAATTTGGAAAACTTAAAAACAAATAAAACTATGTAAAAGCAAGTTTAAAGATCTGTTTTAGCTACTTTTTATAAGAGATCACTGAGTCCACAGATCTCAGGCTGAGAGGAATGGAAATCCAGAGGTAATGAGCGAGGTACCTGCTAGCAACACCGGCCTGATGGAGGTCTCTGATATAATCAGGTGCTTGATATTAAAACCAGCATTTTAAAGTGCTCTTTGTGGTAGATGGGACATCAGTGCAGCTGGATCAGTATCACAGTGACGGGAATGAATTTGAAGAATTTTATTATCAGCCTTGTAGCAGCATTTGAGCATGTTTCTGTGTGCAACATAATTCAGCTGCAAAGGAGGCCCAGTGGCAGGCACGTGAGGAGCGGGCCAAGCAGCACTATGAGAAGCACCTGGAGGAGAGGAGGAGAAGGCTGGAAGAGCAGCGAAACAAGGAGGAAAAGAGACGGGCTGCCGTGGAGGAGAAACGACGGCAAAAACTGCAGGAGGATCAGGTATTTAAACACATCATGTACATAATATACCTCTGCTATATGACTATTATGCTTTTAACATAAATATACAATGGTCATACTGAATATCCAGTCGGTTTTAAAACCTATCACCTGTTTTCTTATTCCTCTTCTTTATTTACACACTGAAATATAAGAAACATTTGTTACAATGTCAAAACTAAGATACCATCAGGATTGTTTTAAAATTTAATTGAATAAAATTGCTTTAGTCATCTCTGGAGGGAATTTATAAGATCTACTAAAGGTTCTTGCTTCAAGATGTTTTCAACTAAGTTTCAACAAGCACATTTGAACCATCTTAAACTTTTGTGGTACTTTTTTTTTTAGTTCAACTTACACCAATTTTCACTACTTGTAGAGACCATTTTGAGCTTCCAGTGCTTCTGCACTTAGCACTACAGTGCTTTGTTTCACTTATTTCAGTTTATTCTTCAACCTTTTTACTCTTATTTAAACAAGATTTCATATTAAAACTTTAAATATTTCAAACTAATGACTTTAGCTTTATACTGATTTCAACTAATGCTCTAACAATCAGGTTTCAACCCTTTTCAATTTTATTATGCTCACTTAATTTAAATCTTCCACCATTTTCATCAGTTTTAAACATCAGTTTGACCTTTCCTCCTAATCTCTTCTTCTCTTCCCATCTTTTCTTTCCTCTTCATCTCCCCATTCCTCGTCATCTCTCCTTCCCTCATTTCTTCTTTTCCTCATCACTCATCTCCCCATCACTCCTGACATCTCTTCTTCTCTTTCAATCTCAAACTTTTCTGTTAAATTTACTCCTATTTTCACTACATATGGACCTGGTTTTGAGCTTCTAATTCTTCTGCTAGAACACTTTGTTTTACTTATTTCAGGTAATCTTTAAACCATTTTCACTATTTTTACACGCCCATTTTGAGCTTTAAACACTTCTACTTTAGCTTCATAATGTTTTCAGTTCAGGTTTCAACAAGCACCTTTTAGCCATTGTGAACTATTTATGCTCTTTAGTTAAACTTACACCGATTTTCACTACATGTAGATCTGATTTTGAGCTTCCAAAACTTCTATTACGCTAGTGTTTTACTTATTTCGGTTCAGTTTTCTTCCATTTTACTCGTATTTTAAAATTTTTTATTAGAAACTTTAAATATTTGTACGAATGACTAAATCTTTATACTGATTTCAACTAATGATTCAACAAGCAGGTTTTAACCCTTTTTTCACCTATTATCTTCATTCAAGTTAAACCTTCCACCATTTAAATCACCTTTAAACATCAATTTTAGCATTCATTGCTTTAGATGGGATTATTTCAGCTTTCTTCAGCATTACTTTTCAACCATTTCAGCATGCAAGCATTCACATCACTGTTCTGCAAGAACAGTTTTCTTACTGTATTTCTGATTGTAGGCACGTCATGAGGCTGTGATTCGTCGTACACTGGAGCGGAGCCACAAAACCACACAGAAGCCCAACAGATGGTCATGGGGAGGAGTTCTGCACACAAACACTCCCAACACATCAGCTGGTATGTCAGCAGATATATGCAAACTCTACAACAGATATCTCACCATTTTAAGAGATGCAGACTTATTCTGCGACCCATCACATTATTTGAGAACATGCATTAACATTGCAGACTGCTTTTCTTCCCTTGGTAATGCTATGGAGAATATTACATTTCTGTGTCATATCCCAGATGTGTTTCTGACAATAGCTATCCTAAATAAATATGTCTACCTGCCGCTGCAAGTCAGTATTGTTCTGCCGTGATTATATTTGATCTTTTCAGATTCGCTGCCATTGCTACCTCTCTGTGACTCACGGTTTCCCCCTCTGCCTCCTTTCTGCTCTTTGTTTCTCCGACTTTGTTCTCCCCACTTCTGGTCCAGGTTTTGTCGAGTCAGTTTTCCTCTATCCACTCGACCTTGCTGGGCTGGAGCACATGCAGGGTGCTTTCAGCCTCTACCGCAGATATGGAATGACCAGCCAATGTGAATATTACAACAGTGTGTCGGTTAGCTGGCTAGTGTTAGAACACTAGCATTAGCAATGTAACTGTACAGTATGGTACTAGCTCACTCTCATTAGTGTACATGTAGGTTAACGTGTGACATGATTAGTGTTGTTTCATTTGCATGTAGTGGTCAAAGTGTTACCTGAAGTTGCATCTCACATCACAGGATCACCCAAAGAATTTTATTTCTACTTGACACACAACCCGTATAGCACTAATTTACAGTATTCTGTATGAGTGTTGTTAGTTTTTTAGATTTAATTTGAATTAACCAAGGTAGAGAACCCTCGCAGGTTCCAGCTGTCTTTCCTCTGCTTAAGTCTTTCCTATTGTACTGATTTTTCTTTATTATGTGTCTTTGATTCAAGATGCCGATCGAAGGTCGGTGTCCACTATGAATTTATCAAAACATGCAGACCCGATAATTACCAAGCGCCTCTCCTCCTCGTCTGCCACACTTCTGCACTCACCAGACCGAGGTAATGGGTATGGAGTTTACATACGAACATTGTCCACTTGTGATGATCAGATTCTGTGTGCAAATAATTTTTATTGTTCATTTTAATATAGAATTGTGTGCCAGTCCTCTTAACACCATCAGATTTAAGTAGTCATAAAAAGAATATGTTGAAGAAATTAGTTTCTTTGGTGAGAATAATATAAATACTGGTAATCTTCAGCAGGACCTATGAAGTTGCAGCCTGGCTCAGAGTAAAGGCAACAAAAATAACCAAGCAGCACAAGTGAAGTGGACTAAATCTGTTGCAAAAAAGTGAAATATTACAAGAGGCTGACTGTAGTGCCCGATATATAAATGAATAAGAGAGTATCCTCTCCTCTGGCTCTTGATAGGGAAGCAGATGAGTAAATCTACCAAAGTTTTAACTGAATTTTAATGCATGTGTTTTATAAATGCTGAGTTAAGTTAGGTCATGTATTCTTTCATGTTCATATGTTGCTGGCAGGTTTACAGATGAAAACAGCCTCCTCCCCTGTCATAAGCAAAGCTCAGTCCAAACCACGCCTACATCAGGGGAAGACCACGCAGCACAAAAACACAGGTGTCCTCAGGGGGACTTTTGGTCTCTTTTATAACACTGCACACAGTGTTTCAAAGCAAAAAGATCTTGGGCTGAAAACTAAAGGAATCCAGGGCAGAATATCACTGCGGTGATATGATAGGACACATAGTGTTCCTTTAAAAGAGAGATCTGGTATAATAATGCTTTTGAAGAATGTAAATATAACCTCAAGACAAACTGTTATTAGGATTCCCAACTGTTATAAAGTAATGTGATTGGAGGTTATATTTACAGCATTTATAAAAATACATAATTCACTGCTTATATTTGCTCTGCAGGATTGAGATTTTGTTCCCTGCAGTGTGACCCCGTTCTCTAATCTGTAGGATAATCTTTTTGTTTTTGTGGGAACACTATATTGTTTATATCCCTGATGAATTAACACCCACATTTGTAAAAAAAAAAAAAAGACTTATTTTACATTTTCTCATGTGCGGAAACAACACAGGAGGTGTAATCCAAACCTTTAAGACCAGGAATTTTTAGATCACAAAGTGGAATACCACTTCATCTGTATGGTTTTCAGCCCAATGTTATCTTTTCCCTGCACACCTAAACCCAACTTAGCATGACAAAACTGCATGTTTTACCTGATGTGCTGACCTATAAAAGAATAGCTTATCAGTTTATAACAAAGTTCTGTTGATTACTGGTAATATATTAATATTTTTAGAGATAACAGGGTTTTTTATTATTTAATTTGCTTGCATGAAAACTTGGCCCTTATTTAATTATTTGCTTGAATACATCCGATTTCATTAGACGTATAAGAAAAGATGTTTCGTAATATGCAAGTGGAATATGACATTTATTATATGTAAAAGCTCTTCTCCCTGCATTTTTACTCTGGTGTGTTTGCTGCTTGTCATAATTAACTGTCTGCTGCATGCTGGTGGAGTGTTCATGGTTAAACATCAATTTATGGTGCAGTCAGAGGGAAGGAAAAAGGAAATGCATTTAGTGATTATGCATAAGTTATAATCTGCTTTCACTGATGGCTTACACTAATCAGGGGATAGTTTAAGGTTTTATCTGTTATCAAACCTCAGAGGTTACCTGTGCGTGTGTCCAGGGCTGCGCCGCCTTCCATTGACGCCATGGGAGAGCAATGTTGTGAACCGCCTGCAGCAGCCAACTCACTCCTACCTGGCTCGCAGCCGCAGTGCCATGAGTCTGTCTGGAGATCAAACAGGTAACATACACACTCATCAGTGTTCAGACATTTCTCACTGAAAACGGCAAGATTGGGGCTGTATTGAGGAAGACGGGTGTTCTTGAAAACACAAATGAATCATTCTTGTGCTGCCAGTATTTATATCGTTTATATTTTGGTATCTTGACCAATGCGGTTTCAGATGTTAATCAGATTTAACCAGACTTAAAGCATTACACTGTCTGAAACTGACCCTTTAACAGTCTGTGTCAGGCACCTAAAGCACACTCACTCACAAACTCACACATACACTACTCTCACAAGGTTTAAATAAGCAGTTTACACTGTACCGGATCCCCTTTTGCTACCATGGCAGCTGTAACTATTTTAACACTTTTGGTTTGCTTTTAACTTTTTGTGTGTTTCTATTTAATAAATTACATTATTGAAAAATAAATACCTTAAATATTTTGGTCAGTGATGTGTACAAATGTAATGATAGACTGAAGAAACCTGTCTGACATTTGCTAACAGAATTAGACTTTTTTTTTTTTACTTGTGTTTGATGTGAATCGTAGGTTGAACAGCCTTGGCTTGTATTTTAACCTTTGGATGGAACTACACAATGCATTTTTTTATATTGCTTGAAAATGTATTTTCTGCTTTTTGTATCTTTCTTTCTGTCTTTTTTGAGTGACCATACTTAACAAAATACACACTCTCTCATTGGACTTTTCTCTGCATGCATAGAGCTAACATTTTCTGAATTGGGGACAAATTGATTATGTTTACGCATTTTGCTGCTTGTTTACTTCTTTGTGCTGTTGGGTCTAATGTGTGATTGATGTTGTTGCAGTCTGAGTAGTAGAGTAGAAATGCTTCCAACACTGTGGCATATAAACCCGTTAGTGTTTTTGCCAGATCAATCCCATCGATATGCTTATAAGCTTAATTAGAATAAGTAAAATAAAACACTTAAACAAAAAGAAATCATTCAAAACGATCAATTCCTTCTTTTTAATTAAATATTTTTATTAAACAATGCCACAGTGATGGTTGCTGTAATTTTGCAACTTTCTATTCCAGTAAGTAGCATTAACGCTTTCTTTCTCTTTCTCTTCTTCTCACCATACATCACCCCCCTTTCAATCATCCACTGCTCTTCCTCTGTTCTTTCTCTGACATCCTCCTTGTTGCCTTCTCTCCTTCCTGATCTTTTGGGCTCCTTTTAATCAAATCCTAACTCGTAACCTACAAATCCTCTTCTGGTTCCAATCCATACCTTCTTCAAAACATTTGAACCCCCACCTCATCATACATCACCAAAGCCATGCCTGTGTGTCCTCGCTCAGTGTCCTGCCACCCCATGGGCTCTATGTCCTTCAAGGCCATACAGGCTCAGCCACTCCCTCATTGCCGCAGCCAGGAGAGGAGCCTAAGCAGGGAAACTGCTTCCTCGTCCTCTACTACCCCACGGAGGAGGACCACAGGAACAACACAGGTAGATGTTGCTATCAGTGTGTACTGGAAACAGAAAATATGAAGTTATTCTTATGAAATAATTGATCATGCAGAATTGCATGGAGCTAAAATGAGGTGTTACAGTACTGTAATAATTACAATACTGTATGATATAAAGGCATGACCTAAATATCCCTTGTTTTATTTACTTATATGTTTGGTTATATACAATAGCACCAGCCTTTAGACAAATTGTTGTCAGAATAAACAGCAGGGTTCTGACCACCCAACCTTTTTTTAAGTGGCTTTGTCTCATTGAACTGCAAACATTTGCTCAACCAGGGAAGGGCGTATCTGTGTTTTTGTCTGAATGAATAAACTAAAATATTCACTGCACCGAGTTGAGTTGGGCCACTTGTTTTGCTGACTTTTATGCCATTAATCATTGGTATGAAATTGACTTAAATTACATTAATAGTATTTATAGTATTTTATTAATTACCCTGAGATGATAACATGACAGCAAAATGTCTTCTAGCTTTAAATAACCTTTATTTGTTGGTAGTATCTTGGTCAGTGCATCTATCATCATTTACACACACACACACACACAAATAGTTTTGTATCCACTGCCCATATGTCTGCTCTCGTCATAGCTTATGCCATTAAGGTTTTAAAGGGAAGGCTTGTTCTGTACTGACCAACAGACGAGCTATTTCCACACAGTTCTTGCTGTTTAAGAAGCGGTTGACTTCTTGCCCTTCTAAAAAACATTAAGGAAAGCAATATGTTTGGCTGCACACATATTGAGGGGATTCAAGTGCCCAGTGGTGAAGTTGAAATCCATCTTGTTTGAGGTCACATTGCTCTCCTTGCCACTATTTTTAATTTTAAAATGGGATGAAAAAAATACTTGAATGTTTTTATGTTTTTGTCTTACCTGCACCATCAGCCAAAAGACCGTGACAATGTCAGGAAGTCATGGAGCAACTTATCACTTCCTCTAGCTCCCATCTTGACTTTACCCCCCAGCAAAGGAATGGTTACTCCAGGCAAGAAGAAAAGCACATTAACAGCGCCCCCTCCTGGCAGGTACAGGAACATTTTCCATGACATCTGCAGTTAAAGTTCACTTACAGATTTTTGACAGGAGCTGTGAATCATTTTGGAAAAAAAGAGATTTTTGGCAAATGAATATTTCATAAAACTCAAATCAGGACTAATATTTTCTTTCTGATAGAATTTGTAATAAAATGCTTTTGGTCTTTGCACATAGACTGCCTCAGAAGACAGTGGGACGCCCCCCAACCCCCAAGCTGCTTAAGTCTCCAGGGACAGAAGACCCCGGAAACCTTCGACCTATCAGGATTTCACCTGAGAGCTCACAGCCCTCAACACCTACCAGAGCCCGAGAGGAGGAGGAAGAGGAAGTTCTCAGCCCTCCACAGCCTCGACCTCAGCCTTTGGGTCAGAATAAGTCTGAGCCTGTACCAACAACATTGATTGGAGTCAGCGGTCAGTTACCACTCTGCATCACAATACCAAGATCTTTATATATTTTATTTTATTCGTTTCCATTTGGTGTCAAGCAATGTCTTTTTATTGATGCCTTCTAGAGAGTGGAAGCAGTCCTCCAGCCCTCAAACCCTCAGCAGGTACCACAGACCCAGAGGAGGCAAGTCGTATCCTGGCTGAGAAACGACGGCTGGTTCGCGAGCAGAGGGACAGAGAGGAGGAGGAGCGAAGGCAACAGGAGGAGCAAGCAAGGTATGTCGGCTGTCTCAAGGAAAGTCTTTTATTTAAGATATGTGTTAACCAACTATTTTAACTACGGTTTGTGTCCTCACAGAATAGCAAAGGAGGAGCTAGCTCGCCGGAAGGCAGAGGAGAGGGCGCGGAGAGAAGAGGAAGCTCAAAGACAGGCAGAGGAAAGAAGGAGAAAGGAAGAAGAGGACCAAAAAGCAGAGGAAGAAAGACTTCACAAAGAGAGGGAAGAGGCAGAGAAACTCCAGAAACAGGTCACAGAATCGATGCACACTTTTTTGTGTGGTTATTAAAAACATGATTTAAGCTGAACTGTGCAGAAATCTGCTCCTTTCACCTCAAATGTATCTTTACGTGTGTTTGTATGTTAGAAAGAGGAGGAAGAGGCTCGACAGAGAGAGGAAGCAGAGCGCTTGAAGCAGGAGAGAGAGAAGCACTTCCAGAAAGAGGAGGCTGAGCGCCAGGAGAGGAAGAAGGTGACATGCACTCATTTCATAAACACATATATTATTAATGCTTAGCGTAGCCTTATTTATTCATTTATGTTTCCTTCTAACCACCAGCGTCTTGAAGAGATCATGAAGAGAACAAGACGCTCAGACGCACCACAAAAGGTAAAAGACCTGAGAGAAATCAGGTATATGGCAAAGATCCTTCTATATACATAGCACCTACCTACACAGTAAGACGGGGATCACAGAATCCAGACCTCTTGGGCCAGTATCCCACAGGGTTTTAATGTATTCCTGCTGCAATTAATCTGACCCAAAATAAATAGATCCAACAGCCTATGAATTTCTGCACAATGAAGGGAAATATTTAGAACCTGCTGGACACTGGCCCAAGAAATCCAGACTTGGTGATCACTGCTACATGGCAAATGCCATCCATCTAATCAACAGGGTCGCGTGGGGGCTGGAGCCAATCCCAGCTGGGCAAATACCAGTTAGATAAAAAATATTCCAACTGAATGATCATTATTTAATGCTTTTATCTGCATTGTTTTCTTTTTGTCTCCAGAAAATCAGGAATGGAGACAGTGCAGGTAGCTTG
The DNA here is from genome assembly GCA_037177535.1 of Pseudomugil gertrudae. Lineage (NCBI taxonomy): Eukaryota > Metazoa > Chordata > Actinopteri > Atheriniformes > Pseudomugilidae > Pseudomugil > Pseudomugil gertrudae. The sequence continues at coordinate 9,412,001 of JBAMHV010000024.1, forward strand.
TTATGCCTATCCTCTTCTTAAACATATCGTCTGACATTCCTGTGAGGTTGTGCCTGATATTGATTTTGTTTTCTCACCAGTGACTCCAGAATCTCCTGCTACATCTACAGTAACAATGCCCACAACTCACAGTAGTAATGGTGGCACTTCTCAGTCTGACCCCGACCCAAACCCTGGAAGCACAGCACGGATCCATCCTGACCAGAGGTGAAGTTACGACATCGCAACAGAACCGCAGCTAAATTTTACTGTAATAAGTTGGAGCATGCCTCTTTTTTTAATTACACTAAAAGTGTATTTATCTTGTGTTTACAGGGAGAATGGGGACTTTGAAGAGGTGATAGTACTGCCTTCACATTCTAGGTTGTCACCCCCTGAAGGAGAGGAGGGGCAGCAGAAGCTGGAGGATGAGGAGGGAAGAGTTCCAGTTGTAGCCTTCACAGAGAATGGCCTCTTGAAGCCTCTTAGTGGAGTAGAGGACATATCAGTCCAGCAGGGACCAGGTCAGTAAACCTTCTTAGTTCTTTTTAGTGCATTTTCCCCCTTTATCATTCTCATTTAACAAATAGCTGATACATTTACGGTGTACACCACAACGCTGAGACAAAACAAACCAAAAAACTTTGGTTGCATTCTGGCTGTTTGTTTACATGCTTACAGGGTTTTTGAAGGATAAAAATGCAGCAATCTGACAACAACCCCAGAGTGAAAGGCGAGGCTTATCAGTAGCTACAGTTGCATGATTTTTATTGATTCTGATCAATTATTTAAAATTAAAATATTCGGAATGAGACTATTCTCCTTCACATTTACATGGAAATTAAGATTCACATGGAAAACATGTTTATCTGTACTTAATTCTGCTTTAGACCGATAGATCAGATAGATTCTGATTATATAATATGATGTATTTACATCTACCAGAAACAAATTCTACTTTCTTCCTACTTTTCTTTTCAGTGTTACTATATAATAGGAACATTTTCGCTTTGGTTTTGATGTAAAATTTTGAAGCACCAACACGACACAAGCATTTTGGAGACAAAATGCATGAGACCCTGTGGAATATGTGCAGAACGGCCAACATTAACCTTTTAAAGTTGAATAAACATATACATGATGATCATATGAGGATTAAGCAACCAATTATTTCAGAATTTAATACAGAATTGTCAATTTGATTCAGAATTTAAATTTTTTATCTATTTAAAGTGGATTTAACTTTTTGTTTTTGGTGAAAGGAAAATTCTACGGGGTACAAATAAAGTTTCAGAAACGATGCATTAAAACTACAAGGAAGGTCATTTAAAAAAAAGATTTCAAAAGCATGAAGAGGTGACCACACAGCATCTGTGTATTTCTGCAGCATTACTTCATGTAAAGTGTCTATGTGTTACTCACCCATCTTCCTCCTTCAGCTCACAAATACTCTGATTTCTTTACATGTAAACATTTAAGCTACCAAACATTTATGTTTTACATTATTTCTACAATAAAGCAGCATATTTTATGCTAAAAAAACTCATTCTGACAGGAATAATGTTTTTAGGTCTGCATTTTCATTGCAGCTGATCTTTTTTTCCCATTGTGGTTTTGAAATTTAGATGTTGCCTGATGTGTCCGGGACATGATGATTCCACACCCAGTAAGACTGGTGGACAAGTCAGAGGGAGCCGTAGAAACATGGAGCTGTTAAACTGAGTCAAACCAAGGACTCGTTGCACCAGATTTGCTCTTTGTCATTCCCTCTTGCAGCAGGCAAGCTATGCAACCTTTTCCCAAAGATGGTGTCTCCAAAGATTGCCACAAAACTCATGAGAGAAGTTTCCTTTCCCTCCACAAACTGGTAAAGAGCTCTTCCCTTTGTGTCAGACCATTAAGTCATGTTTGTTCTGCGTACAGGCCCAGCTCCCTAAATCTGAAGCAAAGTCCTGAAATCACATACCTGCATTGAACTCACATGTGATCTTTGATGTGTGTATGAAAAACTGAGATCAGCTGGTAAGTGTCCAGCCATGTTTTTGCTGCCGTAGACACATTCGGGACAGATTTTCTGCAACAGCTATGGGAATGTGTCCAGCTTCTGATTACTTTCATTAATAAATTTGTCTTTCTGAAACTTTGTAATAATTATGTTTCAGCATTTCTGTTGAAATGTTACAAAGATGTGGATGAAGAAATCTCAACTCATAAAGTTGGATTAAGACTACTTGAAAGTGTCATATTGTAATATATTCTGCTGTGTCTACAGTGTTTAAAAGTAGCTTTGGGATGAGATGGGGTGATCCGAGTACAATGGACTTTAGGTTTAATAACTAAAAAAGTATGTTTTTGTAAGAAAACTGAGAAACAGGATGTAAACTTTTGATTTTTTTTTTAAGTTTTTATTTAATTGCTGTACAGATCAAATTGATTCTTTGTTTCCCTTATTCTGTCTTTTTTTTTTAATGTAAATCTGTTTTGGCTTGAAGCCCTTTCTTTTGTTTACCCTTCAGTTAAACCATATCCGAGCTGCATCCTCTTTCCAGTCACTTCATCTCTGCCACTGAGAAGTGATGGAGCACCTTCCCCGTAGCCCATCATGTCTGTGTTGGCAGTTGACCTGTTTTGGTCAAGCCAGTATGAAATGGATTATAATTACTGATAATAATCTAATTAATTTGATTAAGAAATGCTGCTAATGTTGATGCTCCTTTGCCTTACTGTATTGTAGGAGTGAAGTGACTTACTCCACATTAAAGATGCACATACCTTGTTAAGCTTTGACATTCTGGTCATGTGACCAGACTCAAACTTCAGTGGCTTCCTTTGAATGCAAGCGAAAATATTCAGGATTGATCATGCCTACATAAATGCTTAGAATGTCAAAGTATTGGTTTTCAATCAACTTTTACTCATGGAGAGACAAGAGGCATACAGCAAAACCGTGTAGTGTACTGGGTTAGTAAACACCTCCCCTACCTCCCAGTTGGTATTCACTGCAATTGGTTCTCAAGAACTTGCACTTCATGTTCCTTTGATATCTTGCAGGACTAATAAAAATGGAACAAACTTAAAATGTCTTATGTGCGGCAAGTTTGTCAGCTGTGCAGAGCACGTCATATAAATTATGCAAAGTGGATCATTTTAAGGCCACAATGCTTTGAAATCTGACAAACCCTTTTTTGATGGCTGGTATGAGTTTTTTCAGCCATTGTATTACTAAAATTTCTGTACTTTGCAGCTGTTCTATTTGGCAAATAAAATCTTTTGAATTGATTATTCAGAGATGGTCTTTTAATGATTTTTTTCTACTTACTAGATGGCAGTAAATATGGTAAGCATTGACATTTTACAATAAACCAATACAGCTACAAATAAACGGGACAAAGAAAGGTTTGAATGAAAGGTAGCAAGAAATATTTTCTCATGAGGAGGAAACGTGCAGCTTCAAAAGACAATTTACAAATAAATGTTGGATAGAAAAAGACATTAAAGTGTCTTGTCATTCAACTCATCTGTTGAATCAAGTGTTGCTAATTTAGTCACCTAAAATGAACACCGCATTCCTGTGGTCTCGACTAACTGTACCAAAGTCCCAGGGTTTCACAGCCCTCCAGCTTCACCAGTAAAAGGTTTTCGTGAGGAAACTGGCGGCAGCGTTGAGCCAGCTGCCACTGGGATCTTCCTTAGCTGTGGTGCGGGAAATTGCTCTGTCGACCTCTTGTACTGGGCTCTCCTCTTCCTCCGGGAGATAATCTGGAAGGGCCGAGTTTTGCTGCACCTCCACTCCACAAGAATTCAGGGGGACATAAACCTAAAAATAAATATTGACATGTCTTTATGTCTTCCAAACTTAATTCAAGACTTCAGTTTTTCACCTGAGGATTTTAAAGCTTATCAAAATATCTTTTACCTCTTCTCCTGCCTCATTCTTCACCACTTGTTGTGCTGACAGCACCTTAGTGGCAGCGATGGCCGTTGCCAAACTCTGAAAAAGGAAAAGGGTTTATGATTTATCAGATGGGTTGAGCGATCGTCTTTAGCCAGATTGTTTCACTACAGATGTTATTAAATCAGTTCAAACTGACTTACCTCAGTGGGGAGATCTGAACGGATGCGGACCGTACATCTTTTAGAAGTCATTTGGAAAGTGAAGCTGATCACTCCTTTAACTTTCAGGAGAGCCTCCTCACACAAGCCTCGCTGGTGCTTCATAATAGTGAGGGATAACACGAGTAAACATACAGGCAATCATAACAGCTTTTGAGTGTACTAAGATTAAATCTACTTACAATGCTGTCTAACCCTTGGATGTGCAACGTGACAGACTTGGCCTTCTTGTTTGAGGAGTTAATAAAGAACTGGGGCTTCTTTCGCCTCTCCTTCCCCGGTGTGTGAGATGCAGGATAAGGAGGTGTGCTCAGAATGTTGTAGACTTCTTTAGCCAATGCTGTGATGTCAATGGAGAGACCTTCTCTGCATGGAGAAAACACATTTGATTATTCCACTTGGATGACTGCATGACATGGCTAGTTTATGACATTTAAGATACAGTATTTACCTTCCAATAAGATTCTCCAAGCTCACCATCATGCCCAGTTCGTTCTTCATTGTAGGAATGTTGGGAGTCAACTCAGCCAAGTAACGCAGAGTCTAAGGACAAAACAAGAAGAGGGATTTTACTCTCTACTGTAACAGTGCTACAAAGATTCACAACAGATTTCTGGTGTAAAAATAACTCAAATTGAGCCCAGCAGTACACAGTTTAAGTATAGACACGACATATTACCGTCTACATACCTGCAAAGTTGCAAAAAGCACATCTGGATCCTTGTGGTCCAGAAAAAGAACTAGACCGGGAAGGCAGCCCTGGTCCTGGACTATCACTTCCCGGTTCTGCGGTTCTGAAGCCAAGTCCCGCAGCTGGGTCACCACTGACAGTGCATCCATCATTTTTATCAACCTTATTCAAATATACAGACAACAATCATTTTTTGTTTTACCTGGACACACACACACACACATATATATACATATATATATATATATATATATATATATATATACGCGCACACACGACTTACAAATGTTGTCATTTGAAACGATCATTTTGTAACAATGCTAGAGATGCCACTAGATATTAAGTTTTCAAATCTTCAATGATCATCTTTCATCGCGATTATTTACTTGTAAAATCAATTGCTAGCTAAAGAAGCTAACGAAACTCCTTTCGACACGTAAACGCACAGCGCTACATAAACGTATGCTTGATCGTTGCAACATTAAGACCACTAGCGGTTAATTTAATGTAAATTATGCTGTATCAAAGCCTCAACTACGATAAACGTGGAAAACGTAGTTTTTGTTGGTGTATTCTTACCTAAAAGTAGAAGTAGCACACTAGCTCCGTAGCTCGTGTACAAAAATACAAATTTAGTGCCCTTTCCTTCGATAAACGCAATTGGCCAACCAGCCTTTGCGAGGGTTTTAGATTGGCTTCTTCTATTGGTCCGTCATTTGACTTCTCTATTCACAGCCAATCAGAGAAAGGTTTGCTGCTGCAGCTTTATTTGACTTCGCAGATCTGCAGACGCGTGAGCATTGCAAAGAGGAAACCAAGTTAACTACACGAACACTGCATAAATATATTTATCTCAAACGATTTCGGAAAAGTGTATTACTGCGGGTATTTATTTTTAATGAGGAAATAAGTCGAGGGTAAGTAAACGTGTTTTTGTTTTTAAAAACTATCTGTTTTTCTCGTGGTAGCACATTGCTCCTGATGACCACAGCTTTTTGCACTGCGGAACCTGCAATGCTCAATAAAGGAAGACTGTTTTACTTTTTAAATTTAGTCGATGTGAACTTTCATTTGAGCTTATAATATGTTTTTTAAAATTATTATTATTTTTAAGAAGAAGAGGAATAAGATCGATTAATCACAATTAACATTGACTTACTGAGTTTCTTGTATGATACAGTAGCTTAATTGTAAATGAAAAGAAATACTTGGTGACTCCAGCTCTGTAAATGTCTGTGACACACATAATCACATTTCACATTCATCACATTTAAAACAACAGAATGTAAATTATAAAGGATTTCATATAAGACTATACTAATCAGACCGATGTTACTGAAATATTGAAATAAAGTCAAGTTATTTATTGGTTGAAGTTTAGGGGTGTTGTTATTTTGGCATTGCTGCACCCCAGTGTTGTGTATTTTTGTATCGCTTCAGGTGTAAAGATGTGAGTCCTGTCTGTATTGGCCTTTTATAAATCCAGTCAGCAGAAAGACGAGCTTTGCAGTCGTCAGCTTGTGCAGGGAAAAGTCCTTCCAATGTCTTTAGTGGAGGATATCCTGGATGTGCTGCGCATTGTCATGGGGTATTTCGGAGTACCTCCAGACATGGTAAGTGCAAAGGCAAACTTACATTGTATTTGTAGTAAAAAGTGACTGCAGTGTTATCTGACTGAGTCACTTTTTCCTTTTTGTGATTATCCTGTGCTTTTTGTGTTGGGTCGTTCCTGTAGCTGGTTCCTGTGTGGGACAGTCAGCTGTGTGGTCAGTATCGCAGCATTGTGCGAATGATTGGGACAAATCTTCCACTGAAGCCTACTCAGCGTGTACACTTTCAGGTACTGTACAAACCTTTTGCATGCTTGTTTTTAAGTTGATAGCTGATGGAATCTGCAACATAACACCAGACCCATTTACCTGTCCATGCTCTATGCTAACACTCATTCAATCTGTTCTTACTTATGGTGTCATGTCTTAACGTGGGAGTTCCCAAACATGCCCTGGAGGTGCCCTGCAGCGACCTCTAGAACATTTCAGGACTCCCATATGTTTGTGAAAGCAACTTGTATAATCCCAATGTTCTGTCTTCAGATCCCCTTGGTCACTTATAGAGGCCACGAACATGTTGACATGACAGAAAGACCAGCCATCCCCTCGTTTGCTGACATCATGTGGGTCTTTGACGATGAAGGGGACATGTTTGCCAAAACTAGGTAAAAAAAAAAAGTTTGAACAATGAATATGTTGGCGCTGTAATGTATTCAATAGAATATAGGTTAAAAAGGGTTTGTGATCATCTGTTTTCACACATTAGTCATTATTACTGGTTACCCATTTAATAAGGAGTAACCCTACTCCTTATTAAAAAGTCATTTGATTTATGTCAATGGAGTTTTTGCTATTTAGAACGCAGTCACCCCTTGATCCAGTGTTGTTAGGGTTTTGTTGTGTATAACATGAAAAGTAAAAATGCAAAATAACCGAAACATTTCTTTGCCATCTAAATAGGAACCATTTACCTCCAGAAAAGCAAATGACTGTAAATCGAGGTCTTATAAGGTACCCAAGACCATGCCTAAATCAGCCTCATAGAGGGGTAGCATCTGTCCGGCAGTCAGCTGATCCAGAAGCCCTGAAGAAGATCACAGCTTTGGAGAGTGAACTGTTCAAACTGCGAGCTCAGATTGCCAAGATTGTTACTGCTGCTCCACCCTCAGGTATGCATTTACACATTTAAGCTTTGCCTAAACCCTTTTAACAACACGTGCCTGGTATATTAAAAAAAATGCTCATTATATTTTACTTCTGCAGAAACATTAGGTCTAACTGATGCTCCAAGTTCGCCTGTGACATCATTACCTCCAGTCCCAACTCTCACCTCAACACCTCGCTGTGCTGCTCCTCCTCCTCCTCCACCACCACCTCCTCCCTGCCCGAGCTTCTCGACAGGTACCTCAGTGTTGGAGTTGATAAGGCAGCACAAGAAGGATGAGACTGATAAGGGTCTGGCCCGGCACCAACACACAGGATTGGAAAACAAAGGGATTCCTTCCATGTTGGACATTCTGAAAGACTTGAATCAAGTGAAACTTCGCTCAGTGGAAAGGTAGGAGTTGTAAAACGTCAGTGGTTCTGCACCAGTATTGATAAGAACTAATGCATTGATGTGGTCAGATTCAATAGAATCCTCCACTAGCATTTTACTTGGGCTTTTTTTAACTGCTAAATAAACCCTTCTTTGTTAAAGCTTCATGACTCCTCTCTTTAGATCACCAGGCGGCACTCCAATCTGTAGGAGACGCAGTAAAAGAGGTGCCGCTTTGCTCAATGATCCAGCAGCTTTAATCGCTGAAGCACTGAAAAGAAAGTTCGCGCAGCATCGTCACAACAACTCGTCCGACAAGGAGAATTCAGTAGACCTCTCACCTTTCAGCAGTCCAGAAACACCTAAGGTTTGTCTCTTAATAAAGATGCTCCTCACTCTCACTACTCCCAACATCTGGAGCGCTGCTAACCCGGACCTTCTGTTCCAGGTTTCTCTCCACACCAGACGCAGTCAGGGACGTCGCCACTTTTGATCTGCCTGTTTAGTTATTTTTAAGTTAAGGAGGACACATAAAGTCATAAATGACCTTGAGCTCCTGCAAATGTGTCTCCAACCAGATTTCACCTGCAGCTGCTTGACTTCACATTTCATTTCCAGGTTTGTTATTGTAACAGGTAATCTCACCAAGAGCCAACTGCTTGTTTCTTTTAAGTGTCTTGTTGGGATTTTGAATGTATAATTTTGTTAAGTCATTTCCTTGTAAATGGGGGGTTTAGTACTCTTTTTATTCTGTTTTAAATGTTACTCAGAGTGGTACATCCGTGCAGAAAACCTCTAAAGTAAATAATGTGATGTATTAAAGCAGGTATAAGAGGGTAGTTACCTGCATTAATGTTCTTATAATAACTTTGTGAGGCTTCCAGTCTGAAACTCTGTTTGGGATTTAGGATTTATACTCTATGCAATATTTTAAAGCTGTTTTATTCATTAAAAAGTCTATTTGCACTGACTAATTATGGTTGTTACTTTGTTTATTTCCAAATCTGAATGATGTGTGTATGCTTTTATCACTGCTTTGCCTTTTATCACAGTTGAAGATAATCCAGTTGGGACCGTTACTTGGTGCACAAGCTAATATGGTTTCATAATGCTGCTGTCGTGGTCTTTTTCATGCAACTGTGTGGATTTTAGATGTCTAGTAGAGAGCAGCATCCAGTGGGGATGTGGTTGTTCAGAAACAGGGTGAGGTAATCTAAAACCTCCAAAAGAAATCAGTTTTGGACGTTGTATGCATGTCTAAAAATTGTAGTGCGTGTGTGCAATCGCTTTTAATCAAAGCAGCTCTTTTTAATGAAAGTTCATTTCTTATCCCAGTAAAATCCGCTTCAGCACCGTCCACTGTTTACAACTATCCAACAATTTTTCCTTTTAAATCCTGAAACTTTGAGTGGCACTTCTTTTTCTCCTAGTTTTACCTAAAAACAATCATTTTATCTGGGGATCAGATAAATACAAGTTCATAAACATATAAAGACTCCTATCCCAAACGAATCTGGTTGACACTAAATATTATGCATGTGTGGATGCAGCATAAAGTTGCATCAAGTTTAATGGCAACTCTCATTGCTCGACAGCATTTTTCACTAATTGTAGTATACCTCCTGTTCTGATTTACTGCAGGTGAAGTGAAATAAAATGGGTCTATTTTTAAAGTAAGACATTGTGGCTCCTTGAAAAAAGTAAATTGCACTTTAGTTTTGGAGAACAACAAATGATTTTGTTCTACTTTTGAAACACTGAAGGCATACTGATGTTGTCTGGTACCATTATAATATAACAGCAGAGAAGCTCATCTGTCCCTTGCCAATATCTGTTGGGTATTCATACGCAGCAATGCGTCTGCAGTACTATTTTATCCATGTCCTGCCCTCTGCGAGAAAGGGCTATTTTTTCCAGGATTATGCATATGAAGAAAATCTGTATGAAAATCTCTGGCTTTAGTAGCAACTTATGAAATTACTAATGCTGTTTGTTTAATCCCATTTTAATTTTTTTATAAACAACTGCACCTTTTAATGTCTTCATGTTTTTATTAACTTTTTTTTATCAAGCAATATTTTCATACTAAAATTAAGTCAAATCCTAATGTATCTGTGTACCTGTGCATTAGGCGATGTTTGATTTAAAAAATACATTTTCTTTCCACTAGAGGTCAGCATTGCATAATGCTAATGTATTACTCTGTAAGCTTTGAAAAAGTGCCCCTTGTTTATATCAAAATTAATTGGTTGAACCTGCAGATAAAACATCTGTATGTTCCATTATACTATTACCTATTAAAACAAATTTAGTCAAATAAACATGCATGTTATTTAGAAATATTTTTCTTTTGCATCTTAAATGGTGTGTGGTTTGATTGAGGTAAAACTTTTTCACGAATGACCATGTCTTACCAACACACTGACCGAAGGTGAGTCTGGATATTTGTTACCAGCATAAGCGATACCATGTTGATGTGTACATCCTAAGACACAACAGTCATGATGTTTGACCATTACAATATATCTGATTTACACTGAGCTGATTTCACTCCTCTGAAGTGTTATTTTAAGTTACACACACATTGTTGCATCCCGAGCATGATCACCCATGGCAACAATGCTCCCTAACCAAAGCTGAATCTGCCAGCAGTGCAGCTAACAACAGCAGGATAACTAGTTCTGAAGGAGACCTTTGAGCAGTAGCATATGGAGAAAAATTTCAAATGAGGGAAGAGAGCAAAATAAGACACAACTATGGGGTGGCAATTCAACAAACAGCACTGGGACAACATCAATTAGATGATTGATAACTTTGGTTAGAATCAGCATGTAAAATAAAAGTATCAGTTCTCTGGATACCCTGAATAACAGCTTTGAGTTCCTTCCATTGTCTAAAACAAAATTTTATTTAGGCCCTTATGTTCAGTTCTTGCATTGTTTCTAGTTTATATATATTAATGTAATATATATATATAAACAGTGGTGCCCATAGTCATCGGAGCACTGGGGGCCGTGTCCCCCACACTGGAGAAGTGGCTCCAACAGATACCTGGAGAAACAACAGACATTCCCGTCCAGAAGAGTGCAATCCTAGGAATAGCTAAGATAATGCGTAGAACCCTAAATGCTCCCAGGACTCTGGTAGAGAACCCAAGCTTGAGATGAACAGCCACCCGCCCTATACCCAGGGGAGATGGGAAGGGTGGGTGAGAGAGAATTTATAAATAAATTTTGTTAAAAGGTCCAATAAAGACTTCAAATAAAAATTGACTTTTCTCACCAATTTTCTTAAGGGTTTTAAAATGTTAAAATGGTTAAGATTAAAAACTGACAATAATAAAAAGATGTTGCCAAAACTGATGAATAATAATAAAAACAGAAACTAACGCAAGAAAACAATACCTATTGTTTCCATGTTGACAAAGTTAACCAGTCATCAGTAAAAATTGTGGGAAGTCAGTTTTGTAGTGTTTGCTTGTGAGTCTTGCAAGTAATTTCCAATGCGCTAATAATTTGTTGCATTTTCAGATAGAACAATAAAATAATTAAAGTAATATCCCACAATGTCTGCAAAGTGTGGAGAAGAAACCAGATCTAAGAAATTCAAAGTTAATGATAATAACAGACATTACGATTATAATGTCTGTTTTTATTATGATTATAATGTCATATTAGCAATAATAATAATAAATGAATGAATTATTATTTACTATTATTTATTATTAATCTGTTATAATTAATAATAAATAATAGTAAATAATAATTCAATAATTTATTATTATTGCTAATATGACAGCAGTTTCTTATGGAAGCCTATTTCCGCCAACGAAATAAAAAAAGAAGATTATATTAAGTCATAATTTTGAGATAAAAAGTCGAAATTTTGAGATAAAAAGTCAAAATTTTGAGATAAAAAGTCAAAATTATGAGATAAAAAGTCAAAATTATGAGAT